>OY998244.1:50751895-51123045 GCA_963922005.1 Cornus suecica
AACACCAAGATGAAGGTTGTTTTTAATTTTTTAATATTAATATATTTAGTGTATATTTAATAACTTTTTTTTTTAATTCTTGTAATTCTTTAAGCGCTTGAAGCCTTATGTATAAAGGGTCTCACATTTGTTCTCGCCTAGGGCCTCCATTTATTTTCGGGATTTCAAGGCCGACCCTATTTGTTATGTTTCTCGTTATGTCTCTCTCATACTCTTACATCTATTTATTACTCCCTCCGTCCCAAAATAAGTGTCAACTTTCATAATTTTATCCGTCCCAAAATAAATGTCCAGTTTCGAATCCCATTATAATATGATCTTATACTTTCCCAACTTATCATTCTTCATTAACTTAAAAAAATAATGAGCTCCACTAAAATTTAAAAAAATATGTATAAATTTTCAGAATAAAATAAAAAAATTCGAAAATAATATATAAATTTAGAAAACAATAAATATTGAAAAAAAATTAAAAAATATGTATATTTCAAAAATATATATATAAATTTTGAAAATAATATATAAATTTCGAAAACAATATACAAAATTCGAAAACAGTAAAATTTGAAAATATATATATATTTGTTTTTCAAATATATATTTGAAAAACAAATATATAGGACTAGGTTGTTTTTCGAAATTTCTATATATTTCAAAAAATATATTTTCTTAGAAATTTATATATTTATTAAAATTTATATTTTCTTTTGAAAATTTATATATTTTTTTCAAAAATATATATATTTTTGAAATTTTATATTGTTTTTTTGAAATTTATATATTGTTTTCAAAACTTTTATATATTTTTTGATATTTATTTATTTTTTCAAATTATATATATATTTTAAAAAAATATATATATTTGTAATATATATATATATTTTTGAATTTTATACATTTTTTTCAAAATTTATATATATTTTTTGAAATTTATTATTTTCGAAATATATATATATTTTTGAAATTGTTATATTGTTTTGGAATTTTATATATTTTTTTGATATTTTTATTTTTTAATTTTTTTCAAAATGTATATATTGTTTTGGAATTTTATATATATATTTGAAAATTAATTTATTTTTTTGAAATATATGTATTTGTTTTGAATTTAATATATATTTTTTCAAATTTTATATATTTTTGAACTTTATATATATATTTGAAATTAACATTTTATTATTTCATTTTAATGTTAAATATAGAGGGGTAACAAAGTATATTCACCTCTCTTTTAACGGTGTTATGATGATATGGGGCTTTTTGATCATAATTGAAACTATAAGGACATGTTTGAACATGTTAGGGGTTTAATGCCCATTTGTTAAACTATAGGGGTGCCTTTTACAATAAAGAAATGATATAAGAGTAATTTTATATTCCAGAAAGCTTTCAGGGGTGTCACTGTAAGGAAAATGAAAATTAAGAAAACTGATGGACCAGAAAAACGTTAACCACTTTCTATCTGCAATTGACTTAAAATTCAGGGGCTGTGAGTGCATATTACCCTATATAATACTATCAAACAACTATTGATTGAAATTTATGGACATTTTAGATGTTGAGAATTATCCGAATTTCAAATTTGCCATTGAGCCGTCTATTGTTTAAAGATGTCGACTCCTTCATTCAGATAAAATACAACTACTCCCATATCATATTAGTTATCCACATTTATAATTTTATTTATTTTAAAATAATTATCTAGTTTCAAATTCTAATATAATATAATTTTTTATTTTACTCAACAACTCTTCTTCCACTAACTTCAAACTAATACAAGACCATCATAATATTATATGGTTAAGAGTAAAAATAAAAATTATACACCCTACAACTTCAATCCATAACTTGAGATTTTGTCGACCACTAAATATCTATAGCATACATATATATATATATATATATATAAAAGTCAAACATATAACAGCTATTGGAAATCATAAATGAAGCCAAGTAGAAGGCGCAACAAGATGTTCTCATTCATCTCCTTGCGAAATTAAGTTGGCAAATGCATAAAATATATAATTGAATATAGTCCAAGCCACGTACAAGACGCAAAGAGGTGTTCATGACAAGAGCTTACAGTAATTAAAGGCAACAGAGACTACATGTGGACTTGAGTTTAGGAGAGTGACATGTTACAAGTAGATACTTAAACAGTGGAATTCATACATAAAAGTCAAGCATTTACATTTATTTATTGAACTATTATTGAAAAGTATGTGCTTTTTATATGTGGTACAAAACTGTCTCATGTACGTGTGCAAATGAATCGAGTCATTCGTGAATATGTTTGGACTCAATTCGGATCGTTAAGAACATGGATCGTGCTCGTTCGTTTAATAAACAAACCAAGTCTGAGCATAATTTTTAGGCTCGTTTAGTAAACGAGTTGAGCTTGAACATTATTAAGTTCGTTTTGCCAAACTCGTGAACAGACTCGTCTAAGGTAAATAGTAAAATTATCTCATATTTGACAAAAAAATGTTCAAATTGAACAAATTATGAAAATTGTTGTGAAAAGATTATAGGAATTATGCGGTCATAACATAAAAATCATTCATAAAAATTTATACTAGTGAAAATAAGTTAAAAACAGACATGCAACAACTCAATCCAGGTAGCTATTGGCAAGAGTAATATATGTTGCAACTGAAACGAGTTGTTCGTGAGTAAGCTTGGGCTCGACTCATTAGATATAGCGTTCGGTCCGGGCTCGTTCGTTAAGCAAATGAGCCAAACTTGAACACATTTTCTTGGCTCGTTTAGTAAATGAACCGATTTTGAACATTCCAAAGTTTGGTTTGACTCGGTTCGTTTGCAGCCCTAATTTCATGGTGGTCGCATGTGTCATGAATATATATTTAATTAAAATTTAAAATACACCCTTTTAGAGTTTTGCTCCAACTTTGTTAGGTAAAAATATATTTGAATAAACTAAGTTTTTAAAAACTTGAAAGAGTATTTTGAGAAGAAGGTTACTTTTATAAATTAGTTTAGAGGGAGAAAAAAAAAATTAAATATTAATCTCGAAATAAAAATAAGAACAAGAATTGTAATATGATACTTATATGTAATAAGTATTAATTTACTCTTGTATTTAGTGTTCTCCAAAAAGAAATAATCAAATAAAAAGGTTAGCCTGTAAGCGTGGAGTATATGCAACTGTAAATAGCGTTAGGTTATAAAATTCAAAAAAATAGTGCATGCATGAAGATCATGTGATCTTGAACAGTTGGAAAAATGGTTTTGGAAACAAGTGTATTTAGCAACTTGATGCTAAAATAAAAGTGGAATCCGTACTCCGAAGTGAGCGGGACAAAGTGTCAATGTGTTCTCTTTAGTGAGGAGATTAATTTGGTATATTTACTTGTTTAAAATAATTAAGTTTTTTTTTTTTTTTTTTTAGGGTAAGAAACTCACACACCACACCCACATTGTCTCCTAAGAGACTCGAACCCATCACCTCTCTAATTAGGGGGTGAGGTTATACCATTGCAACACATGTGCGCTGGTACCATTAAGTATTGAATGAGATATTAACTCTCAAAGTGACCCATTTGAAACAAAGATATGGAAGTTTGTCCCACATTAAAGAAAAAGTAAACTAGTGATATGTTAATCTATACCTAGTTTGAATTTTGGGTTTGGGCCCAAGGGCACCCAAGGTTTTGTGATATGGGTGAGGTCTACCAAGAGTTATGGATTACATTATAACAAATATCCAACAATACTTGAAGGTTATAGTGATGCTAATTGGATATCTGATACAAAGGATTCAAAGTCCACAAGTGGTTATGTCTTCACGATTGGAAGTGGAGCCATATCTTGGAAATCTTTGAAACAAACATGTATTGTCAGGTCCACTATGGAATCTGAATTTATTGCTTTAGATAAAGCTGGTGAAGAAGCTGAGTGGCTTTATAATTTCTTAGAAGATATTCCAAATTGGCCTCAATATGTGCCGGCAATATGTATACATTGTGATAGATTGCAAGGGCACAAAGTAATATGTATAATGGTGAGTCTCGACATATACGTCGAAGACATAACACCGTTAAACAGTTGCTCTCAAATGGAATAATCTCTATAGATTATATAAAGTTAAAAGAAAATTTAGCAGATCCATTTATAAAAGGTTTGACTAGAGAGCAAGTGTATAGTTCATTGAAGGGAATGGGGTTAAATCTAAAAGCTAACGAGTCATCTTAATGGAAACCTAACTTAGTTGACTGGAGATCCCAAGATCTAGGTTCAAAGGAACAACAAAAATTCTGAATGACTCACCAGAAGTACTGAGAATAAATAATTTTTCTACCTATTTCTAGGATGAGATAGTGCTACCTACAACGAGGACAAGGATAAGTTATGCTTTTAATGAGTCTTATATCTTGAAAATTCAAGTGGGATATGGTAGGATATTCTTAATAAGAGGTCACCTGTATGAGTATTAAGTAAGGCCACTTCCATGAAAACTTCCAAGGCTAAGTTTTTTAGAGCACTCATGAAATACCAGACATTGTTCAGGGCCATTTGAACACAACAGTGAGAACCGATTCTGTGCGGAAGGAAACTATGTGTGTTGCTATTGTATTGGCTTATATTAATGGTTAAACAGTTCAACACATCATGTTCACTGATTAGTCGCAAATCCAATAATAATACACTACGGAAAGTTCAAGGCCAAAAGTAACCTCTCCTAATGCAATAACTTTCCAATTATACTCTCTATAGTGTCTGCATTTTCATATGACATCAGTATCTGATTCATGTGGGGGATTGTTGGAAAAATGGTTTTGGAAACAAGTGTTTTTAGCAACTTGGTGCTAAAATAAATGTGGGATCCGTACTCCGAAATGAGCGGGACAAAATGCCAATGTGTTCCCCTTAGTGAGGAGATTAATTTGGTATATTTACTTGTTTAAAATCATTAAGTATTGAATGAGATATTAACTCTCAAAGTGACCCATTTGAAACAAAGATGTGGAAGTTTGTCCCACATTGAAGAAAAAGTAAACTAGTGATATGTTAATATACACCTAGTTTGAACTTTGGGTTTGGACCCAAGGACACCCAAGGTTTTGTGATATGGGTGAGGTCTTAGGCTAGTTTGAGTTCGAACCATTTACCACACATGCGCCGCCCCGACCTGCCCCGATCCGATCTGGGCCATGCCCGTGGTTGTGGGTGCGGGTTCAATTCGGGCCTGACCCTTTATTTTTAGACAAAATTTATCCGAATTTAGGTCGGGTCATATGACCTAAAAGCTAAACCGGTGTGACTGAACCGAACCATTGTGACCGGTATTGGTTCAGGGGCGAACTAGTGTGCCTAATACCTGTTCGAGTCAAACAGGTGTGTCTGGTGACGGTTCGGGTTAACCCGAACATGCACCAGTTTGTCTATAATTACCCCCATATGGGTCATTTGCAAACCATCTCCAAAATTCCAACAATTCACTTATTCTTTCCATTCTTCCTTCGTCACTTCTCTGCATATATATATACATACATACATATAGTATAATATTGTATTAGTAGTTGTAAATGCCAAAAAAATGTACTACACTAAAAGTTTTCTTTTTATTAACTCTTGACTTTTCTTATATATATTTTCTTTTTGGGCTTTAGGCCCATTAGGGCAATTACATCACCCTGATATCACTATTTCTACTTGCCAAAGAAATCCAAAAATGAAATGGGCCTAGAGATTAGACTTTGTAAAAATCTTATTGGGCCATCAACCCGATGGGTCTGATGCCTGATGGGCTTACGTGGGCTTGAACATTTCCACTCTTACACATGCCCGCTTCTTTGTGATGGGTCGTCGGGCGGTTAGGCCCATTAAAAATGAAGTAGAGTGGAGAACAAGATACATTACCCCTGTCGGGGTTACGTGGCTGATGTAATTAATGCGACGGCTGTATCATCATTCAAATATTTGAAACTCACGGTCCGGATGACCTCGATTGGTGAGAAGGAGGCTGAGGAGGTGCACGTGAAGCGAGGTGATGCTTCACTTCCCGAACACATGAATTTTCAGGCATCTCAGAGACTTCTATAAATACCCACTGCATATGTTGAATGTTCATTCCCTTTCAAATCTCATAGCTTTCAGAAAACTCTCTACACTTGAGACATTTGCTTATCATTGCCAAAGTTCATTCTCTTTTCCAGGAAATCATCCGAAACCTCTTCGGGATTCATCCTAGAGTAAGTTTTCTTCCTTCAGTTCTTCTACCTTTCTGTTGGTATGTCTGATAGTGATGACACCTGGTCGAGTATCGACCGTCTCCCCTCTTCTGTGGACCCAGATGCTTCTCTCAGCTCCCCATCGATAGAGGTAGTTAGAACGGTCGAATCCAGTCTTCCTGAGGTTACTCAAAACATCACAGTGGGTGGGGGCCCCGCTGTGGGGAGATCAGGAGATCAATTTTATATCGATCCCCTCCTTCCTACACATAGGGTAGAAACTGTACTGAAAAAGTTGAGGGTTAAGTATGGGATACCCGATGGGGTAATCATTAAAACTTATCGTAAAAAATACGATTTCAGGAAAAGTGAGGGGGTCATGGATCATTAGATTCTGCTGTCGGCTTTCCACCTTCAGGTTCTTAGATTCTCGATTGATTGAGGGAGAAGCTACTTTGTCAGGGACATGACATCCCTGATCAGAGGAGGTTGTACCCGACCGATCGGTTAGGCCCCGTCTAACCACAATGTCGTCTCTAATCGTGGTAGAGGACAGTGGGGCTGCAACTGAAGAGGAGCGACCCGTCCCATGGTCGCCAAAGATAACACTTCTTGGTGGTGGCTTTTTGGTCAGGGGGAGCGAAACCATCGACAACGACGAAGCCCTTTAGGCAATGGGTGCCCAGATTTGGACTCCCGCCGATAGGAAGAAACTGAGACAAATCGACCGGGCAGAACTGACCTTAACCGCTCCTGAGATTGCCATGAAGTTACTTTTATTCAATGTACTATCTCATCAGTCACACTTGGTATGTTTCTCCTTTGTTCTTCGATCAAACTAACACTTGTCCTTTTGGTAGATGTTTTATCTGACCCAGGCATATAATGCGAAGATAGAGGAGTACGCCAGGCTGTTTCGCAAATCTAACGAGCTTCTGAAGGCTAAGGAAGATGCCAGGCAAAAGGCTGCCTCCTTGTTAATATCCAATGAAAAATTGGATGTATAGACAAGGAGGGCAATCACTGCAGAACAACAGCTTCAGGCTGCCCGTGATCAGATCCAGGAGATGGAGGCGGTGCGGCGGGCCCTATTTTCAGAAATGGAGGCCCTGAAAGCTGAGAATGCAAGCCTGAAGATTGAGAGCGAGGGCCTGAGGGCTTCCAAGGTGAAACTCCTGGAGGAGAAGGCTGAGATCGAGAACCTCCTTGCAATGGAGAGGTCGATTGTGGAGATGTGTCACCGGGGTGGTAATGAGATGTACAAACGCTTCTGTGACACCTCCCAGTACCGGATCGGGTTCGGATAGAGGTCCTGCTTCATTGACATGCAGAAGCCCGTTGAGGAGAGGGACTTCGCCTCGTTAGAAGAGTTAGATGAGAACTTGGGCATCGTCCCACCTTACGATGATCCGGTTGGGGGTCCAGATGATGTTCGTTTCTTTGAGTTCCTGACCAAGCCTCTCCCGGGGATGAGTATTATGTCCGACTCTGACCCTCCAGCTTCGGATGGGGCCATTGTTCCTATAACTTCCAATGAGGCAGGCACTGGCGCTGATACTTAGGATTTTTTGTTTGTATAACATATTGTAAGCCTTGGCCATCGGGGGCCCGTTTTTGAATGAAATATCATGGTTTTTGTCTAGTTGACTTTTTCAATGTTTATATCATTTTGTTATGCAAATTTGTAATCTCTTCAGGATCAGTATTGTGTCTTTCGGGCACTTCAGGCCATGCGACATACAATGCAACACTTGTTTATTTTTTGCAAATTTGTGATCTCTTCAGGATCAGTGTTGTGTCTTTCGGGCATTTCAGGCCATGCGATAGACAATGCAACACTTGGTTTATTTTTTGCAAATTTTGAACTCTTCAGGATCAGTGTTGTGTCTTTCGGGCACTTCAGGCCATGCGACAAACAATGCAACACTTGTTTATTTTTTTCAAATTTGTGATCTCTTCAGGATCAGTGTTGTGTCTTTTGGGCACTTCAGGCCGTGTGATAGACAATGCAACACTTGTTTATTTTTTACAAATTTGTGATCTCTTCAGGATCATTGTTGTGTCTTTCGGGCACTTCAGGCCATGCGATAGACAATGCAAAACTTTTTTATTTTTTTGAAATTTGTGATCTCTTTAGGATCAGTGTTGTGTCTTTTGGGCACTTCAGGACATGCGATAGACAATGCAACACTTGTTTATGTTTTGTAAATTTGTGATCTCTTCAGGATCAGTGTTATGTCTTTCGGGCACTTCAAGCCATACAATATACAATGCAACACTTGTTTATTTTTTGCAAATTTGTGATCTCTTCAGGATCAATGTTGTGTCTTTCGGGCACTTCAGGCCATGCTATAGACAATGCAACACTTGTTCATTTTTTGCAAATTTGTGATCTCTTCAGGATCAGTGTTGTGTTTTTCGGGCACTTCAGGCCATACGATAGACAATGCATCACTTGTTTATTATTATTATTTTTGTTTCAGTAGATATTTACAAGCTATTTTGCCATAAAAATGATTTTCTACTGATCAGGTACTATGGCCTTTTTACAAAAAGATCAAAGTAAAGGCAAAATTTGGCCCTTTAAGGGTAGTACCTCTTCAGGCGAGAGGCGTTCTCGGAGTTTGGTTCCATTCCACCATCAATGTTTCTTCGAACGCGGTATGCCCCGCGACCGATGACTTCAGTAATGGTGTACGGGCCCTCCCAAGGCTCCCTGAGCTTGCCTACGAGCCCGATTTTTCGCCTAAGGACCATGTCTACGACTTGGAACTCTCTTCTTTTGACCTTTTGATTAAAGTAATTCCGGATGTGCTGTTGGTAGGCGGCCAACCTGATCTCGGTGTCTTCCCTTCTTTCATCCAGTAGATCAAGATTTGAGTTAGGTGCTGGTTATTCGGTCCTTTAACCTAGGCCTGGCTCCGGAGAGTTGGAACCCTGATCTCCATTGGGATCATAGCCTCAGCGCCGTATGCTATAGCAAAGGGGTTCTCTCTAGTGGATTGTCTCGGAGTCGTTCTGTATGACCATAGAACTTCAGGTAGTTTCTCTAGCTAGACCCCTTTTGATTCCTCAAGGTTTTTGGCCAGGGTGCTGAATATGGTTCGATATATCATCTCTGCCTGTCTATTCCCTTGTGGGTACCCAACGGAAGACGTATTCTGTGCTCGACAAAGAATGCTCTGACCTCTTTGTTGTCTAGATTTGTCTCGTTATCCATCATGATTGTGTTTGGTAGCCTGAATCTGCATATTATGTGGGTCCATACAAATTTGACGACGTGGATACTCTTGATGGTGGGATAGGCTTCAGCCTCAACCCATTTGGTAAAGTAATCAGTGGCTAGAAGGACATAAGCATTTGACCTGATCGCTTTCGGGAGCGGTCCTACTATATCCATTCCCCATCGGGCGAATGGGTGTGGTACTATGGTGGGATGTAAGAATTCAGGTGGGCAATGGATAACATCTCCGTGCATCAGATGTGGCTTGCACCTTCGGACGTATTCTTCGGCATCCCGTGACAGGTAGGGCAAGAAGTATCCTTGAAAGAGTATCTCATGGGCAAGGGATCTACCCCCGGAGTGGTTCCCGCAAGCCCCACTATGAATCTCCTGCATCACTGCTCTTGATTCTGATGGCGTAATGCACTTCAAGTAAGGACCTGAAAAGGATTTTCGATAGAGTTGTCCGTTTATAACTGAGTATCGGGCTAAATTCCTCCTGATCTTGTGAGCTTCATCTTTGTTCTCTGGGAGAGTTCCATTTCATAGGTAATCCATCAAGGGATCCATCCAGCTGGGTTCCCATGGGATAAGCATCACTTGTTCGGGCTCCTGAATACTTGGCCTGATTATAAAGTCCACAAGTGCAACCCGGGTCAGGTCTTCTCCGGCTGAGGACGCCTGACCGACAAGGTGATCAACTACAGAATTCTCGCTCCTCGGGATCTGAGTGAAGGTTATTTTTTGAAAACTTTCTGTTTCTTTTAGCACGAGTGCCCGGTAAGACTCCATTTTCGGATCCTTTGCTTTGTACTCTCCTTTGATTTGCCGAATAACCAGTTGAGAGTCACTGTGTACTGCTAGGGCCTGGATCTGGAGGCTTCGGGCTAACCTCAAGCTAGATACGACGGCCTCATACTCAGCCTCGTTGTTCGTGGCTGGGAACTATAGTTGCACTGACATATAAAGGCGTGTCCCATCGGGTGTCAATATTTCTAGGATGATTCCTGATCCAGAAGAGCTGGCTGATCCATCCACAAAAATCTTCCACATGTCCGGTTCAATTTTCTGGTCTGGCTCTTCAGTTTCACTTTCAAGTAAAAAGTCTGCCATTGCCTGCCCCTTGATGGAAACTCGGGGTATGTACGTCAAGTTGTATATGCCCAATTCGATGGTCCATTTGGAGATTCTTCCTGAGAGGTCAGACTTTGACATAATAACCCTCAGGGGCGTGGCTGTCGGGACAATGATCGGGTGAGCTTTGAAGTAATGCCTCAGTCGTCTCTTGGCATTCACTAGTGATAGAGCCAATTTTTCTTGCCTGCTGTATTTGGTCTCTACCTCATCCAAGGATTTGCTAGTGTAGAAGACTGGTATTTGAAGTTTTCCATCCTCTCTGATGAGGGATGTGCTGGTCGACACAGAGGATACTGCTAAGTACAGATGCAAGACTTCATCGGGAGTCGGTGTGGATAGGATCGGGGGCATGGTCATGTACTCTATTAACCTCGCCAGGGCCTCAGACTGTTCAGGACCCCAGATTTCTCCCTTCTTTGCCTTTATTGCCCGAAAGAATGGTCTGCACCGATCAGTGAGTCGTGAAATGAATCTGCTAAGTGCAACCACTCTTCCTGTAATACCCCGTATTTAATGGATATTTATTTCCTTAATTATTTTGGATGGCATAATGGGTGTTTAAATTATTGAATGAGGCTATCTTAGTCTTTTTAAGTCTAGTAGGTTATAATGAAATTTTGTGATCTGAAGGGGGGCAAGGTTGTCATTAGTGTTTGGGCAGTTTGGTGATTTATGCATAATACAAGGATAGTTTGGACATTTCCCTAACCCTAACATCTTCTATATAAGCATCATTAACTTCAGATCTAGCCCCCATCTCATTTCTTCTACTACTTCTTCTTCTTCATCAATTATACCCGAAATTGTGAGGGTTGAGAGGTTGAGAGCTTAGAATTGGTTTGGATCTGTACTTGTGGTGGATTCAGCTCTACATTACAGGCAAGACATATGTTCTACTCTTCCTCTTTGTACTAAAATTTCGTAGCCTTTACTTTGTGCATCTATAATCTGCTAGATAGTATTTTTCATATATGTATATGTATGTGTAAATCATGTTCATATATGACTTTTATATATTCTGTTTATACATATATGTATAGATCCGTAGGTATATATATAGATCTTGTATATAGGCATATATGTATAGATCTGTTAGAGTATATTCATATTCATGTTTATTTATGTGATTTATATATTCTATTTATACATATATGTATAGATCCGTAAGTATATATATAGATCTTGTATACATGTAGAGATTCGTGGATCTATATAGGCATATATGTATAGATCTGTTAGAGTATGTTCATATTCATGTTTATTTATGTGATGATATATATTCTGTTTATATGTATATGTATAGATCCATGATCATATGTACAGATCTTGTATATAGGTAGAGATTAGTAGTCTTATATAGACATATATGTACAAATTTGTTAGAGTATATTTATATTCATATATATATATGATGATTTATATTCTGGTTATACATATATGTACAGATCTATGATTATATGTATAGATCTTGTATATATATAGAGATTTGTGGTGATATATTGATATATGCATGAGACTATGTTTATATCTAGCTATACGTACAAATCTGTTTTTACCATGTGTAGCTATACATGTATGGATTCGTGGTTATGTGTCTTGTTGGTATGATTCTGATGATGTGTATATGGTTGGAACTTAGTATAAATATCTGAGTACATAAATATTTTAGGTTTCAATGTTGACAAAGATTTCAAAACTGTTATTAGAAAAATATTGCATATTTATGTAATTGTTTTTCTCTATTTTCTTTGTTATCAGACTCTGGACATTGATTTATATTGTTATTATGTGTATCACGAATTATACTGGATTACGTATTTTCGACCGTATAAATGAATAGTTTCGACCGTATAAAATACCGTATACCTTGGCGCTGGGGCGCTGCCCCAGACCCCGCCAGGGGGGCGCTCAGGTAATGGTCGCGCCGCCCCCCCTGGACCCCCCAGGCTCGACCTTATAAATTGTTATACGTTCCCGAATAAATATTACAAGCGAATTATTAAATTCGTAAAATCCTAAGATTTAAATTAAATGACTATGTTTTGGAAATTTATAAGAAACCACAAGGAGGCTGACTATTACTGCAGTCTAACTAGTACCACGGGACATGGGTGAGTTGTCACGACATGGGTGAGTTGTCGGGTACGTGGTTATGGTACGACATGGATTGGATGTTGTATGGAAAAATCATATTAATGTAAGAAATTTATAAACATAATTATATTAAATGGTGGTATATTAGTGACTATAGTTATAGTTAAATATATTATTTTTTTAATATAATTTTGGGATTAGGTGTCACTAGGAAAGGGGATGGATTTTGGTACTCTGCTTGGGATCATGTAGAGTTGTTCTTGCTCGTGGGTTTAACCCACATTTTTGTTGTTTCAGGTCCTCGGCAGTTTCACCAGCAGGGTTGAGGATTTCATATCTATCTGTCCGGTTCTATCATAGTTTCCTTCCACTCCAGGGTAGGATCCGATAAATGTCATATGTTGTATTTCTTATAAGTGTGTTTCTAGGGGTCCATGTTTATGGGATTTCCAAATTGTACTGTGTGGGACTTATTTTATTTAAGGATGTATTGGGAGTGGTCTTCTTCATGTATAAGTTGTATCCTTATTTTGTTATTGTTGTTATTATTATATTTCTATTTTATGTCTTCTCTTCTGTGCTTATGTTATCAATTACTAACGCTCCTAGTTTTCTATGTATGGGCCTGGCCAACCTATGCATGAAAATTTGGGGGTGTCACACTTCCCGTCAAGACTTGAATATCATTATGTGTCTGGGGCTCCTTCATTTCTATCAGGGCCTTGACTTGTGTCGGGCTAGCCTGGATCCCGATACGGTCCACGATGTGTCCCAGGAATTGCCCAGATGATACACCAAAAGAGCATTTATCTGGATTAAGCTTCATGCCATGTGACCTGAGGGTATCAAACACTTGGCACAAGTGGGTGAGATGGTCCCCCTTCTTCCTGCTCTTGACCACAGTGTCATCGATGTAGGCCCCAATTACCGTACCCATCATACCTTTAAAGATCATGTTGACCAATATCTGGAAAGTAGCACCTGCATTTTCCGTATGCATTTTCCGTATGCATGAAAATTTGGGGGTGTCACAGTTGGTATCAGAGCACTCCAGGTTCAAGTGTCCTAGGGATGTATAGTTAGTCTTCCGCGTTGCGTATTTTGATATTTAAAGCCTAAATTTAGGACTCGTACTCTTATAAGATCTTAGTGGGGGTATTGACGGGTCGTGTTTATTGTTATTTCAGTATGCCACCACGTAGAAGGAGAAATGTGAATCAAATTCCGGACCCTATTCCGGAGGGGAATGCTCCAGTTCCTCCAAACCTTGCTGATATTATTGCCCAGGCTGTTGCTGCAGGAGTGGCGACTGCTCTTCAGCATCAACAGCTTCATCCACAGCCTCCCTTGCAGGCACCTGCACCAGTTCCTGTGATGATAGATAATGGATGGGACAGGATGCGTATTTCATTCATGAGAGGCAATCCACCAGAGTTTTCTGGATCGACAGAGGTCACCGCAGCTCACCAGTGGAAGAAGGACATTGAGCGCCATTTACGCATGGTTCAGTGTACTGAGGTTCAAAAGCAAATATTGGCTACATTCAAGCTGGTTGGTGATGCTTTACAATGGTGGGAGTCGGTTACTACTCTAGAGGAGAGGGCCACATTAACTTATAATCAATTCCGAGATCGCTTTGATGATAAATATTTCCCTTTTGCTGTGAGAGCAGCAAAGAAAAGAGAATTTCTCAACTTACAGCAGGGAGATAGGATTGTTGCAGAGTATGAGCAGGAGTTCACTAGCCTATCATTGTTTGCACCTGAGGAAGTGAACACAGAGGAGAAAAGGAAGAATTGCTTTGTGCATGGTTTGGCATGGCCCATTCAGCAAGTGATAGTGGGTAATCCAGCTTACGCCACTTATGCTCAGGTGGTGGATGCAGCGTTACAACATTGTCAGATCAGGAGGGATTACAAGAAATCTAAGGGGGATAAACGCAAGGACAATGACTCCACTAGCCAGACAGTGGAGAAAGGAAATGGTCAGAGTGGCAGGCACAGTGATAAAGGTAGGTTCCAGGGGCATCAACCTTGGAAGAAACAGAGGGGTACTACTGATAGCAACAAAGAAGGGTCTTCTCATCAGGGACAGCATAATGGAGCTCCTCAGATTTCACAGGGGCAACAACAGGGTCAGAGGAAACCTACGGGTCCTTTCAAGGGCCATTGCTATGGGTGTGGGGAGTATGGGCACTCTGCCAAAAGGTGTCCCAAGGCTACTCCAGGACAGCAGGGCCAACAAGGATATACCAGTTATCAGGGACAGAGGCAGCCACCACCATTACCAGCACCACAAGTTCCTCGTCTACAGGGCTCGACTTATCCTGCTTTACCAGCACCCCCGCCACCACAGGGTCAGACACAACAACAACTTCATTATGGCAGGGTCTATAACGTAATGCCACCAGACGTTCAGGCACCTCGTGCTATTGAGGGTATGTTTCCTATTTATGGTAGACTTGGTCGAGTGCTTTTTGATACTGGTGCATCACATTCTTTTATATCGCGCTCTTTTGTTGCTTTATCTGGACTACCAACTCAGCCTAGTAGTCAACCTCTCAGAGTTTCAACGCCATTAGGTGCCGATGCGGTTTTACGGGATAGTTGTGTATATGTACCTATTGAGATTGGCAGGCTTCAATTTTCTGCCGATTTATTAGTTCTTGACATGAATGCTTATGACGTGATACTTGGGATGGATTGGTTATCTCACTACCATGCACAGCTGGACTGTCGTGGTAAGACGATAGTCTTTGCGATACCAAGACATGAGATGTATTTGATTGCGACACCTCGATCTCATGGAGGGTCTAGTACACATTTGTTTTATATGGATGCAGAGACTCAGGAGCAGACTACTACATCCATGGATAGTATTCCTGTAGTACGTGATTTTCAAGACGTGTTTCAGGAGATTCCAGGGTTACCTCCGAGTCGTGAGATCGATTTTGTTATCGACTTAGCTCCAGGCACCAGGCCTATTGCTAAGGCACCGTACAGGATGACACCAGTGGAGATGCGGGAACTGAAGGATCAGATTCAACAACTTCTTAGCCAGGGTTTTATTCGCAGGAGCACTTCACCCTGGGGAGCACCTGTGTTGTTTGTGAAGAAAAAGGACGGTTCCCTTCGTCTTTGTATCGATTACAGGGAGCTGAATAAAGTCACAATTCGCAACAAGTATCCGCTGCCTAGGATTGATGATTTGTTTGATCAATTGAAAGGAGCCACCTACTTCTCCAAGATAGACTTGAAGTCAGGGTATCATCAGCTTCGTGTCAGGGAGCAGGATGTTCCCAAGACAGCATTCCTCACTCGGTATGGGTCGTATGAGTTTCGGGTCATGCCTTTTGGGTTGACCAATGCTCCAGCTGTCTTCATGGATTTGATGAATAGGGTATTCCGATTTTTTTTAGACCAGTTTGTCATTGTGTTCATTGATGACATCTTGGTTTATTCTAGGTCAGAGGAGGATCATGCCAGACATTTACAGATCGTGTTGCAAACACTTAGAGATCACCAGCTTTATGCAAAATTTGAAAAATGTGCTTTCTGGCAGAAGGAAGTAAAATTTTTGGGACATGTAATGTCAGAGAAAGGTTTATCGGTGGATCCAACAAAAGTCTCAGCGGTTTTGGAGTGGGGGCAACCTACCTCACCTACAGAGATTCGCAGCTTCCTGGGCTTGGCTGGATATTATCGCAGGTTCATTCAGGGCTTTTCAAAGATCGCCGGTCCACTTACCCACTTGACTAAGAAGGGAGTGCCCTTTGTTTGGGATGACCACTGTCAGGCAGCTTTTGATGAACTGAAGACAAAATTGACATCTGCACCTGTTCTAGCTACCCCACAGAGTGGAATTGAGTATCTTGTCTTTACAGATGCCTCTTTGCTGGGTTTGGGATGTGTATTGATGCAGGAGGAGAGACCTGTATCTTATGCTTCCCGTAAGCTCAAACCGCATGAGCTTAACTACCCAACACATGACTTGGAATTAGCAGCAGTCGTTTTTGCACTGAGGATTTGGAGGCACTATCTCTTAGGCGAGAGTTTCACATTATTCAGTGATCACAAAAGTCTACAGTATCTATTCACTCAGAGGGAACTGAATATGAGGCAGCGCCGATGGCTGGAATTTGTGAAGGACTATCATTTCACTATTCAGTATCACCCAGGGAAGGCTAATGTAGTGGCAGATGCTCTTAGTCGTCGACCCTATGCTAGTCTTTCAGCCTTGTTCGAGACTGAGTGGAATGCACTGAGGATAGATGATGAGTTAGTTGATGCTTTTGCGGCATGTGTGGTGGTGACGCCTGCTATTATTCGTAGGGTAGTCAAGGCCCAACAGGTAGATCAACAGTGCATGGCTAAAGTTATGGAGTTGGCATCTGAGGAGATTCCTTTTTACTTAGTCGACTCAGATGGAGGTCTGAGGTACAAGGGACGATTGGTCGTTCCTTCTACTGAGGACTTGAGGAGAGATGTGATGAGAGAGGCTCATAACTCTCCTTTTGCAGTGCATCCTGGAGGGGATAAGATGTACCAAGATATGAAGCGCCAATTTTGGTGGGCTGGTATGAAGAGGGATGTTGCAATTTTTGTCTCCAAGTGCAGTACTTGCCAGATGGTGAAGATCGATCATCAGAAACCGCCGGGATCATCACAACCACTTCCAGTGCCTGAGTGGAAATGGGAGAGCATTTCCATGGATTTCATTGAGGGACTACCTACTTCTCCTCAAAACCATAATTCTATTTGGGTGATTGTTGATAGACTTACCAAGTCTGCCCATTTCCTACCGGTACGTTCAGACTATACATCGGAACAGTTGGCGAAGCTTTACATCGCTGAGATAGTGAAGCTTCATGGGATTCCTTTGTCTATTGTATCAGATAGAGATCCAAAATTTGTATCGGGGTTCTGGGCAAGTTTTCAGCAGGCTTTAGGTACAGAGTTGCATTTGAGTACAGCTTACCACCCGCAGACCGATGGTCAAACTGAGAGAGTTAATCAGATTTTGGAGGATATGCTTCGAGCTTGTGTCCTGGATTTCAAGGGCAACTGGGAGTTCTACTTGCCACTGTCAGAGTTTGCCTACAACAATAGTTACCAGAAGACTATCGGTATGGCACCATTTGAGGCCTTGTATGGTCGACCGTGCAGATCTCCCGTATGTTGGATGGGAGTTGGAGAAAGCAAACTCCTGGGTAAATTCTTGGGTCCTGAGTTCATCAAGGATACATCAGAGAATATTGCCCTTATTCGAGATCGTATGAAGACTGCTCAGAGTAGACAGAAGAGTTACGCTGATCGTCGAACCCGAGCTTTAGAGTTCAGAGTGGGAGATCAGGTTCTTTTGAAGGTGTCTCCCATGAAGGGAGTGATGCGATTTGGGAAGAAAGGAAAACTATCACCTCGCTTTGTGGGCCCTTTCATGATTACTGACAGGATTGGACCCGTGGCGTATCGTTTGGCTTTACCTGATCATATGCACAGGGTGCATAACGTATTTCATGTTTCTATGTTGCGGCGATTTCTCCGAGATGGGGATGTCTATCAGCATATAGATGTGGGAGAAATTGAGTTGCAGCCGGATGCGACATATATGGAGCAGCCTTATTGTATTATGGATCGCAGAGATCAGGTACTCCGCACGAAAGTCATTCCCCTTGTACGTGTTCAGTGGAATCATCACAACGAGGCGGAGTCCACCTGGGAAAGGGAAGATGAGGTTCGTGCAAAGTATCCAGAGTTATTTATTTCAGGTATGTGCTGAATTCCGGGGACGGAATTCCATTATTAGGGGGGAAGAATGTAATACCCCGTATTTAATGGATATTTATTTCCTTAATTATTTTGGATGGCATAATGGGTGTTTAAATTATTGAATGAGGCTATCTTAGTCTTTTTAAGTCTAGTAGGTTATAATGAAATTTTGTGATCTGAAGGGGGGCAAGGTTGTCATTAGTGTTTGGGCAGTTTGGTGATTTATGCATAATACAAGGATAGTTTGGACATTTCCCTAACCCTAACATCTTCTATATAAGCATCATTAACTTCAGATCTAGCCCCCATCTCATTTCTTCTACTACTTCTTCTTCTTCATCAATTATACCCGAAATTGTAAGGGTTGAGAGGTTGAGAGCTTAGAATTGGTTTGGATCTGTACTTGTGGTGGATTCAGCTCTACATTACAGGCAAGACATATGTTCTACTCTTCCTCTTTGTACTAAAATTTCGTAGCCTTTACTTTGTGCATCTATAATCTGCTAGATAGTATTTTTCATATATGTATATGTATGTGTAAATCATGTTCATATATGACTTTTATATATTCTGTTTATACATATATGTATAGATCCGTAGGTATATATATAGATCTTGTATATAGGCATATATGTATAGATCTGTTAGAGTATATTCATATTCATGTTTATTTATGTGATTTATATATTCTATTTATACATATATGTATAGATCCGTAAGTATATATATAGATCTTGTATACATGTAGAGATTCGTGGATCTATATAGGCATATATGTATAGATCTGTTAGAGTATGTTCATATTCATGTTTATTTATGTGATGATATATATTCTGTTTATATGTATATGTATAGATCCATGATCATATGTACAGATCTTGTATATAGGTAGAGATTAGTAGTCTTATATAGACATATATGTACAAATTTGTTAGAGTATATTTATATTCATATATATATATGATGATTTATATTCTGGTTATACATATATGTACAGATCTATGATTATATGTATAGATCTTGTATATATATAGAGATTTGTGGTGATATATTGATATATGCATGAGACTATGTTTATATCTAGCTATACGTACAAATCTGTTTTTACCATGTGTAGCTATACATGTATGGATTCGTGGTTATGTGTCTTGTTGGTATGATTCTGATGATGTGTATATGGTTGGAACTTAGTATAAATATCTGAGTACATAAATATTTTAGGTTTCAATGTTGACAAAGATTTCAAAACTGTTATTAGAAAAATATTGCATATTTATGTAATTGTTTTTCTCTATTTTCTTTGTTATCAGACTCTGGACATTGATTTATATTGTTATTATGTGTATCACGAATTATACTGGATTACGTATTTTCGACCGTATAAATGAATAGTTTCGACCGTATAAAATACCGTATACCTTGGCGCTGGGGCGCTGCCCCAGACCCCGCCAGGGGGGCGCTCAGGTAATGGTCGCGCCGCCCCCCCTGGACCCCCCAGGCTCGACCTTATAAATTGTTATACGTTCCCGAATAAATATTACAAGCGAATTATTAAATTCGTAAAATCCTAAGATTTAAATTAAATGACTATGTTTTGGAAATTTATAAGAAACCACAAGGAGGCTGACTATTACTGCAGTCTAACTAGTACCACGGGACATGGGTGAGTTGTCACGACATGGGTGAGTTGTCGGGTACGTGGTTATGGTACGACATGGATTGGATGTTGTATGGAAAAATCATATTAATGTAAGAAATTTATAAACATAATTATATTAAATGGTGGTATATTAGTGACTATAGTTATAGTTAAATATATTATTTTTTTAATATAATTTTGGGATTAGGTGTCACTAGGAAAGGGGATGGATTTTGGTACTCTGCTTGGGATCATGTAGAGTTGTTCTTGCTCGTGGGTTTAACCCACATTTTTGTTGTTTCAGGTCCTCGGCAGTTTCACCAGCAGGGTTGAGGATTTCATATCTATCTGTCCGGTTCTATCATAGTTTCCTTCCACTCCAGGGTAGGATCCGATAAATGTCATATGTTGTATTTCTTATAAGTGTGTTTCTAGGGGTCCATGTTTATGGGATTTCCAAATTGTACTGTGTGGGACTTATTTTATTTAAGGATGTATTGGGAGTGGTCTTCTTCATGTATAAGTTGTATCCTTATTTTGTTATTGTTGTTATTATTATATTTCTATTTTATGTCTTCTCTTCTGTGCTTATGTTATCAATTACTAACGCTCCTAGTTTTCTATGTATGGGCCTGGCCAACCTATGCATGAAAATTTGGGGGTGTCACACTTCCCGTCAAGACTTGAATATCATTATGTGTCTGGGGCTCCTTCATTTCTATCAGGGCCTTGACTTGTGTCGGGCTAGCCTGGATCCCGATACGGTCCACGATGTGTCCCAGGAATTGCCCAGATGATACACCAAAAGAGCATTTATCTGGATTAAGCTTCATGCCATGTGACCTGAGGGTATCAAACACTTGGCACAAGTGGGTGAGATGGTCCCCCTTCTTCCTGCTCTTGACCACAGTGTCATCGATGTAGGCCCCAATTACCGTACCCATCATACCTTTAAAGATCATGTTGACCAATATCTGGAAAGTAGCACCTGCATTTTTCAGTCCGAAGGGCATAACTTTAAAGCAATAAGTACCTGTCTCAGTAATGAATGAGGTATTTTTTTCGTCCATCGGGTTCATTTTTATCTGGTTGTAACCCAAATAAGCATTCAGAAAAGTCAGACGATCGTAGCCAGCGGTAGCATCAACCATCTGGTTGATCTTTGGCAGGGGAAAGCTGTCCTTCGGGCATGCCTTGTTCAGGTCAGTAAAATCAACACAAACCCTCCATTTACCATTCTTCTTCTCACGACCACTACGTTGGCAAGCCATTCGGGGTACCTGACCTCTCTGATAAAACCAGCTTGGAGTAATCTGGATACTTCATCTACTATAATTTGGTTTCGATGTGCCCCCATTCGCCTATGCTTTTGCCTGATGGGTCTAACATTCGGGTCAACATGCAATGCGTGTTGGGCAATATCAGGATCGATCCCCGGCATGTCTATATGCTCCCATGCGAAGACATCGAAGTTGTCCTACAACAATTGTGTTAGTTACTTAAATTCAGAGTCGGTGAGGTTTGTACCTGCAAAAGTAACTTTTTTCGGGTTGTCGGGCACAACACAGATTGGCTGCAACGGTTCGACCATAATTGGGGTGCCCAGATCCCCCTCCTTTAATTGCTATTTGGAGCCTAAGCTCTGTTCCTTGGAGTGGGGCGCCATTGGGACTTTCCCCTTCCGGATCGCCTTCAGGGTGACTGCGTAGCATTCTTTGGCGGCCATCTGGTCACCTTTGATGTCGATGGTACCTAGACCGTCGGGGCTCATGCATCTCATTACCTGGTGAAGAGTTGATGGCACACCTTGCATTCAGTGAATCCACCCCCTTCCTATGAGTAGATTATATGAAGGTTTGACGTCCACCACAAAGAATGTCTCAGTCAGGGTCCTTTGAGCAGCAGATACCGGTAGCTGGACTTACCCGATCAGCTCAATTTGCCTTCCATCAAAACCTGCAATGGGGCACCGGGATGCCACAATTTTGGATGGGTTGATCTCGAGCTTCTGAAAAGCCCATTTGGTGATGACGTTGGCACTGCTCCCAAGATCTATCATGACTCTCCTCACAAGGCAGTTGGCTACCATTAGGGTCACAACCAGAGGGTCGTCATGTGGGGTCTGAACACCCCGAAAGTCTGACGTCGAAAAAATGATTTGCGCTTTTCCTGCCCTGTGGTGGATCTCATTAATTTCATTGACTCTTCTCATCTTGTGAGCTCTCTGCGTGTGACTCCGGCGTGATCCTTCCGTCTCCTTGGAGGAGGGGCCACCATGAATCATGTTAATGATCCTGAGCGGCTGTGCGTCTGAGGAGTTCCGAGGGGCGCTAGGGGCGCGTTGATCGGTCCTTGGTCTGTCCCGTTGGACGTAATCCCGAAGTTCTCCACGAAGCAACAATGCCTCTACCTGTTGTTTGAGATTATGACACTCATTTGTGATATGCCCGAAATCACCGTGGAAAGCACAGTGCTTTGACTTCTCCCTTTGGTCAAGTGGTTGTTTGATGGTTGGGGGTTGCTGGAAAATTCCCTTAGTTTTGTTCTCCTGGTAGAGCTTCGCAAGGCTGA
The DNA here is from genome assembly GCA_963922005.1 of Cornus suecica. Classification (NCBI taxonomy): domain Eukaryota; kingdom Viridiplantae; phylum Streptophyta; class Magnoliopsida; order Cornales; family Cornaceae; genus Cornus; species Cornus suecica. The sequence goes on from OY998244.1 coordinate 50,774,519, forward strand.
CCTTCAGGGGCGTCATCTTCTCTTCGAATTTGGAGCGCTTGAATGGTTTCGGGGCTGATGATCCCGATGGAATTGATGATCCTGATGAAGTCGAACGCTTTCGATCAGTCGCTCGATCCCTTGATTGGGTTTCAACGCTGACCAAGGCTGCCCTCTTCTGTCTAACAGTCTCCTCTTATTCAATCCTCAAGTATTCCTGAGCTCTGGAGTTTAACTCCCCAATGCCCGATGGAGGTCGCTTTACTAGAGATTGGTGGAACTTAGTACCTGGAATGAGGGCCATCCAGAAGGCCTCGACAACAGAGTGTTGGTCACAGTTATCAACAGAAGAAGATTCGATGTTGAATCGGGATAGAAAGCTTTTCAGTGATTCTCCTTTATCTTGGATCATGGTGAAGAGGCAGGATGTGGTCTTTTTCTGTCTCTTGTTCCCATAATACTGGGCAATGAAGAGCCTGGTCAACTGTTGCCAGTTGGCGTTGGATCGGGATGGCTGCTTCTTGAACCATAATAGAGCAGCATCAACAAGACTAGTGAAAAACACCTTGCAGAGAAATGACTTGTTTTCGGCATACATGGTCATCTTCTGGTGGATCTGATAAATGTGCTCTTCGGGGTCCTTAGTGCCATCGTATGGGGTGAACTGAGGCATAACAAATTTATTAGGGAAAGGCTCTTGGGTTATTTTGGGGATGAAAGATGACTGTATCAGCTCGGCCGACGCTTGGATGGCCATGTCATCGGTAGATCGGGCCCTCAAGTCCCCGAGGAATTTCCTTTGGAATTCATCCATCATTGCCTGAAGTTTTTGGGGGGTCATGGACTCGTCGGCTGCGGGAGCTTTTCCTGAGCGCTGGGAAGACTCGGCGTGTTCATCCGGTCTGTCGCTATCTTGCTGGTCCAGAAAATGGTCGAGCACAACCGCCGGAGGCGTTCTTCAGCAGCTACCAAACATTGAAGGATTTGCTCCATGGACTGGGGACCTCCCGCCCGACTGTCTGCAGTGGTTGGAACATCCGCTTGTGAACGAGTAACTGACATCTTTGCCCGAGAAGTAGTGGATGAAGTTTTTAGAAGGTGGTGAAAAAGATCTTTAGGTTTAACAAACGAACTCAACTTTATAAGATGGGAAGAAGGAGACGATTTTACAGATCCCGAATGGTTGATTTGAAAAATCGGGGACTCCTTGAACAAAGTCTTCCCACAAACGGCGCCAAAGTGTAAATGCCAAAAAATGTACTACACTCAAAGTTTTCTTTTTATTAATTCTTGACTTTTCTTATATACATTTTCTTTTTGGGCTTTAGGCCCATTAGGGCAATTACATCATCCTGATATCACTATTTATACTTGCCAAAGAAATATAAAAATGAAATGGGCCTAGAGATTAGAATTTGTAAAAATCTTATTGGGCCATCAGCCCGATGGGTCTGATGCCTGATGGGCTTACGTGGGCTTGGACATTTCCACTCTTACACATGCCCACTTCTTTGTGATGGGTCGTCGAGCGGTCATGCCCATTAAAAATTAGGTAGAGTGGATAACAAGATACATTACCCCTGTCGGGGTGACGTGACTGATGTAATTAATGCGACAGCTGTATCATCATTCGAATATTTGAAACTCATGGTCCGGATGACCTCAATTGGCGAGAAGGATGCTGAGGAGGCGCATGTGAAGCGAGGTAACGCTTCACTTCCCGAGCGCACGACTTTTCAGGCGTCTCAGAGACTTCTATAAATACCCACTGCATATGTTGAATGTTCATTCCCTTTCAAATCTCATAGCTTTCAGAAAACTCTCTACACTTGAGATCTTTGCTTATCATTGTCAGTGTTCATTCTCTTTTCCAGGAAAGCGTCCGAAACCTCTTCGGGATTCATCCTAGAATAAGTTTTCTTCCTTCAGTTCTTCTACCTTTCTATTGGTATGTCTGATAGTGATGACACCCGGTCGGGTAGCGACTGTCTCCCCTCTTCTGTGGACCCAGATGCTTCTCTCAACTCCCCTAATCTCTAGGCCCATTTCATTTTTGTATTTCTTTGGCAAGTAGAAATAGTGATATCAGGGTGATGTAATTGCCCTAATGGGCCTAAAGCCCAAAAAGAAAATGTATATAAGAAAAGTCAAGAGTTAATAAAAGAAAACTTTGAGTGTAGTACATTTTTTGACATTTACAGTAGTTGTAGAGAGTACAACATAGAAGATGTTCGAGTATTCTCTAATTTGTAGTGTTGTTATTGGAGAAGGAAGGTCGTTGTATCTTGGGAAATAGACGCTATAAAGAACCGTGAACACTGTAGCGGGGCGAATCTGTCTTAAGGATATAGAATCAAATTTTAGACTCGTCCTAACAGGTTCTTTTATTTTGTTTAATATATATAATTTTATTATATAATATATATAGATATAAATATAGATATAGATATATATACTGTGACATATTAGATTATATTAAAAAATAATACTATAGTATTAAACACATATTTTGAACTACATGAACAAATCATAAGTATACACATAAATAATTATCTCAAAAGTCTAATATATTATTGGATTAACTTCATTTACACCCCCTGAGGTTTGTCCTATCTTCACTTTGATCCCCTCAGATTTGCATATCTTTATTTAGACCCCCTATTATTCAATATTCTCATCACTTAGACCCCCTGAATGAAGACATCAACCTATTTTTTTTAATCCCTAAATTACCCTTAATGTCTTATCCTTATTCTGTTTGGAAACAAGGATAGTGCTTTTATCAATTAGACCCCCTCCCATCATTTAATAATTTAATTTGTATTAAATTTTCAAAAAATATATAAAATTCAAAAATATATATATTAAAATTTGAAAAATATTATAAATTTGAAAATAAATATAAAATTAAAAAATATATAAATTTCGAAATTATTTTTTTTTCAAAAAAACATATTAAATTTCAAAAATAAATATAAAAATCACAAAAAACATAAAAAATTTGAAACAAATATATAAAATTCAAAATATATATTAAATTTTGAAACAAATTATAAAATCGAAAATAAATATAAAATAAAAAATATATAAATTTTGAATTTTTTTTAAAAAACATATTAAATTCAAGACAAATATATAAAATTAAAATAATATATATTAAATTTCGAAAATAAATATAAAAATATAAAATTCGAAAAAATATATATTAAATTTCAAAAAAAATTATAAAATTTGAAAATAAATATAAATTTCAAAAATATATATATTAAATTCGAAAATAAATATAAAATAAAAAAAATTAAAATTCAAAACCCCCAATTTAATTCTCTCTCTCTCTCTCTCTCACACACACACACACACACTACACAGACGACAGTTGGCTTTACCGGAACTGCCGCACGCGGCGGCAGAGGCAGACAAGGCCACGCCGACGACGATGCTGCTGATGAGGAGGAGGCGGAAGAAGGCAGCTTCGAGAGAGGCCAGAGGTAGAGAGAGTGGAGGCGGCGGAATCTACCTAGGGCAAGGACGACGGAGCGAAGTTGCTGAATCTACCTAGGGGTTAAATTAATTTAAGGGGTGTTTGGTATAAGGGTATTTTAGACATTTCACACCATGAGAGGGTGTAAATGAAGATATGCAAACCTGAGGGGTCAAAGTGAAGATAGGACAAACCTCAGGGGGTGTAAATGAAGTTAACCCTATATTATTTATGCTGTAATTAACAGGATCATGTGATCTTCAACAATGAATTAAAAGTGCAAAATACCATCAGAACTATCACCAAGTGAACACAATACCCCCGAAACTTTAAAAGAGAGTAAATTTTCCTTTCTACTTTTACAAAGTAGCAAAATAATTCCTTGAACTTTAAAAGTGAGCACTTCACCCCCTTCACTCAAATGTACATTTACTCATTTACCCTTGTAGCATTTTTCTTCATTTTCCTCATTTATGCATTTATTCATTTATCCTTAGTAATAATTAAATAAAAAAAATTAAAAAACTAAACTAATTTTTTTTGAGAAGTAAAATTGACTTAATATGTTAATCATTTAATTATAACTCCTATATATATTATTTTAATTTTAATTTTATATTTTAACTCCAAACTTGTTTTATTTATTTTATTTTAAAAAAATTATATTTTATATGTTATGTTTTAGATTTTACTTAAAACACTATTAATAAAATTCAATTATAATAAGATTAATTGTATTTATAACCTAAAAAATAAAAAATTGGTGAAATTTCTAGTCTTCTACTATTATTATATATTTTTACTTATTTGTATTTAATATAATTCAAATTAGTATTAGGTTTTAGTAATGGAGTTTGAATGCAATTAGGCTTATTACAATTGAATTATAAGTGTTAAGTAAAATTTAAAATTTAAAATATAACATATAAAATATACAATTCCAAAAGCTAAATAAGTAAAACAAGTTTGGAGTTAAAGTATAATATGAAAATAGTTAAATATATATACTATAAAAATTATAATCAATTAATTTAATTTTACTTCTCAAATAAAATTAGTTTAGTTTCTATAATTTTTTGTTTAATTATTACTAAGGATGAATATATAAATGAGTGAAATGAGAAAAATGCTAAAAGGGTAAATAAATAAATACACAATTAAGTGAAAGGGGTAAAATGCTCACTTTTAAAGTTCAGTGGGTATTTTGCTACTTTGGAAAAGTTCATCTAAAAATTTGCTCACTTTTGGAGTTCAGATGTATTGTGCTTGCTTGAGAATAGCTAAAGGTTTTTTTGTACTTTTCCCTGAAAATAATTTAACATGATGTACACTATTTGATCGATACATTCACACCATTGGCAGTTATGTAGTCAGATTACTATCTAACATAAAATATAAAATAAAAAAAATTGCCGGTAAATAAAGGAGAATATACTTTGAAGCAACCATTTCCTAGACACGCATGTGGAAATATGGAACTAAAATTTGCTCACTAATTATTTTATTTTCGCCGTAACTAGTATAGTCAATTTTATACTTAAATAACATTGATATTTTACTTTTGGTGCTGGGGTTGGATTGATAATATATATATATATATATACACACACACGTATATATATATTTTTTGCGCAGATTTATTGCAATAATGAAGGTTGCCGCAATCTGGCTAATAATAGGGGAGTATGCATGACTTTTGCAGGTCAACCTAATGCGAGTGGAGGGGATTGAAAATACTTTAGCCTTAAAGTCCTAGTAAGTTTATTTGACAACTTATCAGTAAAATGGTTCCCCTAATTACTTCATCCTTTGAGAAGCCTTTCTCTTGCGTTTCTCTTACCCAAAATTAAAAATTTAAGCCTTTTCTGGATGGTCTGTTCTTTTAATGTCACTCCCTCCGTTTTTCTCTTTATTAGTCTCATAATAAGTGTCTAATTTAAAAAATTAATATAATTTATTTTTTAAGCATTCAAGTTATAAAATATATAAACCATAAATCATCACATCACTATAATGAGATCATGGATAAAATTAGTACGTATTTTATTCAGTAACACTGCGATAAAAATTATCATTTTAAAATTAAATTCCCAAAAAAATACATATAATTTTGGACAAAGGGAATATTAAACTATAATACCACCTTATCAGGCTAATGTGGTATAAAAAACCAGTAAATTTAAGTCTTTTTCACATGTATAATAAGAAGTTACAAGTTAATACTAACATAGCTATGGAATAAAAAAAAATAGAGATATGGAAACTAATTCAAGAGAAGGAAGAAAGAAAAAGGAACCGTCAAAATTTTATTAGCAGTACATAATATAAAAATATGTATAAATTAAATATTAAGATCTTTACTAAAAAAACAAGTACATAATACAAAAATAGACATCATATATTTTTTTGGGTAAATTAAAAATAGACATCATATATGACAATGCAGTTGACAAAAAATGCAAGCTTAACAAAAAAGAAGCTTTACAGATTTAGGAGTGCAAGATTTTCCAGTACCGACTCAGATTTGATCCGAATCCACATTAGGTGAGCTAAAAAAAATCAACGAAGATTTTCATTATTACTATTTGTTTTCTAATAACATTAAACCACCCAATTATGTATTTACCAATCAATACTTATCGTAAAAAACAGAGTTAATTTCAAGAAACTCCACTATACTATCCAGTTTAATCAACTAACCTTCACTGTGTTCATATACTATTCAATTTCATCATTATGCCCCTCACCTCACATTTTGAGTCAAAATGCCTAAACTATCCTTAATAGTAAAAGGTTTAGTGAAATCAACCATTTAAAAAAATTATTTTTTGAAATTCAATTATATTTTTCGCAAAAATTATAAATTAAAAAATATATATATATTTTTCGGAAAAAAATTATATTTTGGAATATAATAGTATATATTTTTCGGAAAAGATCATATTTTGGATCATAATAGTATATATTTTTCGCAAAAAAATTATTTTTCTGAAAAGATCATATTTTGGAACATAATATATATTTTTCGCAAAAAAAGTATTTTCAGAAAAAATCATATTTTGGAACATAAGAAATAATTTTTTTGCAAAAAAAATATTTTTCAGAAAAAAATCATATTTTGGAACATAATATATATTTTTCGGGAAAAAATTATTTTTTGGAAAAAAATCATAATTTGGAACATAATATATCTTTTTTGAAAAATTCATATTTTGGAATATAATATATATTTTTTTGCAAAAAAAAAAAATTCGGAAAAAAATTTCATATTTTGGAACATAAATATATTTTTCACAAAAAAATTTATTTTTCAGAAAAAATCATATTTTCCGAAATATATATATTTTGAAATTTATAGTTTTTACGAAAAATATAATTTATTTACGAAAAATAATTTTTTTAAGGGTTGATTTCACTAAACCCCTTATACTATTAAGGGAGGGTAATTTAGAGTTTTTGACTCAAAATGTGAGGAAGGGGCATAGTGATGAAATTAAATAGTATATGGGGCAAAGTGGATACAGTAGGAGTTAGTTGATTAAATTGAATAGCATAAGGGGGATTTCACGAAGTAAACCCTAAAAAATATGAAAGTTAATAAGACAAATTAAGAATTGAAACATGATTAACTATATTACTTAACCCATACAATTGATAAAATAGTAATATTGTGGGTGTATTAATATATAGGGTACATTACAGTTTAACCCCTATTGTTTGAACTTATTACAGTTTCTTCCCCTACTAATCATCAGCATTAATACTGGTGACGGGCAATTTTTTTTTACAATTCTAACAATGTTACTTTATTTTATTTTATAGGAGGGGAAAAAAGTCTTTACAAGAATTAAAGGGCAATATAGTCATTTCACCTTTAGAAATGAGATGTCGTTAACGTTGACCGATGTTGACTATTCCAAAAGCTTGCAAAAGGGGGAAAGTGAGACCGTAGTATGAACAATAAGGGTGGTAATAATAATTGTCCATAATTATGGGAGTCTAACTGTAATAAGTTCAAAAAGAGCGGCGAAAATTTAATTTATCCTAATATATATTCAACATCTAATTTTTTTACTAATTACAGAGACCTCCCCTAAGGTTTGCCAAAAGGCCAAAGACCTCCCCCGCTGTTTGAAAATTGTCAGCTAGCTCTCTCGTGGTTTGCAACCATTTGCACATACCTCTCCTTCCGTTAAATTGCTTAACGAAAGTGATGAAATTACTTAGTTGTTCTTATGTATTGCAGTGAAAGTACGAAAATACCCCAAATTAATTATATGTGTATATGTATCCCATTATATACTATATATATATATATTCACTTCAATTATAAATATTTATCATACTCATGTGGTTCATTGTATACTATTTTAATATTTAGTTATATATATATATATATACATTTTCAAAAACTAAATGCAAGATCTCTAAATTATATGAAATACTTTAATGTCGACTCAATAACTATTGAAGAATTTTTAGTATGTGGTTTGATTTTATGAAAGCAGTTTTAAAACTCTTAAAAACAAAACACCCATTGTATATTAACTCTAAAATACTGTTATTAAACTATCAATTTCATAATAATTGGGATTTGAAAAAGCATAACCATAAACATATATACTTTTAGAGTAACAAATTAATCACACGTCATTATTTTATTTTATTTAAAAATTTAAAATCCATTACTATTAGGGTTCATTTGGTTGCGCGGATTTGAAATTGAATTGGAATTGCATTAGAACTAAAATTTCATGGTATTTCAATTTCACAAATGCAATTCCAAATACATTAATTGAATGTGTCTTTGAATTCAAGTGTAATTGGATTTCAATCCCAAACCCAATTTGAATATAAAATATTATAATTTTAAAATTAAATTAAATAATATAAATAAATATATTCATATAGGTATAAGTATACATATATGTGTGTGTGTATATACATGTATGTATGTGGATGTGTATATATGTGTGAGTTTAGAATCTAGATGTACGTGTTTATGTGTGTATATATTTGTGTGTGTGTGTGTGATTATATATATGTGTGAATGTGTATTCATATTTATATATATATGCTCTCTATGATTATATATATATATGCATACGTATATATATGTGTGCATATAATTTTTATATTAAGCGTGTATATATATATTCGTATATATATAGGCGTGTGTATATATAGGCGTATGTATGTATATAAATATTTATGTATATGTATGTGTTGGGGTCCTTATTTAATGTGATTTGGAAATAATATCTACACATTCTAATACTCATTGAAAATGATATTTTTATTGAATACCTTTGATGATTACAGAATTATAGAAATAGAACGAAAGAGAAGACTAATTACACCACAAAATATCTATAAAAACTCACTATTTCTCTCTATATGAATTTCTCTCTCTAAGTCTTTGAAAAAGTTCCCCTTGATTGAGTCCGTGACCCCTTATTTATAGGCACTGGTGTAAGCATAAGTTATTGCCACGTCATCATGTTTATCCGCGATATAGATCCGCGGTTAGCCTCCATAATTTACCTGGGTCGAGGTATTCAATTCGCGACATTATCGATCCGCGATCTTACCAACCTGCGATATCAGGCGGTTATTGATCCGCGGATTCCTTTAATTGATGTCATAGATTCATGGGTCATGTCCTTTATGCATATTTTCCATTTACATGACCCTGAGCATTATTTGATGCATTCTAAGTACTTTATTTTGAGTGATTTTGATGAATGAGATTGCGACCTACCATTCACCATATCAAAATATTTCCTCAGGCCAGTCAAATAGCACTCCCTACACAATAAGCTCATAGGGTCGCGAGATTGACTTTTGGCTATGACCCCCTTTGTTAGCCCTCAACGATTGCTTCTTTGTAGAGCTTTATCGCGTATCTAAACTCATTCAGAGATACCCTGTCGGACCCTTGGATTCACGGATTATATCAACGCGAACCCCCCCCCCCCCCCCCCCCCCCCCCCCCCCCTCTTTACATTTTCCCTTTTACACTTTAGTACTTAGCCAAATACTAAAGAGTAAACCCAAGACCTCAAACCCTTTTTTATCGCGTGTCCAATCTCACTTCATTTCTTTCATTTTTTCTACCCTCTCCATTATATCCTCTTATTTCCTCTTCCTTATTTCCCTAACTTATTTTTGTTCATTTTATTTTACACATACACAGTACCTTGGCACATGTACCCTCTTCTTTACTTCACGGTACCTAATTTCAAGCATTTACTTCCCTTTGTCTATTTTTTTTTATAGCAAAGTCCTTTTCTTCCACTCCCAAGCTTTTAGCTCATCCTTTTGGGAGTGTCCCATTGCTAGCAGAATGGAGGAAAACTCCATTTTTTTAGGCTTCTCATGATAACTTATGGTCTTCTATTGAAAACCTTCATCCCGCAGGGGATATCGCCGAAGATCCTATGCTTATTCATTCTGACGGTGAAATTCCTCTGGCCATTATTCCATCGTCTTCTCTTCCGCGATTGCTCATTGAAAGAGGAGATGTTCCTTTTTATTTTGTCGAATATGAAGGTCATGTTTCTCCCATTACTGACTAGAAGATGTGGTCCAGTCATATTCTTGAGCAAGAGAGACACCGCGAGACACTAAGAAGGGATGGCTTGTTGGAATCAATTGAACTTTTTTAAGATTTATCAATTCGTCGTGATGCTGATGCGCTTACTCTTCTGGCCTCTCGATGGAGCCCTTCTTTTCATACTTTTGTGGCGGCTTGGGGGGAGTTTACCCTAACTTTAGAGGATGTCTACGTGTTATTCAGACTTCCAGTTTTTGACTCGCACCTATAAGATGTACGTCCGTTTGATGATAAAGATCAACGGATTCACCTTTATCTCCAATCCTATGCTGCCTATGCCGCGAGGCGAGGGAGTCGTTTTAGGCAGGGCACCATTTTTGATGAAGCCCCTATTATCAAGAGTGCCAAAATCAAATACTCAAATTGGTGTCATCACTTCTTTGTGGAGTATGAACCAAAACTTCATCTTCTCCGCGATCAAGATCGCAGACGAGCTCCTAGCCCAGAATTCAATGATGACTTCGAATTAGCAGGATTTTTAGCTTTCTAGTTAGACTGATATATTTTCCAGGGACGTCTTGAGGATGGTCCAAACAAACTTGTCTTTCTGATGGCCTCAATCATATCGTGAGGTACTCGTCTACCCTTGACTCCCTTCTTTCTAGGCACTCTCTATTTTCAATTGGACAACTTAACAAATGATTTTTCTAGATCAATGGGCAGATATGATATCAGTACTCATATCCCATGCCTTTTCCTAATGTTGTTTCTTTTTGAAAGATTCCCAAAGTATGCCCTAAAACTTCTTACCATTTCTTTCCCTCCAACTAATTTACACCCAGAGAATGTCAATCCTCCACTTCTTAAATCATGAGTTGCTCGCTGGTTTGGTTTATTTTCCACTAAGAGGCTTGAAGACTTGATTGATTTAAGCCATCATTTTTTATGGAGGCCTTATTCAGTTCCTATAGAGGGTGTCCACTTCCCTTTATTCTATCCAACTGAAGATACTTTTACCTATGGATATGAGTCTCAAGAAGCTTTAATCTTTGCTGCTGCAGCATTTGAGTGTCTTCTTCCTATTTTGGACGAAACATTCTCGCGAGTTACAATATACAACCCTTTGCGAGTTGCTCGCCAACTAGGCTTTGATCAAGCCATCCCTGTTTACATCACCCCTTATGCAGAAAGATCATTTGATAACTATGATAATGCGTTGATATCTTTTTGCGAGGAATATGAAAAAACACATCACCAATTTTCCTTTGTGGTTTTTATACCTTCTATGTCGCGGGCGGGAGGACGAACTGCGACATAAGTGGATTTTTGGCTTGAGGTTGTTACTCATTTTCAAACCTTTATGATGGAGCCTCCTAATCCTAAAGAGCCAGTGGACATATTTCTCGGTGATTCTTCTTAAAAACCTCATAAATCTCATGGTTCTCGCGGATTTCATAGCAAACTGGGTGTTATAGTCTCCTTTAATTGGAGAGCATCGCGATGTTCCTGAGTCTTCAAATCCTTCCCCTAAGAAAAAGAAATCCTTAAAGACTATAGTTCAAAAAAAAATAAAACCCCCTCAACCTCCTGTTGTCAAGAGAAAACGATTTGAACGTGTTGAAATTCCTGCAGTTGTACTGATTTAAAATGAACCCATTTCTAAGAGACTGGTAACTTCTTTTATTTCCTTTACTCTTGTATATCTTTCATCGTCTTGTCATTTATTTATTTCCCTATCCTAAGACACCCCCCTTTTTTTCTTTCAGCGATCCGTGAATCCTTCTACGAGAACACCCCAAAGCGTACACACTTCTACCACGGCTGAGAATGTTTGAGACATCGTTCATTTGGCTCAAAGAGGAAGAAATACTATTAGTGATGCTTTGTACTACATCCCTTTTTTGCGAAGAAGAGATACCTAGAAGGCTCAAATTTTGGCTTCTGCCACACAATTAGCTTCATATGATGAGGTAGATGACATTCCTTTAATTCATAAACATAGGTCGGACGATCATGCTTCATACCCTCATGATGCAACTGAGGCTGACAGTGCATTTTCCCAGGATGATCCTTCTATTCAGAACCAAGCTCCAAACCCTAAATCTTTAAAGGCAAAACCAACCTCTTCGTGAACAGAAAATTTTTCGCAAAAAGGAAAACCTTCGTGAAAAGGAAAATTTATACTTGCTGCCTCTTTGTCACCTGACAAGAGCAGGCCTTTGCTTGACACTGTTGTCTAGGCAATAGAGGACATTCGTGCTTCAGACCTATAACTTTTAGGTACCCAACCATGTGTTTCTTGATTATACATTGATTTATGCCTTTTCCTGTCATCGTCATTACATAACTTTTCAAATTTTTTTCAAATCACAAATCCAATGAGCAAACCATTTCCTTTGGTAATGATACGAATCAAGAGATTTTTGAGGGTGTTGATGCCTCAGATCGTGAAGTGGTTGACATTCTTTCAGATTTTTCAGAACATGCAACAATCCAACCTAATATTCATAGACCTCTTTCTTTCGCGGGGAGATCCATTTCAACGCGTCTTCTTTGTGGTTTCGTGGATGAATCAGATGAAGAGTATAATCATCCGATTCCTACTTTGTTCGAAAATTCAGCATTTGTTGTCCAACTTGTTAAGAACTCGATTATTCGTGATGCTCATACACATGGTATTGAAGAAATTCATACCATTCAAACTGCTGAAGACACCACTATCCGCGATGGTTAAACAGAAGATGCTCATGCTGCGGAGGTTGCTAACTCAGGTTTGGTCATTGACCCCATTCGTGACATACTTCAGCCTCCTAATTCAAATTCTATCCCTGGAGAATTCGTCGATGTTGATACTTTTATAACAAACCCCTTGGTTATGAATCTTTCTCAAGATTATTCTGAGGATGCCTTAGATTTGCGGCATATGCAACATCTTGGTGGTGATGTCGCGGTGGAGATAACAACTACTTTTGGAGGTAACATTGCTGATGTTGAAACTATCGTTGAAGAACCTTCTGTAGGCATAGATCTCAATGATGTTCAAGAATCTGACAATACAAACACAGGTGAGGCTAATACTGAGCCTGCTTATGTTGAGGGTGGTAATGTTATTCATGGTCCCATATCTCAGAGTCTATGCTTCAAGATCCTGAGTCTTTACTTAATGAAGCGACCTTTGATTTTTCCTCGCCACCAAACACTTTACAAAATCTTTCATTTCCCAGCTTTACATCCTTTTTCCTTCCCATCCATCTCCCACATGCTCAAACTCAACAGTCCCATCTCTAACATACCTAACCTCTGGAATCTACTTCTCAAGATCTAGGTCTAGTTTTCAGACCCACTTTACCTTTTGTGCATCATCCATCAATCCCAGACACAACATCCGTGCCTTTTGCCCAAAATCCCCCTCAGCAGTATCAGGCTTACTGGCACAATTTCTTATGCTAATCACGTGACATGGTAATTTTGGACCATGTTTATAATAGCCATCCAGAGACATTTGCCGCTATTGAGCTCCATGATCCACTTCTCCAACCAACCTTCCTACATATTACCGTGGATACCTTTTCCTCGTTAATGACAACTTGCATACGAGATCTTTCCTCAGAAACTTTGCCTCTTTGTCGCACTTGTATCAAAGATTGGAAGAGCATGAAAATGGACGTGTTCTGGTGGGAAACTCGTTTGGAAAAGGTGGAATGCTTGTATGCAAAACATTGTGCTGAAATCAATGCCTTTAATGAATATCAAGCTAGTATAGCAAAAGTGGAGGAAACTCGTACTCTTTTAGCTGTTGCGGAGCAAGACATCCGTAGGCTAAAAGAATCCGCAGAGCATTCATTACATTCCCACAAGCTATAAGAAGAGCATGAAAACCTTAATTTCTCATCTCCTGTTGGCAGTGGATTATACTAGTGGTTTTTGATGTACTCGTACACATACTTTGCTATCTTTTACAGATTTTGTACTGATACAAGACACTTTTTTTAATACTCATTCCTTTGTAGCGTACATATTGTGTAGGAATATATATTTATTCTTAAGATTGGTACAACTTTATCCATTTTACATTGAGTGGCTCTGTTCTTTCGCGGGTAATCTTATGCTCCATTTTATAGTACCCACTGCTACTTTCTCTGGTGATTATATAAAGGCCTTCCCATTTTGCTTCAAATTTTCTCACCCTTTGTCCCTGCATTATTGTTGGTACTATCTTCAACACTCTACCCCCTTCTTTAAACCATCGGTACCGTACTTTCTTGTTGTACACCTTTGCTTGTTGAGTATTATAGGCCCTTTGATTCATAAATGCTTCATCCCTTTTTTCTTCCAAACTTTCGACTTATAGCATTTTGTCTTCCAATTTGCTTTCCGTGGTCAATGTTTTAGCCGCGATTGCTCTCTCTGGTGGTAATACTACCTCTGCTCCATAGACTAGTGAGTACGGGGCCATTCCTGTAGCAATTCAGTAGGATGTCTGGTGTGCCCATAGAGCTGTGGGCAGTTCTTCCATCCACTTATTCTGATTATTATGCACAAAACGACTCAATATTATAATTAAAGCTTTGTTTAAAGCTTATGCATGTCCATTCCCTTTAGGGTAGTATGGTGTTGACCTGTGATGAATTACAGAATATCTTTCAAGCAGATCGATGATCTTAATGTTGATTAAAGGAGTCCCATTATCTGATAGTATAACTTTTGGTATTCCAAACCGATAAATAATGATTTATTTTATGAACCTGACCACATTGTTGACTGTTGTTCGTCGTAATGGGACAACTTCCACCCATTTTGTAAATAATTCAGTTGCAACTAACACCTATGCATGTCTCTGAGCTTGTGGCGTAACTGACCCAATTATATCCAAAGCCCTAGTGTTAAAAGGCCAAGGAATAGATAAACTATGTAGCTCCGCTACTGGGGTGTGAATAAGATTCCCTTGTAACTAATAAATATGACATTTTTTGACAAAATCTCCAGTATCGTTTTTCATTGTGGGCCAGTAATATCCAGACAACAAAAGCTGCTGAAATACTTTTCTTTGGCCCTGATGTCCAAACTCATGAGTTTGCCTTAGCACTTCTCTTGCTTCCTCTTCATCAATGCATCTTAGCAGCCTTCCTTCAAAGCTTTTTCTAAACAACTTCCCACCATGAAAAACATACCGTGAAGCCAGGAAACTACTTCGTTGTTAGTTTGATGATGGCTTAATCTGGAATAGAGTACGAGCTGTCTAATTAGGAGAGAATTAATTTGGACACCATTCTATTCATTCTCTACAAGATTATATTTAAAAATTCACCACCTTTGAATTTAAGCTCAAGATAACAAAGTCAAAATTTTTGTGTGATTTGTCCCTCATCTAGCCCTTTAAGGTTTCTTTTTGTTTATGCCCCAGTGGTTGTGAGTTAACAAGCATTTAGTTAGGTTTCCTAGTGATCAGTCATTCCTTGATTTAGAAAAAAAATCAACTCCCTTGTTAAATATCTCAACCACCAATAATTCATCAATGGCTTGATAAGTGTCAAATATTAGTCATTTTCACCCCTTAACTCAATATTCTTACGTTATTTCATTTCATTATTTGATATTTTTATTGTGTTTGTGTGTAAAGACATGTTTCAAGAGCTTAATGAAGAAATGAAGCTAACTTCGGTGAATTAACTGAAGAGTATGTTAGTTCTATCCAAGAGGAGAGTCAAAGAGGCAGTCCGAGACAAAAATGGTTCTTTGAGGGCAAAAATGACATTTTCAGAAGCCGTCATCTTCAGTAAAAAGTATCGTGGGCTTGAGACGGACATTTTGGGGCATTTACGTAGAAAAGTGATTTTCCACATAATACCTACGCTTTTGCCAACGCTTCCAGTTTCAAAAAATGGCTAGAAAACACATTTCTACACTTGGACTTATGCTTGGAGGTACTCTTGAAGCATAGGAACCCTACGCTTGAAGCGTAGGTGCAACAACGTTTCGTTGATTTTTCGTGATTTTTTCTTATTTCACCCCCGGCTTAATTGGAAGATATGCCTGCGACTCCAGACTTCTATATACATGTATATACATTTATATATATAAGAACTTAGGGTTTGCATGAGTTTTAGTGTGAAAAGACTGAAAATGGCTCTCTATGCTATTGCCTATGTATACAAGACCATACTTCAAAGTTGCATATATATGTGAAGTTGGAGAGTTCAGACGTGAGTTTTTGGAGGTTGTTCATTCATTCAGATTTGCTGCCTGTTGAGATCCATATTCAAATATAGAGATCCGAAGAAGAAGACTATGAATAACGTTTCTACATCAACAATGCAGTCATTATCTTTCATGGCCAACTAACTCGGTATCTAGGGTTTTCTAGCAAAACCCTAACCAAGTAATGTAATTTTTTCACTGTTTTAAATTGTAAAGAGGGGAAACTGTTGACCATACTGTGATGATTGTAGTACTTAAGAGACCGTACTGATTTGCAATATAAAAATATATATTTATTCTAAATTCTTGTCTTTGATGGAATGAATATATAGTTTTGCACAATTATGATTATTCATTATGGGCTGGAACTCAGATGCTTAATCATGATTTTCTACACAATGGTAATAATGAAACTTGAAATCCTAGGTTGACATAGGCCGTGCCTTGGCGATTTAATATAGACATGCTTTAGTTTATTTTCATGTATTAAGAGTATATTAAAGTAGAGTAATTAGCATGTACTAGTCAGGTCAGTTATGAGATGAGTCGCGATCTGGTTGATGGTACTCCTTTTTGGGGTCGTATTTAGCTATTTGCGGTACGACCTGATTAATAGTTATGGATTGCCCTTTTACAATTAATACATTGGTGAACTATATTATGCGGTTAGTGGTGGAGTGATGAAAACCCAAGTTTTCTCTCTTATTTGAATCACAACCAATTTAATTTGCTTTTGAGATAATTGTTAGTTAAAATAAATAATTTGGTCATTGACCACCCAAACGAACTATTTTTCATAAAATATAATTCAGTGTTTTTAGATTTTTAAAGTGAACAATCTCAGTCTCTGTGGGATCAATATGCCTTACTCAAGCCGTTTGCTATTTTATAATTGATACGTGCGCTTGGGTAGAGTAAAACCTAGTCGTTAGGGTGTTGTTTTGAACCACATATTTTTATACACCTAACGGACGCATCATGGATGCACCAAGAACTCTTAATGACTACTTTACCCCAATCATAATCAACCCACCTAATTGCATTGTTCTACCTGAGAATGATGCACCCCAGTTCGAGATTAGACCCGCCACAATCAATATGTGGCCAAAAGTTCATGGACTCGAAAGTGAACAACCCTATATCCATTTAGGGAAGTTTCTGACAATATGCAACACATTTAAAAATCAAAATTTGAATGAAGAGGGTGTCAAATTGCGTCTTTTTCCCTTATCCTTAGAAGATAAAGCTGCATCATGGTTAAACTCCATTCCACCCAACTCTATTCGATCATGAGATGAACTTGCAAGGAAATTCATGAGTAGGTTTTATCCCATGCAAAAGACGGAATCAAGGAGATATGCCATAAGTACTTTTAGAGGGAAAAATGATGAATAATTCTACTAAACTTGGGACCAATTCTATGACTTGCTACTCAAATGCCCACACAATGGCTATGATAAAACGCAACTAGTACATTTCTTCTATAAGGGACTTTCACCTATGAACCGAACCATGATTGAATCAATGCACCAAGGAAAGTTAAAGGCCCAAACCCCAGACCAAGCCTACATATTTTTGGAAGAACCAGCTGAGAATGCCCAAAATTGGAATTGGAACCAAAGTGAGAATGATTTTTCTATGAATGATCAAATGAATAGAAAATCTAGTTTTTATGAGATCAAACCTGAAAATGAGTTAAAGTCTGTGATGCAAAGTCTTGCTGATGGAGTGAGAGACTTAAACAAAAAGTTTGATGCTTTTGCCCAAATATCTACCACTGCACAATGCAATGTTTGTTATGGTGTATCTCATCCCACATAGGAATGTCCAGTCTATTATACATCTGAACCTTCGGATGCACAAGTTTGTGCTTTCAATACCTTTAGGAGACCATTGCCTAATACATTTAGCCAAAGTTACCATCCTGATACTAGAAACCACCATAATGTTTCATGGAGGAAACATTTACCTCCATAAAACTTAAGTGGACCGTCCAGTTTTCAAGGTAACTCCAATAAGCCACCTTAACCTCAAGGATAAATAATTCCTCAAAATCATTTCCCCAGGAATAACCACTTCAATCCAAGTCGAGATTTAGTTGTTTATCCCATGAACAACTATGTTGCTCCTGTCCCACCAGTCCATAATACTTCCAATTATGAGGACACTTTGAAAATGCTTGCCCTTAATCTTGATCAATCCAATAAGCATTCCAATCAGAGATTCCAAAATTTAGAAAATAACTTTTATCTCTTGACTCAAAATCAACTACAATTTCAGCAATCTCTCCAAAATCAGTTGAGTCAACTCACTGCAGTTCTCTCAGAAAGATAAAAGGGTACATTACCGAGCCAACCCAAAATCAATCCAAAATGAAAAAGAGTTAATCACATAGGGACCACTTCCAATTCTGACCACTCAAATGACCATGTAAATTCCATAATTATCTTGAGGTCAGGAAAGGAAATTGATAATAAGGTTGAAATTCCCACCATTGCTAAAAATTAATCATCAAAGACTATTCCACCCAATCCTTCAAAATCCAAAGAGGCTCAAGGTCCTAAGATTGATGAGGTTATTCCAAAATCCATTTGTTCCACGTGCACCTTTCCCTCGAGACTAGTCAATAATAAGAAAGATTCTTAATACAGTGCAATCTTAGAGATTTTTTAAAATCTCAAGATTAACATTCCATTTCTCACTACTATTAAGCCTTCTTATGCGAAATTCATCAAAGACTTAGTCAAGAGGAAAACCAATATCCATAAGGAAGTCTTCATAGCCTAACATTGTTCCTCCTTCCTATAAAACCAAGTTGTGGTTAAACACAAAGACCCTGGTAGTCCCACTATCACTTGTAGGATAGTAGAAAATTTTGAAGGTCGGGCTTTATTAGATCTTGGTGCTAGTGTCAATGTGATACCGTATTCCGTCTACTTGAATTTGGGATTAACTGATTTGAAGAAAAATGATGTTAGAATTCAATTAGTTGACTGATCCATAAAAATTCCTAGGGGTATCATTAAGGATGTGATAATAAAAGTGAATGATTTTTATTACCCTGTAGACTTCATTGTGCTATATACTCAGCCAACTCAAGGTAAACAAATTCCAATCATTTTAGGTCAACCATTTTTAGCCAGAGCCAATACATTGTATAAATGGTAACATGACCTTGACCTTTGGAAACATGAAAGTGGAAGTCAATGTGTTTAATTTGATGAAACAACCTCCCGATTCAAAGTCTATTGAAGATGTTTGTCTCATTGATTGATTAACCACCCACACCTTCAACCAATCTTATCATGAGGATCCACTTCAGCAGTGTTTAGCTCATTTTGGTGATAGTTTTGATGTGGCTAATTATATTAGCCAAATAAATGATTTTCTAAACTCTGCCCCACCGTTTGAAGTACCTAAGTATAAATCCAAATTCAAATCATTGTCCTTGCTAGTTAACACTGAATCTGCAAATATAAAGAAACCACCTAAGATTGAATTAAAGCCTTTACCTAAGACTTTAAAATATTCGTATCTTGGTGAATCTGAGACTTTTCCTGTAGTAATATCCTCTGAGTTGACTGAGCAACAAGAATCCAAATTGCTTGAGGTTCTTAGGATAAATAGGGAAGCTATAACATGGTCCATTGATGATATCAAATGCATTAGTCCTCTAGTGGTGCAACATCGCATTCACTTAGAAGATAATGGGAAAACTTATAGGCAACCTCAAAGGAGACTTAACCCGAATATGAAGGAAGTAGTCTGCGGTGAAGTTATAAAACTTCTTGACGCTGGTATCATCTACCCGATTTCTAATAGTCAGTGGGTGAGCCAAATCCAGGTAGTTCCTAAAAAGTCTAGCATCACTGTTATGTCCAATACCCACAGTGAGCTTGTTCCTACTCGTATTCAAACTGGATGGCGAGTTTGCATATACTACAGGAAATTGAATAACGAGATTAAAAAAAACCATTTTCCACTTCCCTTCATTGACCAAATGTTAGAGAGATTAGTTGGTTAGGCCTTCTATTACTTTTTAGATGGCTATTCTAGTTACAATCAAATCCCTGTCCACCCAGATGACCAAGATAAGACAACTTTCACCTGTCCATTCGGTACATTCTCCTATCGATGCATGCCATTTGGCTTTTGTAATGCACCAGTTACATTTCAGAGGTGTATGATGAGTATATTTAGTGAAATGGTTGAAAAGTTTCTAGAAATCTTCATGGATGACTTCTCTGTCTTTGGATCATCATTTGATCAATGTCTGGACCATCTTTCTCTCGTACTTCAACATTATCGTGACACTAACTTGGTACTTAACTGGGAAAAGTGTCATTTCATGATCAAAAAGGGAATTGTCCTATGTCATAATATATCCAGTGCAGGAATTGAGGTAGACAAAGCAAAAATTAATCTAATCTATAATCTACCTATCCCTAAATTTGTTCGAGATATTAGAGTATTCTTAGGTCATGTCGGTTTCTACAGGCGTTTCATCAAAGATTTCAGTAAGATAGCTAGACCATTTATGCATCTTCTAGCTAAAGATGCATAATTTGAGTTCACTAGTGCCTGTAAGTCAGCCTTTGAACACTTAAAGTCAACACTCATTACTGCACCTACACCTATCATTCGCTCACCTAATTGGAACTTTCCTTTTGAAATTATCTGTGATGCATCTGATTATGCAATAGGTGTTGTTTTAAGCTAGAAAATGGATAAAGCACGACATGTCATATACTATGCTCGCAAAACCTTTAATGATGGCTAAATCAACTACTCAACCACTAAAAAAGAGTTGCTAGCAGTTGTGTTCTCCTTTGAGAAGTTTAGATCTTATTTGATTGGATCTAAGATCATCATCTATATAGATCATGCAATGTTAAGACATCTTTTGTCCAAATCTGATGCAAAACCTAGGTTGATATGCTGGATCTTACTCCTTCAAGAGTTTGACCTTGAGATTCGAGATAAAAAAGGTTCCAAGAATGTAGTTGTGATTATTTGTCCCGTCTCGTTATTGAATCCACTAGTGACTCCATTCTCATCTTTGATTATTTTCCTGATGAGAAATTATTTGAGATATTTCATACACCATGGTATGCCGATATTGTCAATTATATTGTAATTGGTCAAATTCCTTCCAATTGGTCCAAACAAGAGAAAGATTAAATTTTGGCCAAGGCTAAGGAATATTTTTGGGATGACCCCTACTTGTTTAAATATTGTTCAGATCACATCATCTGTAGGTGTGTTCCTGAGGTAGACCAAGAGTCTATCATTTTCTTCTATCATGGCCAAGCCCATGGTGGCCATTTTAGTTCCAAAAGAACTGTTGCTAAAATTTTACAGTCGGGATTCTATTGGTTAACCCTTTTCAAAGACACCCACACATACTGTCTAGCTTGTCATAGATGCCAACTGCAAGGTAAGATTACCAAAATAAATTAATGGCCTCAACAATCGGTTCTCTTTATTGAAATATTTGACGTTTGGGGTATTGATTTCATAGGACCATTTCCATTCTCGTTTGGCAATCTCTACATTCTTCTAGCAGTTGATTATGTGTCAAAATGGGTAGAAGCTTTAGCCACCAAAACAGTTGACCATAGAGTTGTGGTGCATTTTTTCAAAGTGCAAGTTTTGCCTCGGTTCGGAACACCTCGAGCTATCATAAGTGACAATGGTTCACATTTTTGCAACAAAGTCTTTGGAAACCTGTTGTCCAAATATGGGATCACCCACAAAGCGGCCCTATCCTATCACCCTCAAACCAATGGTCAATCTGAGGTATCCAATAAGGAGACTAGACAGGTTTTAGAAAAAATTGTTAACCCCACAAGGAAGGATTAAAGTCTACATCTCTAGGATGTTTATGGGCATACTGTACTACTTACAAGACCCCTATAGGAATGTCTCTATATCGATTGGTCTATGGAAAAGCCTATCACTTGTCTGTTGAACTCGAACACCGAGCTTATTGGACCATCAAGGCCATGAACTTTGACTATAATAAAATCGGTCAACGTAGGACCCTTCAACTTGATGAGTTAGAAGAAATCAGAAATGATGCCTATGAGAGTTCAAGAATTTATAAAGCCAAGACTAAGTTGGAACATGACAAACACATTTTAAAAAAAGAGTTTTTCATAGGACAAAAGGTTCTTATGTATAACTTCCATCTTCAATTGTTTTCCGGGAAGTTAAGGTCACATTGATCAGGCCTGTACTATGTCCATCACATTGCTAGTCATAGTGTCATTGAGTTACAAGACCCTAAGAATGGACACTTGTTTAAAGTCAATGCTCATCGTCTAAAACCTTTCCTAGAACTTGAAGCTTCTAAAAATGAGGAAATTCTCCTCATTGATCTGATTTATTCGGACTGATCTATTTTGGGGTAGCACCTCTGTTGAGTCTGGCTGAAGATGTTAAACTTAGCGCTCCTGGGAGGCAGCCCAGCCAGTTGTGTAAATATTTTCTATCAATTTTATTTATTTTTTCACTCTATTTGGATATGTTTAGATTTTGTTTGGGGGTAAAGTCTGTCATAATATTTCCAATCACTTGACTTTTCTTTTACCAAGAATCTTTACAGGGACTATATACTCCAGAAACACCACCTCAATTGTGGTAATTTGTTCCAATTTATCTCTTCGATGTATTTTTAAGCACTAGGGACAATGTTATTTTTTTTGTTTGAGGGTGGATACATTTATCTGAATATGTTTTTCTTTAATCCAAATAGAGTTTCATTATTTTCAAAAAAAAAAGTTTTTCTTGTGTCCCGATTCATAAAAGTGGAAAGATGTTGATATTTAGATCAAAGTACAACTTGTTACTATGGTGATATAATGATACATATTACACCTCAAATGTTTAGAAATAGAACAATTTTTACACAAGGGTCTCATTTTGCAATTCAAATTGAAAAAGTGAGTAATCCCCAATGATCCAGGAATCTACTAAGACTTTTTAAACACTAGAGAGTTTTTATGCTAACTCCGAGTCATAAAATGACTCAATTTCTTTGGATATCGTACCAAATTTGTTGTTAGTCTCATTATCCTTCATTTTGGTTGGTCACGAAGAATGATATCACTTCGAATTAAGAAAAACATAAGTCTTGTAGTTTACTATCTATTATCGTACTATATCTACCCATATTGTTATCTTATTCTATTACAATTATGAGAAATTTTAGGGATGATATTTTTATGTAAAATAAAAGGGATCGAGAAAATATCCATATTCTCTTAAAAAAAAAAAAAAATGAATGAAAAAGAGAAAAAGAAGAGAATTTTGCAAAGAAAAATGTATCCCTTGTATATATTTTGAAGACCCCTTATTCTCAGAATTATTCCTTTGTAAATCACCACTTCAATAAGGTCGTTAAACAAGTACAAAATGGTATTATAGTGGATAGTAAATGAGAAGGCATTATGGTGGGTAACTCGACATTCTCCCTAAAGTGACCAGCATTCCAATCATGAGACTGTCTATTATATATATCGGTCCTTCATTTCATTATGTGAGCTTGCTTCCACTTTGGAAACAAAGTTCATTCTCACATACAACTGAGAGATATAGTTAGCCCGAATTTCGAGAGTTATTCTTTTAGAGAGATATTTGTGAGATTTGAAATCAAAACGTATTTTTCTAAGGACTTGGGGATTTCTTCACTTAGATATGCGAATTGCTCTATGTTAACTCTACATACACTCACTCTGTTTCTAAGTTGCTCTTGAATGAACTTTGTGATGCAGGGGGATCCGAGTCAGATGAAGCCGAGCTATCAGATTGCTCATTGATGGCGCTGAATTACCTGGAGTGTGAGGATCAATGCAAGGATGGCAATAAATCGTGATCTAGCCTAATTGGGACGGTTTCTGTGCACGTGTCGGTTTTTTGGCTATAACTGTGGCTACAAGTGTCTGATTCGCGCCCGTGACCCCAATTCGGAAAGATAATTTCGGCGTGCACCTCGTTTCGAGCCCTAAATCTGCTGTTTTCCTTTTCAAATCTTTATTTTTAGTTAATTTTTTCTATTTATGGTAATCTTTTATTTGTCAATTAGGACATGATTCTGAACCCGATTTGGGCAAGATTTTTGGCAATCTTTTGATTTCTTTCCGTATTTTGTTTTGGTAAGACTTTTAGGGTTTTGCTATTTTTGGTAAAAATCCTATTAAGGGTCAATTTTTAGATATTTAAACCCGGCTTGTGGGTTGTTGTTTTTGGTTATTCTTGATTATAAACAATTTTATTGAATTCCAGACTGTTCTATGAATTTTGGGTCGAATTCTCCTATTTTTCCTTGCAAATTACCTATTGCACTAGCCTGCAGAATAATCTCTATTCTGTTCGGCATCAATTGGTATCAGAGCTCAGCATCTTCCTGAGGCGGTATTTTCATCAGTTTTCGATTGCTGGTGGTCGTGGTCGTGGTGGTCGTCGTGGGTAGGTTTCGATTGAGAAAGTCCCGCACCGTGATCGTAACGTTCAGGATGTTATGATTGAGGATTTACAGAGGTAAGTGGCAGAGTTAACCCAGCGCCTGGCAGCGCAGGAAGTCGATAATCATGATGTGGAAGATTCTGATACCGATAATTCCATCTTCGAAAATCCGTATCACCATCGATTCCGGGAGTACCGTGGTCGAGAGAACCATTATGGAGATCTTGGCTTCAGAGTAGACCTACCCGAGTTTTCTGGTACATTACAAGCCGATTGCCTTATTGATTGGTTGAATGAAGTAGAACGAATTTTTGATTATAAAGAGGTCCCAGATCGTGTCAAAGTGAAATTGGTGGCCATCAAATTCAAGGGTAGAACATCTGCGTGGTGGGAGCAGTTGAAACAATCAACAGACAGGCAGGGCAAGGCCAAGATCACTGATTGGGAGAAGATAAAGAAGAAGATAAAGAGCCACTTCCTTCCCTTTGTCTATACTCAAACCCTGTTTCAACGACTTCATTCGTTGAGGCAAGGGATAAGATCGGTGGAAGATTATACGGAGGAGTTCTATCATTTGATTGCTCGAAATGATCTGACTGAGACAGAAGAACATATGGTGGCACGATATTTGGGGGGTTTACGACAATCTCTGCAGGATTTCCTCAGCCTTCCCTCGCTGTGGACAGTTTCTGAAGCCTACCAGCGTGCCCTTGTTGTAGAGAAACAACAGAATATAAGACCCGCCATCAGAAACAACCAAAGCAATAGGCCATCTCGCCCTCAAGAATCCCGTCCTCCCCAGCAGCCACCAAAGGGTAATCCTAACCCTACTATTAAGTGTTTTCGATGTGGTGAGCATGGGCATATAACAACCCATTGCAGGAAGCCTGCCAGTCAGACGGGCAAAAATCTACTGCTTGAGGAAGCCGTGCAAGAGGAGACTGAGGAGGTTGGAGAGCCAGTGTATGACGAAGAAGGAGATAAGGATGTGTTGTATGGAGACGACCATGAAACTCTGGTCATTCGTAAGAACCTCCTGACTCCCAGAGGCGATTCCGAAGATGATTGGTTGAGAACCAATATTTTCCACACAACCTGCACCGTGGCCGATAAAGTCTACAAGATGATTATTGATAGTGGCAGTTGCGAGAACGTAGTCTCTGAAGACGCTGTCCATAAATTGCAGTTGAAGATAGATCGTCACCCCAAGCCATACAAACTGTCATGGCTGAATAAAGGCAGTGAGGTAACAGTAGATAGACGATGCTTAGTGACTTTTTCTGTTGGCAAGAAATATTTCGATAATGCTTGGTGTGATGTAGTGTCCATGGATGCGTGTCATATATTGTTAGGAAGACCTTGGCAGTATGATCGAAGTGTGGTACATGACGGACGGAAGAATACACCCTTAGCATCAGAGGGAAAAAGATTGTGTTGGCACCTCGTCGGGAAGGACCCAATCCCACCCAGGTTGTCAATAGTAACAATCTGCTTTCTATGTCCAGGTTTTTGGTTAAGCGTGAAAATGTAGTCTATGCTTTACTGCCTTGTGGAAATAGTGCAGCAGGTGAGGTTCCAGAATTACCCACGGAGGTCCAGCAACTGCTTTCGGAATTCTCTGATTTGATGCCAGAAGACCTTCCTCCTGGACTGCCGCCAAAAGACCTTTTTGATGTTGGTGCTTTTGTTTGGGCTGTATTAACTCGTGATCGTTTCCCTGTTGGCGAGTATAATAAGTTTATGGAGCGGAAGATTGGACCCTGTGAGATATTACAGAAGATTAATGACAACGCATATAGGTTGTGTCTCCCTAGTCATTTGAAGACTTCTGATGTCTTTAATGTGAAACACCTGAGTCCTTGTTTTACGGATTCTGCTGATGCTGCCGTGAACTCGAGGACGAGTTTTTTCCAACCCGGGGTGACTGATGCAGAGGGATCCGAGTCAGACGAAGCCGAGCTATCAGATTGCTCATTAATGGCGCTGAATTATCTGGAGCTGGAGGATCAACGCAAGGATGGCAAGAAATTGTGATCTAGCCTAATTGGGGTGATTTCCGTGCACGTGTCAGTTTTTTGGCCATAACTGTGGCTACAAGTGTCTGATTCGCGCCCGTGACCCTAATTCGAAAAGATAATTTCGGCGCGCACCTCGTTTCGAGCCCTAAATCCGCTGTTTTCCTTTTCAAATATTTATTTTTAGTTAATTTTTTCTATTTATGGTAATCTTTTATTTGTCAATTAGGACATGATTCTGAACCCGATTTGGGCCAGAGTTTTGGCAATCTTTTGATTTCTTTCCGTATTTCGTTTTGGCAAGAATTTTAGGGTTTTGTTATTTTTGGTAAAAATCCTATTAAGGGTCGATTTTTAGCTATTTAAACCCGACTTGTGGGTTGTTTTTTTGGTTATTCTTGATTATAAACAATTTTATTGAATTCCAGAGTGTTCTCTGAATTTTGGGTCGAATTCTCCTATTTTTCCTTGCAAATTACCTATTGCACTAGCCTGCAGAATAATCTCTATTCTGTTCGGCGTCACTTTGTTTGATATTTATTATTATGACACCATAGGCTACGTTGTATACGAAAGACGTGATAGATTCATCTCTTATCTTTTATGACTTGAGGATATACATGAAATTATTTTGAAGTCATAGGAAGTTTATGGGTATCTTCATTATAAACCCTCACGAGGGTATTGCTCATCCACCAGGGTAACCTAGCGGTTTATGACCTTATTGCATAGAGTAAATGCAATCGAATGCAGCATGCGAAAGTGACACATCTTTAGTTAAATTTCAGTAAATCAGTTTTGTGAACTTATCTATTTTTCCCTTATCTGCTAGAGGACTAGCAAAAGCTTGTTTGGGGGTAATTTGATAAGTGCACAAAAATAGAGTAATTTACATAGCATGATGTCCTCATATGTATATATTTTGCATGAATTGATTTGCAAAAGAAAAGAAAAATAAAGCAAGAGTGATGAAAAAGAAGAAAATGAAGAAAAAGAAAGTCAAAGTTGGTGGGGGAGAATGTAATAAATGCATATATATGCATGTATATGTGTACGTATGTATGTGTGTGTATGTGCGGCATGTAACTATTAAAGAGAGAAAAGATAAATGTTAGGTGCATAATTGAAGAAAAAGAAATTGTTGATTTGTTGGAGAGATTTTAATGCATACCACATTTGAAGGTTGGTAGTTGAAGAACACAAAATTCATTAAATGCAATGGGTTTGCAGTGTGCCTATATATATTGACAAACTAGAGCTGCAGAGGGAGTTGGAGAGTGAGAGCAAAAGCACTATTGTATATTATTTTCATATTTCCTTTGTAATTTTTCTCTCTATCAATAGAAAATTATTCTCATACCATGTTTTATTTTCCTTTCAACATGCTAGGTTAAAACTCTTCTCAAGGGGGTGATGAAGCCACAATGGGTAAGATATAAATAATTTTTATTTTATTTCGTATTGTTTAATTCTCTTCCCGAGAAAATTCATCTTATGAATCTCAATGACAAAAACCTTATAATAGAGTTTGGAAGTTAAAAATAAAAGGAGGATTTTCCGTGACTACTAATTAATGGAAATACGGGCAATGTCTACTACTATTTACATTTTATTTAAACCAAAACATTAGAGGGATGATTTTTCGTGATTATCAATTAATAGAAATACGGGGAATGCCTACCAATATCTATGTTTAAGTTTAATAGGTTGGAAGAGAATTTTTAATAGAAATATACAATATTATTTATATAGACCCGAGTGGTGGATTCTCTTCCCTTGAGATTTCTTCCACCATTTGATAATTTTATTTAGTTATTTTAGTTTCCTATTCAAACAATTCAAGCATTGTTTTAATTGATTTCTTTTTATCTCGAAAAGTAAAGTTTTGGATCTTAGTCTCAAAACGAGTTACAAGTTGCGAGTGGTTCGACCCTACTTATTGCTATACTGTTTTAAGTGAAGTATTAATAGGTATAATTTTTTGTTGATCGGGATGTGGTGAAACAACGACACAATATCATCAAAACCGCGACCCGTTAATCTATCCCGTTCCCGTTTAATTTTTTAAAATACCATACCCTTCACGGATTTGTCACGGATTGTCTTTTCATAAATCATACCCGCTTCATTAACAATTTATTATACTCGTGCCCACCCCGCCCCACCCCATTAATACTTAATTATCAATGTCATCTTCATCATCGACGAAAGAATTTTGCACACAAGAAAATAAAAAATAACAATATAAATTTACATAATTTTTACTTTCAAATCATCCAACAATCGAACTCTCTATTTATTTCTCTTTTATTTGTATATACTAGGCGACTCGTTTCTTCTTGGTCTTAGATGTCGAGTCCTATGAAAAAAGAATGAGTAATAATAAAGTATTTAGGATCCATAAAAAATATTATATATAATAAAGTAAAAAATAAGATGAAATTAATGTAAACGGGGCGAGGCGGGTCATAACGGGTATTTAAAAAAACCCATACCCGTCCCATAATCCGTGATGGATTCAATTTCTTTTGCCGAACTCGTCTCTACGAAATAAAAAACGTTTCCAAATCCTTAAATAAAGGGGCGGTACGGTGTGGAGCTCCGACGGAACGGTACAAATTGCCATCGCTACTAATTATAGTCATCTGAAGCATGTACATTTGATATGGGCATAAATGAATTACATGTTCAATCCACTTAAACAAGACATTTATCACAAAAACAAAAACAAAACAAAACAAACAAGACACAATTAGTTAAACGAGTTAATCTTGGTAACCTTCTGAAGTACGCATGCCATATTCTAATTATGTTAGCGAATCGTGTTGAATTTCATCGCCCTGATTGTCAATTGTATAAAAGAAAACCAAGTCGAAAGGGTTCCACAGTTATTAAGTTATTATAGAAACAAAAAACATGGAAAAGAAATGAAAAAAAAAAAAGTCACACTGTATTAAAAGTTGTACTCTAAATAATTCCAAGTCCTTGATGATCAGTAAGCTGCGTGACACAAAAGAGGACTTAGAATGTTTAAAGTAACATTGAGTGGAGCAAAATTAAAAGGAAAAAGATGGAGAGAAAGGAAGAAAAATTAAAGGCTCGTGGTAAGTATGACAAAAAGTTCAAACCTTGGAAAATTTTGTAGAATGTACAAATCTTTATGTTGCTACGATCATTAAATAGATAACGGGAATGATTCTTTTTACTTGTATCGAGAATAGAATGGTCATTCGACTCATTATTTACTTGTATCGAGAATAGAATGGTCATTCGACTCATTTCATAAGTTCACTAATTAATTGGATTTTTATTTTTTGAAATGCAATTTTATTTCAAGGGAATACTATTTTTCATTCCAGAATGCATATCAAATTAAAGAATAACTGGATGAAAATTTCATCCCATTCGTGAGTACAAAATACAATATTCAACTCTATTGTGCTATGCTATAAATTATCATAAAATTATGAGAATAACTATATGACATGATATCCATAACTAACCACTTGAAAAAGTGTAATACACAAGCATATAACGAAATCATTCGGTTTAATAAAGGTACCACATTATAAGTATCTTTGGGTATCATTATCTTCTCTATAACATGATATTCATATCCAAAGTTTTAAGTGAAATATGAAATATTATATTAGTTTTAAAAATCATTATATTAATAAATTAATCGTGTCATTCCACCCTGTCCAAAGTTGTCAATCATGCACGCAGTGATGGATCTAAAAATTTAAGTAAAAATCATGCACGCAATTTAATTATTATATTAAAATTTTAGTAGGGTTTTAGGGTAATTTTTCAAAAATTTAGTGGGGGCACTATTGCAAAAATCTAAATTTTTTAGGCTAATGTTAGGTAAAAATAATTTAGTAGGAGTTCTAGGATAATTTTTCAAAAATTTAATGAGGAAACTATTGCAAAAATTTTAAATTTTAAATTTTAAAATAATGTTGGGTAAATTCAATTTGCAGCTAGGTCCGTGCTTGCATGCACGGATCAATTAAGGGACTAACCAACACCACTGGTTTTTTGGTTTTATTCAATTTATGATTTATAGAATTTTAGATATACTACTGGTAAAATTCCTTTTCGCCCCCATTAAATTTTAGTTTTTTCAATTATATACCCATATAATTTATCTATTTTTAAATATGCTCTTACTAACTTTTTTTTTATAAAAGTACGCCTCTTTTAAATAATATCAAATTTTATTTTAATCCTATTATATATCATATATTTTGTAAAATTTTACATTGTCTCCACTAGACTTTCTATAATATGCCCCTTTCTAAACAATTTGGCTTTAACATATATAATCACTACTTTAATCTTATATATGTATTTTATGTCTTACAGATATGATATCATAAACACTCATTTGAGTTAATTTGCTCATTTGATGTATATAATTTATTCTATTTGTGACCAAATAACTAATATGAGAATTAATTTTAGAAACAAAATATCTTACATTCATAGAATTTTTTATCCTTCACAAATACAATCGTTAAACGTTGGATTTCCCTTATTTATTGTGAAAACTTGAAAAACAAATTATTTCCCCCACCGCTCTTTCAAATTGTAGGGGGTTTAGATTTCAAGGGATATAGAGATAGCTTCCACACAAGATAAACACAGAAATAATGATGCTAATGCTTTTATTGCTTTTAATGATTTTACAAAAGTGTAGAAAGAGAAGTGAAAGAGAAACATAATGGAAGCAATGTAAACAGCTTGAGAACACTCTATCTCTTCCTAGAAATTTCTCTCTCTCCTTCTAAAATCCTCCCTCGAAGTGAGCTCTCGTTCCTTTATTTATAGACGTCAGAGTCAAACTGACCTTCGCGAAGAATCCTTGCCACGTCAGCATTAACTTACGGCTTGGACCACGCAATACCAATTCGTGTAACAATTTCCATGTCAGCATTTCTTGCGAGATTTATAATATATCTCACGACCTGTGATCCGCGCAGTTTACTCGCAGATCTGATTTTTCCTTAGCTAATGAACCATGATGTTATATCCTTTTCCTAGGTCATGACCTTTTTGCACGCATACCATTTTAATGACCCTGAGTACTACTGACATCTCTAAGGTACTTTTGCTTTGAATGGTGTAAATAAGGTCGCGACCCACTATTTGCATATTTAAAGCATTTTCCTAGATTTCCGAATAGTACTCCCTACGCGAGCAGCATATAGGGCTCTGAGTTTAGATATTAGTTACCCACATGAGTCCCCTCATAGTTACCTCTGTATAATGCTAATTCTCGCGTATAAACCTTATTTTGGTCAATCTCCCGAATAATCCATTATTTGGGCCAATTCCCCAAATAATCATTTTCCTCATGTTTCATTTCCTAAAACATGCTCATGCTCGTATATTCTATGTGCGAGCCACCCCCTTACATTTTTTCCCCATTGCGCTTTAATACTTAGCCAAGTATTAAAGTGCAACAATCTTTGCCTTGCGAGTTCCTGATGCGAAATTTTGTTATTTCGCGAATAATTTATTATTGTCGCGAGATGCTTTTCCCCATGACCCTTGTATCATGATGGATCCTCCTTTTTATTTGTTTAAATACTCATTTCGCGAACCCAAGTTCAATCTTTATTTGAGCTAATTCCCCAAATATTCCTTTTTTTCCTCATGTTTCATTTCCTAAAACATGCACATGCTCGTATATTCTATGTGCGAGCCACTCCCTTACATTTTTTCCCCATTGCGCTTTAATACTTAACCAAGTATTAAAGTGCAACAATCTTTGCCTTGCGAGTTCCTGATGCGAATTTTTGTTATTTCGCAAATAATTTATTATTGTCGCGAGATACTTTTCCCCATGACCCTTGTATCATGATGGATCCTCCTTTTTATTTGTTTAAATACTCATTTCGCGAACCCAAGTTCAATCCATGACTTCCTTTTGTTAATTGTATCTCCTTTTAGTCGATTTCATGCATGTACTTACTTTTGTCTTTCCCCTTTTGAGCTTGATTTCTCCAAATTGTCCTTATCCTACGATTCGTGACTATTTTTAGTGCACTTGACTAGGCAACTTTTCGCCTTCCTCGCGCATTTAATGCGCCTTTTAGTTTTCCGCGCTTAAACCCTATATAAACCACACTTGTCATTTTTTCCATCTTAACATTTTCTTTCACCTTAGAACTCTTCTATCCCATATCTCTTATTTTATACCCTTTGTCTTGTCTTCTATCTCTTTCGCGCACATATATCAATTTTGTAACCCCTTGCAAGCACTTTGCCTCCCTATTTTATCATTATGACTAAAATGTCTACTCCAAAGCTTCTTGCTCCTCCTTCGGGGGTTGTTCCTTCCGTTCCAAAAGCCACAGAATGGAGAAAAGCCCCTTTCTTCGACCTTCCTCATGATGTCTTCTGGTATTCCATGGATAATCTTCCTTCTGATACTATCACAAGCCCTCCTATCACCCTTGATCCAGACCATGAAGCTGATCTTGTTTTCATTCCTCCTTTTTCCATTCCATGCCTTATTATTGAAAGGGGCGATGCACCCTTCTCTTTCATTGAATACAAAGGCCATGTAACACCTATCACAAACTGGAAAATGTCGTCTAGCCATATCCTTAGTCAGGACCTCATAGGTGCTCAATATTATTCATTTTTTGCCTCTATCTTGCGTTTGTTATGTCTTTACATTCCATTATTTGGTATTTTTATCCCGTTTGTGCATGTTAGCATTTTCAGGAGCTTAATGAAAAAACAGAGCTAATCTCGGTGAATTAACTGAGTTCGTGTTCGTTTTTATCGCGAGAAAGGAATCAAGAGATACGCCAAAGCAAAGAAGAGCTACCAGAGGGCAAAATGGTTATTTCCCAAGATTATTATCTCACCGAAAGGGCAAAAATGTTATTTTCAGACATTATTACTTTACTGAAAAGCATCGGGAGTCAAAGGCAACCAGTCTAGCTCAAATATGAAAAGACGAGCTTTTACACAAAAGATACATAACACCCTACGTCATCAGAGAGAAAAAGAAGCAAATCGGACCTGAGCTACGCTTTGGTTTGGACCCTATGCCCTAGACCTACGCCCAAGCGTAGGTCAGGAGCATAGGTCCCATATTGTGGTCACATGATCCCTTTACGTGTTGAAGTTGTTTAAGAATTTTCCAGTTTTGTCCTTACTTCGATATTTTAAGTGATCGGTGATTCCAAACCTCTACATACTGGTTTATACGCATATTTACATGTGATTTTATATATATTATTCATTTATTATGAAATTACAGAAAAGGGCAACCATTAGGGTTTCCCTCACTTGTCTATAAATATGAAAGGGTTAGGTTTAGTTTTTAAGTTCAAGTTTTGTATTGTTTTTGGGAGGCTGGTCCTGGTTCTGATTTTCACTCATGTTCATTGAAGACTTACTTTCATTAAAGAGAACCACCATTAAAGACCTAGAGATCCAAGAAGAAGGTTATGGAGAACGTTTCTACACCGACAATGTAGATTCTCTCAGCCATGATCCATTAACTCGGTATCTAGGGTTTTCTTGCAAAACCCTAGCCAAGTAATGTAGTTCTGATTTTATATTCAATTGTAGAGAGGGGAAACTGTGACTATATTGTGATGATTGTGTTAGATGAGAAATCGTTTTTATTCGTGATACAAGTTTATATATTTGAGTTGATTCTTGTCTTAGAGTTTTTGAATATATTTATCTTACACAATCACAATTATTCACTACGGGCTGGAACTCGGATGCTTAATCTGTGATTTTCTACACAATGGTGGTCATAAAACTCGAAACCCTAGGTTAACACAGGTCATGCCCTGACAAATTGATATAAACATGCTTTAGTTTATTTTCATGTTTTATTTTACTGCTTTAATTTACTTTCCTGCATTTACTTTCTGTTAGTAGTTGGCATGCACTAATCAGTTTAGTCTTAAGATGGGTTGTCGCGATCCGGTTGAGAGTAATCCTTTTTGGGGTCAAACTACTGGCACGGTGCGACCTGATTCACAGTCAATGGATCGCCCTCATGAAATTGAAATATAAATGGGACTATGTTATGTGGTTAGTGGTAGAGTGAGGAAACCCTAGTTTTCTCTCTCTCGGAATCACAACCGTTATTTATCATTATTTTTTATTTTATTTTCCATATTATTAGATAATTGACAAAATCAAACTCTTTTCAGAAAACTATAATTCAGTGTTCTTAAACTATTAAAGTGAACACAAAATAAAAACTATCATTGTTTTCTATTGTCTCTGTGGGATCGATATTCCCATACTCAATCAAAACTATATACAATTGATCTGTGCGCCTGTAGAAGGGTAAAACCTAAAGTGTCGTTAAGGTGTCATTTTTAACCATATATTTTGCACACACCTGATGCCCATCATGTTTTTGGCGCCGCTGTCGGGGACTTGGCATTGTTCAATTACTTTAACAGTTTATTTGCATTGTTTTATTATAGATTAAAGCTAAAGTTGATTTTTTTGTGTGATTTTCAGGTACAATTGAAGAGGGTGAAAGGAAAAGACAAAGCTGTTGAAGTTGGGCTAGACCTTTTGTGAGTTTCAATTTTGCTTGATTTTTGCATTTAATTTTTAGGTTTGATTTTTGTTCATAGTTTAGATTTGTTTAGAAGTAGTTTAGTTAATTTGCTTTATTTCAAAAAAAAAAATTCGAATTTTTTTTTTCAGTGTATGTCCGATAGATCGACGCGTTCAAATTCAAATTTTGCATTAGTTGTATACGACCCGGAGATCAAAAAAACTCTAAGGCGTTTACGAAAATCTATTGAAGAACGTCATCAGATAAAAGAAGTCGAGATGGGTGACAAGAGAGTCAATTCGCGGAGAGGACCAAATACCTTATTTAAGGGATTCTACGCACCGGACGCGTATGAATCGTATGATGAAGTTCCAGAAGAGGAAGGTGCAAAGCATTTCAAGATCAAGACGAGTGTGATTAATATGCTCCCAAAGTTCTCTGGTCTCATGATAGAAGATCCATACTAGCATGTCAAAGAATTCTT
This sequence comes from Cornus suecica, assembly GCA_963922005.1. Lineage (NCBI taxonomy): Eukaryota > Viridiplantae > Streptophyta > Magnoliopsida > Cornales > Cornaceae > Cornus > Cornus suecica. The sequence continues at coordinate 50,810,255 of OY998244.1, forward strand.
AGAGGTAGCATCAACCGTTAGGTATGATGGTTTAACTAAAAATGATTTAAGATTGTGTTTGTTCCCATGGTCTTTAAAAGACAAAGCAAAAAGATGGTATATTAAATTGACTCAAGCAACTAAACTTGAATGGGAAACACTTAAGCAAGAATTCTTAGAAAAACATTTTCCCATAGGGAAGACTTTAGTAGCCCGGGATGCAATTAAACGATTAAGACAGTTGCCAGGAGAACAATTTCATGATGTGTGGGAGAGGTACAATGAGATTTTGACTAAATGTCTCCACCATAGGTTTTCTGATCAAGATGTTGCTAGAAACGTTTACATGGGTCTAGGTGAAAAGCATAAAAATCTGATAGATGCCTCTAAACAGGGTCAGTTTACCTTGAAACCCACAAGAGAGCTTTTACAGATGTTTGATAACATCGGTGAAAATGCCCTTCAGTATGAATCTGATCTGAGGTCTAAAGGTGAACTAGATAAGCGATCTGAAAAAGCATTTGAGGTTAATCATGATATGAAAAATCTAGTGTCATTGATAGAAGAGAGGTTAGAGCAATTTGAAAAACTTCTTACCCAAAGAAGTCATTCTCCTAAAAGAGAAGTGTATGAGGTTGAACCATATTATTCTCAAAATGAGTGTGAGGACGTAATAACCGCTGATGTCAATGCAACATGAAATTACTTAAATAATGCCCCATTTTCAAACTCATACTCTCCAAATAATAGAAATCATCCATTCATGTCCTATAAGTCCACAAATGTGGAAAATCCTTCAGAAAAAGTTCAACAAGGACAATGGTCCGATTCTCAATCTAATTTTCAACCAAGGCAGCAATTTACTCGCAGCCAAGGTTCCAACAGAGCCAACAATCATTCCAATCTCAACCAACTATACTGGCTCGCAATTCTCAATCAAATTTCTAACTAAAACAACCACCTAATAATTCTATGGCTCTTCCGCTATTCAATAACAACCAGGCTATCCAATAATTCCAATATCATCTCCAGTCTCAAGGAAGCCAAGCTCCCCCTCTCGGTTTCCAAAATAACAGGATATAACAGACTTTGGTGGACCTCCAAAATCAGATGGGTTTTCATACTCAATCATTGGCCCAAATCACCATGCAGTTAGGACAAATGGAAAATTAGAGAAATACTATAGAGTCGGGTCAGTTGTCTAGTCAGCCTATCGTTAACCCAAAGATTCAGCAAGTGCAAGAGCTTGGATCGTTTACCAATGATAATCACGAGTCTGTTAAAACAATTACGACTCTGAGAAGTGGAAGGGTAGTGGAAAGCAGAGTGGAGGAAGAATATGAGAAGAGGCTGCGTAGATGAAAAGAAGCTGAGTAAGCTCAAAGGAAGGAAGCGGAAAAGGCACAGTAGAAAGAGGTTGAGAGCAGAGAGGCTGAAGTTCAGACAGATAAACTGTCAGTAAATAAGAATGTCGACGAGACATTGCTTGATGAGCCAAACATGGCGAACTACGAGGACGCACCGCTATTTCCTCAACGTCTTAGAGAACCGGCTAAGTATAGGAAGATGAAAGAATCTGATATGTTGGATACATTCCGACAAGTCAAGATTAATCTGCCGCTCTTAGACGTGATTTCCCAAATCCCACCTTATGTTAAATGTTTCAAGGATTTATGTACGCAGAAGAGGAAAAGCAGAGCGAAGAATCTGAAGAAAATACTCTTGACTGAGCAAGTGATTTCACTGTTGTTAAGCAATACTCCACCAAAGAGGAAAGATCCAGGTGCTCCCACTATTTCTTGTGTTATCGGTGACTAGGAAATTGGTAGAGCCCTTCTTGATCTAGGTGTCAGTATTAACTTGCTTCCTTATTCAGTCCATAAATAGCTAGGGTTGGGAAAGCTCAGTCCCATAGAGGTTGTACTGCAGTTTGCCGATTGATCTGTCAAGCAGGCGAAAGGAATTTTGGAAGACAACATAGTTCAAGTGGGTTTTACTTTCTAGTAGATTTTGTAATCCTGGAGACGGAACCTGTCCCGAACTCGAAAAAACACATCCCAGTGATCTTAGGCAGACCATTTTGGCCACGAAAAATGCATGCATAAATTGCCGAACCGGAGCCATGGATCTAACCTTTGGGAACATGAAAGTCAGGATGAATGTGTTTGAGGGAAGCCATCAATTACCTGAGTCTATGGACTGTTTCTAGATAGATGAGTGCGACGAGCTAGATGATATTATATATGATTTTGCGACTCAAGTTCTGGAGAAAGACGAGCTTGAAGAATTTATGGTAAATGAAGTGTCGAATGATGAAATCGAAGATTGGGATGCGTATATGGAATGGCAGAACAAGGAGTTGGATAGAATTGAGATTGCGTTATATACACAACCTTAGAAGAAAGGGCTTGTGGAACCACTCCCGATAGCCTCAAGTACTCCCCCAGTTCCATCACTTATGACTCCGCTTATTTTAAAAATTAAGGAGTTGCCAGAGATGATGAAGTATGTTTTCTTGGGGCCCAAGGAAACTCTTCCTGTAATTATTTCATTAAAGTTGACAGCAGAAGATGAATTGAGTTTGATTGAGGTATTGACTAAGAATAAAGAAACGATTGGGTAGAGTGTTGTTGATTTGAAATGTATTGATCCATCAATTTGCATGCATCGAATTTATTTGGAAGATGAGGCGAAACCGTCAAGGGAGATGCAGTGGAGATTGAATCCGAACATGATGGAGGTAGTAAGAAAATAAGTAGTGAATTTGCTGGATGCGGGAATCATCTACTCGATCTCTGATAGTAAGTGGGTAAGCCCAACTCAAGTGGTGCCCAATGAAAAGGGTGAGCTGATTCCTCAACGCACGAATACAGAGTGGAGTGTGTGTATCCACTACAGAAAGCTCAACTCTAACACCGGGAAGGATCATCTTCCATTACCATTCATCGATCAAATCCTGGAAAGATTAGCCGGAAAGTGCTACTACTACTTTTTGGATGGATATTCCGGCTACAATCAAGTGGCAATTGATCCTGTAGATCAGGAGAAAACCACTTTCACTTGTCCATATGGCACATTCGCGAATATACGGATGTCTTTTGGTTTATGTAATGCGTCAGCGACATCCCAGAGATGTATGATGTCTATCTTCTCTGATATGGTAGAAACGTTTCTGGAAGTGTTCATGAATGAATTCTCAGTCTTTGGGGTAACCTTTGATGACTGTTTAAGGCATTTAACATTAGTACTTAAAAGGTGTAAAGAGACCAATTTAATTCTTAGTTGGGAGAAGAGCCATTTTATGATTCAAGAAGGAATAGTACTTGGCCATATTATATCAAAGACGGGGATTGAGGTTGATAAAACAAAAGTCGAGCTGTTTTCAAAATTACCTCCTCCCACATATTTGAAGTAGATATGTTCTTTTCTTAGCCATGTCGGGTTTTACAGAAGGGTTATCAAAGATTTTAGTAAAATTGCCCGGCCATTATACAATTTACTGGCTAAAGATGTAGTATTTGTCTTTGACGAAAAATGTCTTCATGCATTTGAGGAATTGCGTGCTAAACTTTCATCTACCCCAATTATATGTCCACCGGACTGGTCTCTACCGTTTGAGCTAATGTGTGACGCTTCAGATTATGCAATTGGAGTTGTGCTAGGCCAGAGAAAAGATAAGTTGCCATATGTGATTTACTATGTCAGTAGAACTCTGAACGAAGCTCAGAGGAGTTGCTGGCAGTGGTGTTCGCCTTGGACAAATTCATGTCGTATTTGTTAGGAAACAAGGTGGTCGTGTACTCATATCTTGCCACACTAAGGCATTTGCTAACCAAGAAATACTCCAAGCCCAGACTGATTCGATGGATTCTGTTGCTACAAGAATTTGATTTAGAGATCAAAGATAAGAAGGGTACAGAGAATGTTGTAGCTGATCTTTTGTCAAGAATTGTCGTTGAGTCCACAAAGGACGATACTCCTCTTAAGGATGAGTTCCCGAATGAACATCTGTTTAGTATGGTTGTTATAGAACAGATACCGTGGTATGCAGATATTATCGACTATAAAGCCACAGGTAGAATTCCTAATGGATGGCCTAAGCATGAGAAGGATCGTTTCTTCAGCCAAGTAAAATTTTATATCTGGGATAATTCGCGACTGTACAAATATTGCCCGGATCAGATAATTCGTAAATGTGTTCCAGAAAGTGAAGTTCAAGGTATACCGACATTCTATCATACGGTAGAGTGTGGAGGGCATTTTGGTGCTCAGAAGACAACTCACAAAGTCCTACAGAGTGGTTTTTATTGGCCCACCATATTCAAGGATGCGTTCGAGTTTTGCAAATCTTGTCTGAGATGTCAGAAGTTGGGATCCATATCTCGACGAGACATGATGCCACTAAATCTTATTTTAGTGGTTGAGTTGTTTGACGCCTGGGGCTTTGACTTCATGGGACCGTTTCCAAAAGCTAGCGATAAACAATACATATTAGTGGGAGTTGATTACGTTTCTAAATGGGTAGAAGTATATATTAGACAGAAAAGCTTTGAGGTCGGCCAGAAAGTGTGGTAGTTCAATTCAAGACTCAAATTGTTTACCGGTAAGCTCCAATAAAGATGGGACGGGCCGTAAAGAATTACTAAGGTTTACCCCCATGGAGCGGTGGAATTTGACGACCCTGACAACATAAAGTGATTTGTTGTGAATGGTCAGCGTTTGAAGCATTATATCGAAGTTGTGCTGACAGAAAGTGTTGTTGAGATAGTTGATTTAACAGAACCGACACCGGAGTCAGATGATTTTGATCTTGAGTACTAAGAGGCGGCAACGTCGAGCTAGCGACGTTAAATGTTGGTACTAAGTGATAAAGTGTAACTTTTGATCTTAGTTTGTAGTTGTAAAATAGTAGTTTAATGCGGTTTTTGTAAAATTTTAAAATCGAGTCCGAAATAGTCGTCACCATTCGGAGGGGTATTTTCATCCACGAAGCGCCAAATTTTGACGAATCAAAGTCAATCAAGTCAATAGGTGTGTATATGGTAGGTTCGAGTATTCGGGAATCAAGAACGAGGCAAAAATGGCCGAAACCAAAAATTCAGCCTTGGGACCTACGCCCAAGCATAGGTACAGTCCCACCAAATCGACTCCCGTTCATTCCTAAAGCCGAGTATCGATATTTCTTATCATTCCTAAATGGCGGGTCATCAGATTAGTGAGCAGTGTGTACGGATTCACGTGAAGAACTCGAAAAGTCTTCCAAATCCAATTTTGGGGAATTTGTCGTTTCTCGCGATTCGGTAAGTTTTGATCCATTCTTTTGGTTTCGATTACTTAATATAACTATTCTAAACTAGTATTGATGAACGAGACTAATTGAAATCATGTTTTAATCCGTTCTCAAAAAGTTGGGTTTCCGGCTTCAGATACGGGTTGAATATCAAATTTTTGAGATGAGGTATTTTTTAATCGTCGTATTAGAATACTTTAGATATAGTTTTGAGTTTGATTCGATGTCCGGACAATTTTTGATAATTTTTGTAGCAATCCGAATTCTGTAGGAATGGCTCGCGTAAAAGGAGCGAGGATGGCGGCTAATGGAACATTTACATCGGGGACGGCAGTATAGAGAGACAGATTATGGTCACCGCCCCTAGAGAGTACGCGGCTAGTACGCTGTAGTACCCGGGCGTCGAGACCGGTGTATGTTGCGCCAGATTCGTCAGATGAGGAGGTTGAGAGGCCGAGTGCACCGACAAAGGGCATTGAGGTAGATATGAGATATGGTTGGATGATGTTCCACCTGTTGCACCAAGGGCATCATCACGACCCCGGGCACAGTCTCTAGTCCCCGAGCCATCACCACTACCACATGAGTCAAAGACATCCGATGAGCAGACTACCGAGAGTGGTGATAGTGAGGATGTGCAGGCAGAGCTGGAGGCAGAGTTGGAGGACGCTGAGTATGGCGAGGTGTCGTATCCTGAGCCGACAGTTGATGGTGATAAGGGTGACCTCGTTTCTTACAGATGGAAGCACTCCACGATCTCCAAAGAGATGTTGATGACCCAGATTTTAAAGAAGGGATTTCGATAGGAACACATTTTTGCTATTGTGCCACTTGAGCGGATAGAACCAGTTCCATATTGGACCATAGGTGTACTAAGGGAGCATAGATTGTTGATGATCCTAGCCCCAACTACACCACACATTTGCGCTAACATGATTAGCGAGTTCTGACATCATATGAGGCATTACAGTATAGGGACTTGGCTAGTGACATTGGTGCAGGGGCGGGAGTTGGAGATTACTCCTGAGAGTATTGTTGCTCCCAAGATTATTCCACATGAGTGCCCTGCATAGCTAGAGGAGAGGTTTGCACCTATGGCAGACCCATTTCCGCCACTTCACGATATGGTGAGACTACAAATCGAGGGGCAGTGGGTCAATAATAGGCATAATGGGACCAAGAAGTCCAACAATCATCCAATGTTGTGGTTGTGGGATGTGATAGTCCGGTCCAATGTGTTACCATATAGCCATCAGACCATGTGCTACCCGTTATTTCCTACGTTTCACTACACTTTCAAGTTTGGTTACTGGTACTCTATTCCACACGCCTTTTGACAAACTTTATTCCACCATTTTATTCATTTGCGTTGGGAGAACAAGGTCGGGACTGCCAAGTTTCAAATGGTTCTTTACTGCCTTGTGATGAAGTTGACATTTAATCAGGGATTACATATGGATACTGAGGAAAAGTTTGCACCACTGGTTACGTATGGCAAGGGAGCGTGGAACAAGGGGTGGATCAAGAAGGGTCCAACGACTTATGCTCGCCGACGCAGATTCGGTGGAGTTTTACTGCCAGGTGCACAAGAGGATGATGCAGATCAGGCTATGCCAGATGAGATGCCTGAGGTGGAGGTGCCACAGGTTAATGAGGCTGCTTTAGGAAGTGATGCGCCACTGGCCCCAGCTGGGAGTGCCGTTATGATGACTTAGGCTCAGTACAACTAGTTAATTAGATGTATTGAGGGATTGGAGCGCTCATTTGCAGAGGAGAGGCAGACCCGATAGCGTGAACACCGTGAGATGATGGATCAGTGGTATATTATGATGTGACATATGGGAGTGATAGTTCTACCACTACAGCCACCTCTGGATGATGTTATGTAGTTGTAGTTTAGTTTTGTTTATTATTTTATTTTATTTTTAGATTTTCTTGTTTTAGTTGTCCACAGTAGAGATCAATCGTAGAACGGAGAGTCATGTTCGATCATTGGTGACCGCTTTAACGACCATCTCTAACTATTTATGATATTTTTTTCTTTTATATAAAACGACAGTTTTTGACCGCTTTTACTGATATGCGTGCCTTACCATGTTTATTACATTAAGTATGTGTGATTTTATTTTCGCACTATGAGGACATGTGTGCGTTTATTTTTGGGGGTGCGTTGGTTATTAGAAAGCGTTTCATGAAAAAAAAAATTACCCTACCCTATGCCTAAGCGTAGGGTGATACGTGGGTGGGCCTGAAAAAGTGAGAAATTTGTCCGTTTTTGGGATGTTTTAGCCTGGTTTGTACTTATACTTGTATTTAGATTTGTTTAAGTTATTTTTAGGAATTTATATAGAATTTTTAGAGTAATCCTAATCTGACAAAGAGACTGCAAATAGAAGTTGGATTACTTATTTTTTCCCCTTTCCTAATTGATTAAGGTTTTAAATCCTTTTTCTCTTCTAATTATACTCCATCCATCTATAAACACATCTATAGGGTAGACACAATTCACAATTCTCAATCCTCAAGAAGTGAGCATTAGATTGGGTATTATTCTTTTATTCTTTCTATTTCGAGAAGGGTTTGTATGGATAATGCTAATGAAGATTATTCCGCCCCGGAGGAATTTATCGAAGAGACGGAACCGTATGTTCTCATGAAGAGCACGAATAACAAAACTACGAGTAAAAAGGGAAGCCAAACCACACCAAAATTGTTTTCGCACTGTCGGTTGCAATTTGAAAAGGTATTTCGTCCGGAGAGGATGAATCGAGTATTAGTTGCACCCGAAAGGAAAATCCTCAGAGAACAAGTATTGAAGAGTTTAGAAAAATCGGCGGGCGAAAAGGCGTCTCCGGGTTTGGTCCGAAAATTCTATGAAAATATCATAGTTTCGGGATCGCCAGGATTTGAGGTGATAAGGGCTAAAGTGACTCAATGGAGTGCTCCTGTTGTGGTTGGAAGAAAAAGTATTGCCAATGCATGGAATATACCAATCGGTACTCCGGCAAACTTACAAGGAATATTGAAGGAGCATCCTATAGTATGGCCACATAAGGATGAGGAAATGGTTCGGGAATTGTGTGTAGTATCAGATTCGAAAGATAAGACGTGTGATAATTGGTGGTTAAAGTCGGATCTGCTTTATTTGGATTATGTTGTTGCGGCTCAACTTCGGCCTAATAATCGAACAAGTGCAAGAGATCACACAATGCTTAGAACTTTGTATGCCCTAACTCATGGGTATGAAGTGTGTGTTCCAACATTGATTATGATTGAGATTTCGTATGCTCCGGCAATTATGAGTAGAGGATGGACGGGTGCCGATAAAATTGAATATTATTTTTCATACCCATTTTTACTATCTAGGATCATTGATGAGCAGTTGGGTGATAGAATGAAGGAATTAGATGAGATGCGGTGGACGTTTATGAAAATATATCTGGAGGAATATTTAGAGAAGTTGAAAGAGACTGCAAACTGCCGGATATGGTTGAAGAGTGCCATGTCAAGTGATGAAAAAGAAGAGGCGGACTAGGATTTAGGTTTAGGATTTTAGGTTATTTTATTTGGAGAGACGGTAGACCCTTCAGGCCACGTCTTTGTTTCTTTTATTTTTATTTTTTTATTAGGCCCTTAAGGCCAAATTAGTTTTTTTATTATTATTATTTTTGTCATAAAAAAATCAATAATAATAATAAAAAAGAATCTTTGATTCCTTGAAAACATGTGTCAATTTTTGGATATTTATGATGAAATTCCTTTTCCATTGCTATGATTGGGTATGTGTATTTTGTTGATGATATCTCCATGTGCTCCAATTCAAGTTTGGGGGAGAGGATTTGTGTTTTACTTTGGAATTCAGAATTGAGTTTCAAGGGTAACTGTATCTGTTTTCCTATTTTATTTTTAACCATGAGGACATGGTTTGATTTAAGTTTGGGGTGAGGGTATAGTATTACAAGGAATAAAAAGTTTTGAGAAAAAAATTGGAACAATTCTTTGGTTTTACGCATGAATGTTTGGCATTTACAGTTGACTAAGTTTATGTTTATGATACATAAGTAGTATCTGATGTGATATTCTCGCTCATGAGAATAATGATTAGATCAAGTTAATGAAGTGATATGGTTTGCATGGGTGAGTGAATGAGTGAAATTGAAATTAAGAAGGACGACTTTGACCTATAAACACAAGCACACATTCAGTATAAGAAATATGTTGATTTTTGACTATGTAGTTGAAAATTAATTTCGCTGTAATAAAAGGGGAGATGGGGTGTTGTTTTGTTTGAAATGGAGAAAATTAAAAAACAAATTAAGAAAATAAAATGCAAAAAGCTTTTATTTGCCCTGAGTAACCGGGTTTTGGTATCACCAATATCATTGTTCGCGTTTAAAGGGGAGAAGACGGATGAACATAAATCCCATGGAAGAAACTCGGGCCCAGTTGATCGGGACTAAAAATCCTTGTTGGAAGTCCAGAGACTTAGAAAGACAAAAAAGGATGAAAAGTGGAAAGATAGAAACACTACGTTTGTACTAAAAATGGCAAAGTTTGATCAATGAGGTAGGAGAAAAGAAACTGAAATATTGTAGTTGAATGTTCATAAAATCACGGAAGGTTGTCTGAATTTTAAGTAGAAAGTAACAAAATCATTCACTTAAGTGGGGGTCATTCATAGCACGAAGCTTGGTAAAATTGTTGTTTGGAAGTGAGTGGGAATATTTGTGTTCATATTATCTTTTGTGTTGTATCATAGCTTATTTGACTTGTGTGTGTGAATTCATGAATGCATGATTAAAAAGAATTGAGATGTTTGTAGGTACCATCATTGGAAACCTTCATAAGACTTCACTCGTCCACTAGGAGTAACCTAGGGGTTTAAAAGGCTTATTATACGTGCTAAGTGTAATCGTTGACCCTCACGAAAGCAAGGGATTATGTTAGAGTAGATAGGTTAGATAGAATAAAAATCATCACAAATAGTTTTCTCTGAGTTTATTGCTAAGGGTCTACCAATATGTAAGTTTGGGGGTGTGATAGGTGCTCAATATTGGTCATTTTTCGCCCCTATCTTGCATTTGTTATGTCTTTATATTCCATTACTTGGTATTTTTATCTCGTTTGTGTGTGTAAGCATGTTTCAGGAGCTTAATGAAGAAACACAGCGAATCTCGGTGAATAAATGAGTTTGTGTTCGTTTCTATCTCGAGAAAGGAATCAAGAGGTGCGTCAAAGCAAAGAAGAGCTACCGAAAGATAAAGTGGTCATTTCCCGAGATTATTATCTCACCAGAAGGGCAAAAATGTCATTTTTAGACATTATTATTTTACCGAAAACATCGAGAATCAAAGGCTACCGGTCAAGATGAGTTTTTACACAAAAAAATGCATAATACCTTACGTCGTCAGAGAGAAAAAGAGGCAAATTGGACTTGATCTACGCTCTTAAGCTACACTTTGGTTTAGACCCTATGCCCTAGATATACGCCTAAACATAGGTCAGGAGTGTAGCCTAAACCCTATACCTATGCCCAAGAGTAGGTCAGGAGCGTAGGTCCCACATTGTGGTCACGTGATCCCTTTACGTGCTGAAATTATTTCAGAAATTTCTAGTTTTGTCTGTACTTCGATATTTTAAGTGATCGGTGATTCCAGACCTCTACGTACAGGCTTATACACATATTTACATGTGATTTTATGGATATTATTCATGTATTATGAAATTATAGAAAAGGGCAACCATTAGGGTTTCCCTCAATTGTCTATAAATATGAGAGGGTTAGGTTTAGGGTTTAAGTTCAAGTTTTGTATTGTTTTTGGGAGGCTGGTCCTGGTTCTGATTTTCACGCACGTTCATTGAACACTTCTTCCATTAAAGAGAACCACCATTAAAGACCTAGAGATCCGTAGAAGAAGGTCATGGAGAATGTTTCTACACCGACAATACAGATTCTCTCAACCATGATCAACTAACTCAGTATCTAGGGTTTTCTCGCAAAACCATAGCCAAGTAATGTAGTTCTGATTTTATATTCAATTGTAGAGATGGGAAACTGTTACTATACTGTGATGATTGTGTTAGATGAGAAACAATTTTTATTCGTGATACAAGTTTATATTTTTGAATTGATTCTTGTCTTGAACTTTTCGAATATATTTATTTTACACAATCACAATTATTCACTATGGGTTGGAACTCGGATGCTTAATCTGTGATTTTCTACACAATGGTGGTCATAAAACTAGAAACCCTAGGTTAAACACAGGCCATGCCCTGACAAATTGATATAGACATGCTTTATTTTATTTTCATGCTTTAATTTACTTTCCTGCATTTACTTTATGTTAGTAGTTGGCATGCACTAATCAGTTTAGTCTTGAGATGGGATGTCGTGATCTGGTTGAGAGTAATCTTTTTTGGGATCAAACTACTGGCACAGTACGACCTAATTCACAGTCAATGGATCGCCCTTATGCAATTGAAATAGAATTTGGACTATGTTATGCAGTTAGTGGGGGAGTGAGGAACCCCTAGTTTTCTCTCTCTCTGAATCACAACCATTATTTATCATTGTTTTCGGTTTTATTTTCCTTATTATTAGATAATTGATAAAATCAAACTCTTTTCGGAAAACTATAATTCAGTGTTTTTAAATTATGAAAGTGAACAATCCTCGTCTCTGTGGGATCGATATTCCTCTACTCAAGCAAAACTATATACAATTGATCTGTGCGCTTGCAGAAGGGTAAAACTTAAAATGTCGTTAAGGTGTCATTTTTAACCACATATTTTGCACACACCTGACGCCCGTCAGGACTGCCATCGCAACATTCTTACTGAGGCCGGTATCTTTCAATCTGTTGAGCTTTGTTTCAGAATTCTACGTTCGTCGCGACGTAGTTGCTTTGAACATTTTGATTTCGCGATGGACCACTTTTTCGCATACCTTTGTTACTTTGTTGGGCGAGTTTACACTGACTTTAGAAGATGTGGTAGTCTTATTCCGGCTTACAGTTCTTAACTCGCGCTCCATCAAGGCTCCTCTAGTTGATCCAGAAGAGAAGAAAATTCTCAACCAACTTCGTGACTGTGGCAAATATGCTTGCAAGCGTGGTAGCTGGTTTGACAAAGGTGTACTCCTCTCTGAACAAGCCATATCAAGTCGCCCAAAGCTATCATATTTTGCATGGTGCCATCACTTCTTCCGTGAGTATTCTTCTCGGAAACCAGCTCCTGGTCAGGATCGCGAATCTGCTCCTGACCCCCAATTTAATAGCCTTTTAGAACTACCAGGTTTTATTGCATATTGGCTCGATGTATACATATTTTTGGGCAAACCAGATGATGGTCATAGCAGAATGGTGTTCCTTCTTGCTGCTATGTTGTCTTGAGGTGTGCCCATTCCTTTAGCCCCATTTTTCCTTAGCACATTATATTCCCAACTTGATACCCTGGCAAATAATTTTTCCCGTTCCTTAGGTAGATATGATATTAGTACTCACATATCAGGTACTTTTCTCACTTTATTCCTTTTTGAACGCTTTCCCCGATATGTTTCAGTTCATGTCTCTTTCCCTCCTCCTCAAACTTCAGAGGCTACTACTTCTACTATATTAAAATCGCGAGCTACTCGTTGGACTTCCCTTTCTTCTTCAAAAACTTTTGTTGATTTTATTGATAAATCTTCTAAGTTTTCATAGCGTCCATATACCAATCCTTTTGAAGGCTTTTATTCTCCTGACTTCTACCCAAAAGACGAAATTGTTTCTTACAAAAATTTCTTCAGATGACCACCTCATTTTTTCTGTTATCACCCATAGATGTCATCTCCATGTTTTTAGTGAAACATTTGATAGCATTGCTTCTTACAATCCCTCACGTGTGTCTCACCAACTGGGCTTTGATCAGGCTATTCCTCCCCCTCTTCCTTTATCACGCGAGAACACCTTTGATAGATCCCTCATTCAGTATCGCGAGTCATTAGAGAAAAGCCTTCGCATTTTCTCCATATTTATATTTATTCAACCAGGCACTCGCAGGGGTGGTGTGACCCCTGGTTACAGTGAATTTTGGAAGGCACAGGTTGTTAAATTTTGAAGCTTTATGGATGAAACTCCTCCTACTCCAATCCCCGGTCTTGTTTATGCCTTGGATCCATTATTGAAACTTTGAAAGGTAAGAGGTACCAAAGGTCATAACAGCAAGCTCGCACTTAAATCTCATGTTGAATCCTCCCAAGCCATCAGAGTCCCCATACCGCAAAAGTCCAAGAAAACAACTCGCAAGCGATAACTTCGCGAGGAAGTTCCTCCCGCGAGATCACCTATCCTTGAGGAGCCTATTGCGAGACGGCTTGTAATTTTTCTATATTTTATTTCCTTTATTATTTCATGTGTGTATCTGCATTACATTTCGTTAATACTAACTTAAATATTTTCCATCTTTTTGTAGCGTTCCAGTGCCCAGACCATAGGTAACATCAGTATTCCTCCCTCGCATGATTCTCATGATTTGGACCATGTTCTTTTGTCTCTTAGGCTTAAAGATCTTTCTTATGTATAGTCCTTAGATCAAGTCCCTCTCGTGAAAGGGAAAAAGGCTCTCTTTTTCGCCCCAAATACCTATATAGCAAGAGAGACTACAAGTTCGGATGAAGTACCCTTGACGCGAAAGCGTAAACAAATAAATGTGATTCCCCATGGAAATGCTTCAGATCTAGATGAGGCGTCCTTAGCCGAAAGATGCAAACTTGCTTTAGCTAAATTGAAGAGCATGCGAAAATTTGATGTTACATCCTCTTTGCTGAATACAGTGGCCAGTGTGGTAGAGGATATTAGAGTTGCTGATCCAGCACATCACCTGAACTTGTGAGCACCCATGGAGTATTTTCCTCCCTTCTTTACTATTCTTTCTTTCTTTCCTCATTCCTCCTTTAATTTATTTCATCAGTTACTCTTACCAGATAATGTAAAAGAGACAGAGGTCGCTAACATCCTTTCTGCTCTTCCGGATAAATTCTTTTCTCAAAGTGGGTTTCCTCCCCTCTTTTGTCATTTTCCTTTATCACTTTCAGGCGACTAATACCCTTTTTTGCCTATGTTTCAGGCTTTCTAGAGACAATTTCTCCTCATGTTCCTACTTCTCCTAGGGGTGGTCTCCATTTTAATTTTTCCTTTGAAGATTCCTCTAAGGATGATGAGGACTATATCCCTATCAATTCTTTGTTAAATAAGTCTTCTCAACTGATCTTTGAAGAGGATGAGGATGATGGTGAGTCTTCTTTATCTCGTGACACTGTAATTTCCGCGACCTCTACTCCTGAAGTAGACCACGAGGAATCAACAGATCGCAAGCCTAAGGAAACAGCAGCAGATCGCGAGATACCAGCATTTAGGGAATCACCTTCTCATCTATTCGCACTTGAGGTTACTGCTACTGATTCTCTGGTTGTAGATTTATCTACTGTAGGTCAAGCAGAAGATCATAATGTAGATGACAATCATTTGCAGCCTCCTGATGGTGATGTTGTGGCTGAAATAGCTGCAACAATGGAAGATTGCCCTAGAATTGAGAGGTCCCTCTTCGGCAGTTCTATCCCAGAAGTTGAGGAAGGTAAATTTTTACTTCTCCTTATCTTCATTTGATTCTGAGCATCCTCATCATACTATCATACTTAATATGCATAATTTCCTTAATTAGGTCTAAATTCTGAAGATCAAGACATGATTAACGAGCTTTTTCTCAACGCTTAGAGGATTTCTCAAGGTCAAACAGTAATTCCTTCAAACATCTTTACTTCTCAAAATACAGAGGTGCATTTATCTCCACCTCATGCACCTGCTATGGATCCTCGTGAGTCTACCTCTATTTTTTGTGATCATGCCTCTACTCTCTGCAAGCCAGACCTTTCCACTTGCGATCCTTCCCCTGTTACTGCTCATGATGCTGCTACCTTAGCGCTAGTACCTTGGCATAATTGGCTTTGCTATACACGTGACATACAAGTGCTAAACCAAATAGAGGATGCTCATCCAGAAACATTTGCTCAAATGGAATTTCATGAGCCACTCCTGCAAGCCTTTCATCTTCAGTTTGTTATAGATGTCTTTAGGACTCTATATGAGACTTGTATTTAGGACCTTGTCCTTGATACACTTCCCAGATGTCATGCTCAAATAAAAGATTAGAAAAAGGTCATAATGGATGTGTCCTGGTGGGAGACACGGCTGGATGTCATTCAATGACTTTATGACCATTATGTTGTTCAGCCCAAAGATCGCGTTGTTCGGCAAGAGAAACAAGCTGAGATTGCAAAGGCCCGTCGGTGGTTAGCATTACTCAAGGAGGAGGACAAGAAGCTTCAAAATACAACTGAGCATTCTGAGCGGTCTCGTATGTATTTGGAGGAGCATGAGGGATTTAAACTGTTAGGACCTATCACTAAGGATCTCTTTTAGTTCCTCGTCATATTTTGAACTTTTTATATATTCATGATGTATACATTTTGATACATTAATTGTAGTCATATTTTGTTGGATAACACCATATCATGACACCATATTCTATAAGGATCTTATGCTTGATACAATTTTATCCATTTCACATTAAGAGGTTCAACCTTTTCGTGAGTAACTTCATGCTCCATCCTGTAATACCCGTTGCTGCTTTCACTTACAATTACATAAGGACCTTTCCACTTGGCTTCAAATTTCCTTACCCTTTTGTCCCCTCATAATTGTTGGTACTATTTTAAACACTCTATCTCCTTCTTTGAACCATCGATTCCGTACCTTCTTATGGTGACTATTTGCTTGTCATTTATTATAATCTTTCTGATTTGCAAAGGCCTCTGCCCTTGTTTCTTCCAATTATTCTATTTCCATTAGCCTTTCTTTTAAGCTACTTTTAGATGCCAATATTTTAGCCTAAATTTCTAACTCCGTAGGTAACATAACCTCTGCTCCATAGAATAATGCATAAGGGGTCATATTTATCGCACTCCGGTATGCAGTTTAATGTGCCCATAGTGCTATTGGCAGCTTTTGTACACATTTCTTTTGATTATCATGCACCATCCTAGATAGGATTTTAATCATTGTTTTATTAGAGGCTTCAGCCTGTCCATTTCCTTTTGGATAGTAAGGCATGGATTTGTGATGAATTACCGAGTATCTCCCGAGCAAATTCGCAACTTTACTATTGATAAAATGGGTCCCATTGTCTGACATTATGACTTTTGGTATTCCAAATTGGTAGATAATGTTTTCTCTTATAAATTGAACCACATTGTCTGCCGTTGTCCGTCGCAGTGGGATAGCTTCTACCCACTTAGTGAACAATTCAGTTGTCACTAAGACCCACACATGTCCCTGAGCTTGTGAGGTGATTGGCCCGATTATGTCTAGTGCCCAAGTGTGAAAAGGCCAGGGGGTAGACAAAGTATGTAATACAGCTCCTGGAGCATGAATAAGATCCCCATGTATCTGGTACACATGACACTTCCTGACGAAATCACTAGAGTCCCTTTCCATTATTGGCCAGTAATATCCAGATGAAAGTAGCTGTTGAAATACTTTTCTATGGCCTTGATGACCAAACTCGTGAGTCTGTTTCAACATTTCCCCTACTTCTTCCTCGTTTATGCATCTCAATAGTTTACCTTCAAAACTTTTACGGAACAATTTTCCATCCTGTAAGACAAATCGCGAGTCCATCTTTCTAAATCGTAGCTGATCTTTTTCAGGTAAAACCCCTTCTTTCAGATAATGCACATATTTTTCTCCCCAGTCTATCATGTCTGCAAAGTTTCCTTCACTCGCAGAAGGATAAACATTATTGTTCTGACAACTGCTTTGCAATTTGACTGCATCATCCTTCATGTTTGGCCAAAAGAAACCTTCCCGCTTCAAAATTTTATAGAGAATAATATCCATTTTCCCACATATTTTCTTGTAAGTTTTTTGCAGTAGTCCTCCTATTTCACTCATTGCCATACATTTTGCTAGGATCCCTATTTCATTATTTGATATCCCTATTTCAGGGTGTTATTATCATTTCTTAGTAAGGCTTGCACTATCTATTCTTTCCCATCATGTTCTACATACACTTGTGGTTCTTTCTCACAACTACCCACAGAGTTGGCCCTTCGCACTATCTGCACAGTAGATTCCATTCCTTGAAACTGTAATCGCGAGCCCAGTGTTGCCAATGCATCAGATCATCGATTACTTTTTCGCGGTTCATGCTGAAAACTTACAGTCTCAAAATTTTCTATCATCTGACGAATGAAAGTTCTATAAGACACAAGATGAGGTTCTTTAACATCATACTCGCCTCTAACTTGTTTGATGACAAGCTTGGAATCCCCTTTTACATGTAGGATTCTCACTTATAAATGTTGAGTCATCATCAATCCGAGTGTTAACCCTTCATACTCAGCTATGTTGTTGGTGCAAAGAAAATCAAGCTTATAGGCCATGACCAATTCTTCTTTCGTCTTTTCATTCCTTAATATGAACCCGACCCCACCTCCCTTTTATGTGGATGAACCATCAAATTCCAGAGTAAACTCTATGCTCTGTGTCATACTTGTTACTCCTACTTCCTCACTTTAGGCTTAGATCCTCCAGGAAATAAAGCCAATAAATCTGATAAGGCTTGACTTTTTACTACCTTTGGTCTAAAACATGTGATCTCATATTCAGATAATGCTAACAACTACCAGACAGTACTCCCATTGAGTATGAGCTTTGTGAGCAGATACCGGATAGGGTCACTTTTGGTTACTAACTCCAATGGATGTGCCAGTAGATAATGCCTGAATTTTTGAGTCGCGAATACCAAAGCTAGACAATGTTTCTCCAAAGATGTGTATCGCGACTTTGGTCCCCTGAGTACATGACTGATATAGTAAATAGGCTTCTCATCCCCTTCATGTTCCTAGGCCAACAACACCCCTATGGATTTATTGGTGGAAGTGAGATACATTATCAACAGTTTCCCTGATTCTGGCGCCACCATTGTTTTTGGTGATGCTAAAATCTGCTTGATTTTCTCAAAGGCCTCTTGCTGTTCTTTCCCCAGCTATATGTAGACTTTTCTTTTAACAAAGGCATGCATGGGTGAGCTACTTCTGCCAATGTTGGGATAAACCTCCTAAGATAAGAGATTTTCCCCATAAAAGTTTTCAACAGTTTGCGAGTTGTGGGCGGAGCCATTTCTAATATTGCCCTAGCTTTTGTCGGGTCCATATCAATTAGTGGCAATTCTGGTGAATTCGGTGTTAGCTCCATCACCGAAGGAGTTTCTGCTTGAGCTACACCAGCGTTCGATCGTCGACGTTGCTTCCATACTGGCGAAGCTGGTTCAGCGTCCTGATTTTGTGTTGTTTGTTCTTCCACTTGCTCGATGTGTCATGTGGGTGGGCGACCTCTTCGGTGAGTTTTACGAGGCTCAACTTGTGTAGAAGACATCTATTTCCCTAGCAGAGTCGCCTTTAATGTAGGGGGTTCAGATTTAAAGGGATTTAGAGATAGTTTCCACACAAGATGAGCACATAAATAATGATGCTAATGCTTTTATTGCTTTTAATGATTTTACAAAAGTGTAGAAAGAGAAATAGAAGAGAAATTGAATGGAAGCAATGTAAACAACTTGAGAACACATTATCTCTCCCTAGAAAATTTTCTCTCTCCTTCTAAAATTCTCCCTCGAAGTGAGCTCTTGTTCCTCTATTTATAGACGTCAGAGTCAAACTGACCTTCGCGAAGAATCCTTGCCACGTCAGCAGTAACTTGCGGCTTGGACCACGCGATACCAATTCGCGTAATAATTTCCATGTCAGCATTC
This sequence comes from Cornus suecica, assembly GCA_963922005.1. Taxonomy (NCBI): domain Eukaryota; kingdom Viridiplantae; phylum Streptophyta; class Magnoliopsida; order Cornales; family Cornaceae; genus Cornus; species Cornus suecica. The sequence goes on from OY998244.1 coordinate 50,829,375, forward strand.
CTTGCGAGATTTATAATATATCTCGTGACTTGTGATCTGCGCAGTTTCCTTGCGGATCTGATTTTTCCTTAGTCAAGGAACCATGATGTTATAACCTTTTCCTGGGTCATGACCTTTTTGCACGCATACCATTTTCATGACCCTAAGTACTACTAACCTCTCTGAGGTACTTTTGCTTTGAATGGTGCAAATAAGGTCGCGACCCACTATTTGTATATTCAAAGCATTTTCCTAAATAGTACTCCCTACGCGAGTAACATATAGGGCTATGAGTTTAGATTTTAATTATACCCACATCAGTCCCCTCATAATTACCTCTGTATAATGTTAATTCTCGTATATAAACCTTATTTTGGCCAATCTCCCAAATAATCCTTTATTTGGGCCAATTCCCCAAATAATCATTTTCCTCATGTTTCATTTCGTAAAACATGCTCATGCTCGTATATTCTATGTGCGAGTCATGCCCTTTCACAAATGAAAATAATTTAAGCCCCGTCCCTTCCCACCCCTCAAGTAATTTATTGGGTCGGTCACTTGTTTAAGTGAAATATGAAATCTTATAATATTATTTTATTATTAGGATTAATTACAGCTAGACCCCCTCGAGATATGTCAAATAACAAGTAGATCTCATGTCGTTTGGTAAATTACAGCTAGACCCCCTGAAGTCGATCGACATATATTTTCGGTGACTGATAATGTGAAATTATATCTTTACCCATGCCTATATTTCATTTAAAAGATTTAAAAATTATTATTTTGTCAATTACTTATTTACAAAGGTAATTTTGATCCTATTGTAAACTTTAAATGAGAGTATTTTGGTATTTTCACATGTCTTTTGCATTCGATGGTATTTAAGATATTTCACAACTAAAAAAGTATTGACATCAGCATTGACCAAGTTTGACCACGCCAGTATAAGGTATTTGTTACAACTTACAAACTTGAGAGGGTCTAACTGTAATTTATCAAACAATAAAAAATTTATCTGTTATTTAACCTATCGAGAGGGTCTAGCTATAATTAATTCTTATTTTTAAAATCTTTATAAGAGTAAATTAATCATATCATGCGACCATGTATGTTTTTCTTAAATCTGAGTACGATACCTACCAAGCATGTCCCAATCAATGATAACTTATTTAATTTTCCCTAGTGGTACGGTTCGCATCACCATTAGCCCTACGTGGGTTAGTGAGTTGGTGAAACCACACACAAACGCAAGAAAGAAATTATTAATTAATTATATTGATAATAATTTTTAAAAAGTACAACAAAGACTAAAGTTAAGAAAGGGCAAGATGATTTAAGTATTCTAATTATCATAATTAATTGGGATTTCTATGCAAGAATCCTCCTAATTAATATAAAAAAACGTGTTGAGAGTAAAATATTCAAATAGATAGTTGAAATAACTGTTTTATTACAGAATTAAAAACATGGGTTTTGAGTTTATATTTGTATGTTATATATAAATGTCTGTAGAAATTAATATATATATATATATATATATATATAATGGGAAAATTACACAAACTACCCCTGAATTATGACATAATTGCACGTGGTACCCCTTACGTTTTAATAATATCATAAACTACTCTTTAAACCACCTCCGTTATAACGCTTAGGCCCTGTTTGTTTACCGGTTATGGTCTCATATTTCCGGTCTTGTCATGATTTTTTGAGACCAGACCATGTTTGTTTTGCCTTGGTCTCAAAAAATATAACTAGATCAGGTTGGACCAAATTGAACCAAAATGACCTTTTTTAGGACCATAATTTTTGGTGGTTCTATCTGGTCTGGTTATAAAATCTATTCAAAATCTAACCAAAATGTCCTCCAATAATTGAACCACATCTAACCAATATAAAACCAAAACACAAAAATAAAATAATGAATAATATATAAAATGAATTAAATAATACATAAAATAAAAATAAATAAATAATAAGTTAATAAAAATAAATGAATAAATAAAAATAAAATATATTTATGAATAAAATAATAATATAAATGATAAATTAAATAAAATATATTTAAAAATTAATATAAATAAATGAATAAAAAATAAACAAAATAATGAATAATAAAATATATTTATAATAAATATATATAATAATAAATAATAATATAAATAATAAATTAATTAAATATATTTATAAATTAATTAAAAAAATAAATAAATAAATAATTAATAATATAAATTAATAAAATATATTTATAAACAACTTTGCCCTTATATATGCATGTTCCAATTTAACCCTTACTTTTACATACAAAATTACTTAAATACCCAAACTGTTTTTTACCAAATTGCCCTCACAATTTCATTGAAAAAAATATATAAATATTGTTTTTGTGAAAAATATATATTATGTTCCAAAATATGAATTTTTTTTGCGAAAAAGTATATTTATGTTCTAAAATATGAATTTTTTCCGAAAAATAATGTTTTTGCAAAAATTATATATTATGTTCCAAAATATGAATTTTTTGGAAAAACAATTAATATTTTGGAACATAATAAATATTTGTTTTTGGAAAAAACTATTTTTCAGGAAAAAAATCATATTTTGTAACATAATATATATTTTTTGCAAAAAAATTATTTTTCGGAAAAAATCATATTTTCCGAAATATATATATATATTTTGAAATTTATACTTTTTACGAAAAATATAATTTATAGAATCTTTTTATTTAAGTTTCTTGGGTTTAAACTAATATTGATGTTTGTGTTTTTTGGAACAAGCAATTTCAATTTTTATATTTTTTTAAATGAAATTGTGAGGGCAATTTGGTAAAAAAAGTTAGGGTATTTAAGTAATTTTGTATGTAAAAGTAAGGGTTAAATTGGAACATGCATATATAAGGGCAAAATTGGAAGTTCACTCCAAAAATAGGCTTTATTGACCAAAAGAAAATTTTCCGTCATTGACTTTTAACATAAGGGGTTGACTTTTAACGGAAGGGGCTAAGTGTTACAACGGAGGTGATTTTAAGGATAATTTATGATATTATTGAAACGTTAGGGGTACCGCGTGCAATTATGTCATAATTCATGAATAGTTTGTATAATTTTCCCTATATATAATTGATATTACTATATTCCTGTATGCAGAGAATCATCCATGTACATGCATCCACCAAAACTTCAGTTAGATTCCTTCAAGAAAGTTGCATAATAAATATGTAGCAACAAAAACTAATTAAGATCCTTAATCAGTTGTTTCAGATAATAATTTGTGTGACAATCTTGTAAGAAAGGTATTTCCTTAATTTTTCTCTTTTATAGCCAGAAGCCAAAAACTCACGCAATCAGTTTGACTGAAGTCTGTATGGAAAGTTCAATGGTGGACTTATCTGAATAATGGAAGAAGGACCGCTTTTAATCTAGACCTTGTTATATAATATCTTTTGACAAATAATAATATGCTATCCCAGTTTGGTATTTTTTTTTTTTTTGCTGTTTTTTTTTTTGTTTTTTGTTTAGTATTTGTAAATGCAGAAAAGTTGCACAATAGATATTTGGTTAAAACTTTGGGATCCTTTCTCATTAATCAAAGTCCTCTATTTATACAAGTTTGTGATAAATGGGTCAAGCCCATGTACCCAGGTTTATCAACCCCTTAAATCAAGGGATTTGATAAACCCTAATCTTATTTGGACTCTTCATACTATAATTGGATTACTTTTTGCCTTGTGGACCACACTTTAGCTTCTAGAAATTTCCATGGCCCATTGTTGTTTTTTCGGCCTGCTTGTCTTCAGCCCATCCGCCTTCCGGCCCATCGGTCCCTGGCCCATCCGTCGTTGGCCCATCAGTCCAGTGGCCCATCTATAATTGGGCCAAATATTTCAACCATTACAGTATTTTAGGAAACAAAAACATGTTTGGTAAAAAACTCTACTTTATTTTGAATAATAAAAAATATTTTCAAAAAATATACAAATTTTGCAAGATTTTTCGTTTTCTGTTTTACACTGTGCATGCACTCAAAAATTACATATAAATATATATCTACAACCCCAACTCCACAACCACCCGGGCCCGACCTTGATGGTAGGCTAGTCAGGCGACTGCCTAGGGGCCAGGCCCTTATCTCATACTTTTTATTTTATTTTATATATATATATATATATTATTTTCATTTCTTGTACACTCTCCCAAATGATTCATAAAGAAATAAAATGAAAATAATAACAAAAAGAAAAAGGTAAATTTCTCTAGTATTTTTTATGAAGAACCCTAAAAAAATTTGCACTTTAATCTCGCCTACGACCCAATTTTTTTTGCAATCACAGGACCGGCTCTACCACCACCACCACCTCTGACCACCACCACTCTGCCTCCGACTACCACCGCCACCTCTGACCACCACCACTCTGCCTCTACTACCACCACTTCCCTTTGTCCCAAAACACTACATATATATATATATATATGTATGTACATATCTATAGCAAAAACATGAGTACCAAACATGTTTATGTTTTAGACTCATACCACTCCACAAACACAAACATGTACTTCTATTTTTTAAATTTAATAGCACAAAATCACAAACACGAACCAAACGAATCCTTAATGAGTGTGTTTGTGTTTGTGTCTATGACATGAATGTTAATTTGCCCCACCCGTTTGTTTACAGTAGATTTAAGTGTCCCGTTTGTATTATTTGGGCATGAAAGGATTTGGGAGAAACATTTGCGCGAATATGGGACGGGAGTTGTTTTAGGTTGCCCGACATATTATAATATATATTTGAATAAAATAAATAAAAAATAAGTATAACTCTGTAACTTTAAAAAAATATTGTTGTGTTTTATTGAAGTGAATCTGCTATCAGAAAATATTTTCTTTTCTTGAAGGGAGGGTAAAGTGCATTAACCCCCCCCCCCCCCGTGTTTTATTGAAGTGAATCTACTGTCCCAAAATATTTTCTTTTCTTGTTGTTTTTGAAAGAAGGGTAAAGTGCATTAACCCCCACCCCCCGACTATTTTTTCTCTCTCAACTAACCCTCCTGAACTAACTAATGGCCCCTTGAACTATCAAAAACTTACAATTCACTCCATTCCGTTATAATACCGTTAGTTAAATTATGATAATTTGCACTCAGATCCCCTAAGATTTTGGTCAATTGCACTCGCCCCCTGAGATTTCATTTTCCTTGAAATGACACCCCTTGAAGGGGAGAAATGACCAAACTCTCCTTGTGTTGTCTCCCTTACTTCATGAGACAAATATCTAGGTGGTGAAATTACCTAAATTCCCCAAAATGAAAACCCTATAATATATATATATATATATATATATATAACAACTATTTTAAAATGTGAGGGGTTGAGAATATTTTCAAACATTTTCTTCAAAATAAAATTAATGAATTAATATGTATTAGTTGAAGTGCAACTCTAAGAAGTATGTCAAAACGATATAGAATAAAAGAAAAGAGGCTGGAAGTATTTCAATACTTTTAAAAAATAATAATAATTAATTAATATGCATTACTTAAAGTGTAACTCTAATGAATATTTCAAAATATATAGAGTAAAGATATACGACAAGAGGTTATAAATATTTTCATATTTTTTTAAAAAAATAATAATTAATTAATATACATTAATTGAAATGTAACTCTAATGGATATTTCATAAGATATAGAGTAATGATATAAGACAAATATATTTCGGCAAAGAAAAATAATATAATTTAAAATAAAAATTTTGTATATTTATCTATCTATCTATTTATATACTACTAATAAAAACATAAGGAATGTCTAATATTTTGATTTATTGTCACCTTTTACAATATAAAAATTATAATAAGTAAAGTTTGACATTATTTAAAGTGTAAAGGCTTAAATTAACTTTACAAAAAAATTAATAAATAATAAACTATTTTTCATATTTTTACAAAAATATAAAAAATTACAATAAATAAAGTTTGTTATTATTTTACAGTGTGAGGGCTTAAATTAATTTTACACAAATAATAATAAATTATAAACCATTTGTAACATTTTTATACATTTATCACCTCTTATAATACAATAAAAACTATAATTAAAATGTATTACTAGTTGTTTAAATTGTAGGAGTTGTATATTATTTATTTACAAAATAAATTAAATTATATGAGCTCACAAATATTTTATACATGTATCACTTTCTAAAATACAAAAATAAAATATAATCATAAATAAAGTGTATTATTATTATTTAATGTAAAAGGTCACAATATTAGTTTTAGGAAAAAAAATAAAAAAATGATAACTTTTGGGGCATATATTACAAAAATGACAATTTTAAAAATTGTCATAATATTTCAAAAATCATTGTATCCAAAGTACTTGAAATTTTTTCAAAATTGAGCTTAAAACACAAGGGTTGTTTGGTCCATTAATTTAATCAATATGTCTTTTACACTAAAGCAAGGGTACAAGAGTCATTTGATGGGGTCTTCACCCCTTCAGGGGTGTCATTGTAAGAAAAATAAAATTTTAAGGAACGAGTGCAATTGATCAAAATATTAAAAAATTTGAGTACAAATTATCCTAATTTAATTAACAGTGTTATAAGGAATCCACGTTACCTTGAACGAATGTATTTGATTTAGACTAGAGGATGATTGGGTGGTATATTTAATTTCAATAATATTAACTTTAGTCAAATACACTATTGACTCATATGGCTGAGAAATGTGTGAGCCGGTGAGACCTACTTACTTTTGGATCACATCATCTTCCCGTCTTCCCCCTCTCGGCTTTTGGAGCATCTCCTTTTTTAAGCAAATGAGGAGATTGGATGATGTCATCTTATGAGATTACAAGTAAGATTAACAAAAAAATTAATTAAATATATAAATAAATATCTCAAATAATTATTAATCAATGTATAGAAGTTGAAATTTTTTTTTTTTCCCGCAAGCCAGGTTAAAAAATTATCTCGACAAATTCTGAACTTGATGCACCAAATCAAGTATTTCATCCAATTCAATGTATGCCCCCAACTTAAAATCTCAAGTTTTCATGTGAATTATTTAAGTACCATCCACCAATAGCTTACTAGTTGATTTTTTTACCAGACCATGCGTGTGTGTGTGTGTATATATATATATATATATATATATTAGCATAATAGCACGATGCACTTCACTTTTAAAACAAGAAATTTATATATATATATAAAAGATTTAAGAGAGTGAATAAATATTTATTTCATCAACACATTATACAAATTTTTGACATACTTATTTTTCAAAAATATTATTTATGAATTTAAATTTTAATGTATTGGCCCTAAAAAAATTAATAGAACTCTAGAACTAAGGGTTTTGCTTTATAGTATTTTTATAAGAAAAAATATATTGAAAGAGGAGGAGTTGATAATGGTGTTACTACCTTAACAAATACAATTTATTTTAAACGGTTAATAAAAAAATAAAAAAATTCAACAATCACTATTTCTATAAAAACAAAATCAAAATGATTGATAAAATTATAATACTAAAGTCTAATATAATATATTGTGATTATTATTAAAACAATTTATAGAAAAATATTTACATTTATCCTATATGAAGTTTATGCAATAAAATTTTAAGCCTACATCTATCTAAAACTAATTTTAGGCATTTCAATATGAATCTTTACTTTGTACATGCATTAAGATTCAAAGAAGAAAATGTATAAATAAATAAAAAGAAAAAGAAAGGTTTATGCTTTTGGTTTTGGGTGATGATGACATAGATTATCATGAATTACATATTTAGAGAGATAATGGATGAGTTGAAATTGTATTTGGTGGGATGGTGCATGGTAGCAAGGAGGTGAACATAAGATATGGAAGAAATAACAATTTAGTCATCAAAAAATGGATCAAATTGAGAATGCGGAGAAAAAGAAGAAAGATAAGACTGAATTATGCATACCTTTAAATAAAGAATTGAACAACAAATCAAACTTGCAAAAATATAAAATAAAAAAAATTAGTAAAAGAGAAACCAAATAACACTGATGATTACATATATAAAGAAAAAATCCTATAGAATTTTAACAGTCCTACAAGTATAGGTTTAGAAATTTAAAGAAAGAGTTCAACCGTTCTAAAAATATGACAATTGGATAGATTCAATGCTCTTTAATAGGATTTTGAATTTGTTTAACCAATAATGATTACTTTTAATGCACTATTTATGATATTTTTAGAATTTGAAAAGTTGTAATAAATATATAGTAATCAAGAAATGTATAGGAGTTTAATAAATTCAATAAAATTTTATTCATTTTCAAATATATTATAACAAATATCATTTCTTTTAGTACCCTCTTTAAGGATATTTTGTTATTTTAAAAATTGTATAAACATATATAACTAATGAAAATTGTAGCATAGCTTTATGCATTACATCATTTTCAATTTAGAACATAACAAAAATATATATAAACAATCAAAATGCCTTAAATATTTGTAAGTGAGAACCATATATAGATCAAGCAATTAATATTTAATAAGATAGGATAGGTAGATAGTTTTATAAGCATTACAGAATATATGTATAGATATCCATATTAATTAATTACTCCTTAATAAAATAGAGAGCGAATTTTTCTTTTTTAATTTTATATAAAAACTTTTTTAGATATATATTGTAGTACATTTCTCTCATCATTCTTAATCGTTGGTGCACCATTAAATTTATTGGAGTGCGCATGATATCCCATGTAATAAATAAGAGTTAATATTTACATATATGACTCATAGTTTTCTCATCTCCATCTCATATATGACGCGTAGTCTTCTTATATATTCATATATGGCAATGAAAATTGGCAACCCATTATAATAACAATTATTATACCAAATAAGATAGATAGTTTTGTAAACATTACAAATATATGTATATATAGATAGATTAATTAATTAATATTTCATTAGATAGATAGTTTTTTTGGCTTATTGTACTAGTAAGAAATTACATGGCTCAATATAGATGGACCATAGAACTGATGGGTCGCGTGTCTGATGGGCCGAAGGGCGGATGAGCCAAAAAATTAATGGGTCATGGGACTAATAGGCCCATAGAAGTTTCTAGAGAATAAGTGATACACAAGTTATGGCTTATGGAAAAGAGAGTCCATAAAAGAAAAGAGTTTATCAAATCTCATGATTTAAGGGATTGATAAACTTGGGTAAATGGACTTGACTCATTTACCAATTTATGTATAAATACATGATTTGAGAATGAATAAAGGATTCAGTTTTGAACCCAATTATTATTGTATATTTTTCTACATCTACACAATTGGCGCCGTTTGTGGGAAAGACTATTATTGAAATCTTTCTTTTCAATAGCTTCCCATTCTCTACGAAGAGCTTAGATTTACACCATCCATGACGGTTATCACCCGTTCGCAGCAATTCAAGTTACCTCCGAATGGAGGGCAACCTTCACAAACCGAAGATCCCATCAGGCGAGCCTTGGAGGAAGAACCACCGAATTGGAGATGCAGAATGCCGAATTGGTGGCCAAACTGGCCCTGTTGCAAAACCCTCGAGAAACCCCGAATGACGAACAATCCAACCAGCAGGAGCGGTCCTCAGGCCACCAATTAGAAAGGGACAACCACCACGCAAAATCCAATAACGATCAGGAGGAACACGCAGAATCATCCCTGCAAGTGCTCGGGATGCACAATCCCGAAGAGACTCTGACCATGAAAACGTTGGAGGGAATTATGATCAGATTCCAAAAGGAGGTGCTTAAAGATCTGAATATTCAGACCCCAAACGATCTGGCCTCCAAGGCATCCATCGACGTCGTGCAGACTCCATTCACCCTAGCGATCACCAGCGTGCCCTACCCGGAGAAGTTCAGGCTGCAAAAATTTACCCTGTTCGACGGCACAAAATATCCAACCGAACACATGTACGACATCCATACGAAAATCAATGTCTATAATGAGAACGAAGCCCTACTCTGCAAAGTCTTTCCCACCAGCTTGACCGAAGCAGCCCTACTATGGTTCAGGAAGCAACCACCCCGATTCATTGGAAGCTGGCTCAGACTCTGTGAGTTGTTCATTGCCCAGTACTTCGGCAATAAAAGACAAAGAAAGACCATATCCAGCCTATTCACCATGATCCAAGAAAAAGGTGAATCCCTGAAAAGCTTTGTCTCGCGATTCAATGTGGAGATGTCTTCAATTGACAATTGCAATCAGCACTCAGCCATTGAGGCTTTCAGAATGACCTTGATCCCTGGAACCAAGTTCCATCAGTCTTTGGTCAAAAGGCCATCTGCAGACATCAGGAAACTCAATTCCAGGGCACAAGGGCACCTTCGGATAGAGGAGGAAATGGCCATACGATAACGAAGAACAGCTTTTGCAAGCATAGAGGCAAAAGTATCCAACAAAAAGGTGAAGGATCGAACAACCGATTGGAAGCGGCCAGGTGCTCCTCCCTCGCCCTCCCCAGTCCCGGAGAAACGTCATAGATTCGAAGACAAGATTACTCCATTAAAGGTTACCCTTGCCAAACTCTATCAGGAGACTAAGTGAAATGAATCTTCCGGTCACCACCCCCTATCAGACAACCAATGGACCAGAGAGACATGTTAAGACATTGTGGCTTCCATGGTGAGTACGGACACAACGCCAACGAGTACAGAAGCCTTATGAGGCAAGTAAAAGCCATGATAGCGAAAGGGGAATTGACGGAGTACATTACCAAGGAGGGCACCCGACAAGATCAAGCGTCACACACGCTCACCAAGGGAGCAGTGGGATAGCCCGTAAGAGTCATTCACATGGTTCACGATGGCCCAAGTCGGTCAAAAGTAGAGGAAACCCGTAGATCCCAGATGCGTCAAGCCCAGAAGCTGCCAAAGGTTGGGGAAATCAGTGAGTTCCGAAGCCCGAAAGAGGATACCCGTATAACTTTTCTTCTGCAGACATGCGGAACATTCAATCACCACATGATGATTTGTTGGTTATCTCCCTCGTGGTCTCAAATTGCCTGATCAAAAGGGTAATGGTTGACCCAGGAAGCAGCGCCAACATTATCACTAAGTGGGCCTTTAAGAAGCTAGAAATCAACCCTTAGAAGATAGTCCCATCCAGAAGCGCGATAGCCGGATTTGATGGTAGAAGAGTGGAACTAGTGGGAAAGATCCAATTGCCAGTAACAACAGCAAGGCGCACGATCAAAAAATCTTTTGTGGTGGTGGATGTCAAACCCTCATATAATATTCTTATGGCAGGGGTTGGATCCATCGAATGCACAGAGTTCCTTCAACCATGCATCAAGTCATGCAGTGCGTTGATCCAAACGAAATTGATGTGATTGACATCAGGGGAAATCAAGTAGCAACCAAGGAATGTTACGTTGTCACCATGAAAGGTCTGACGAAAAGGATAGAACCGGAATGAGAATCACGATCTAAGGCGGTACCCGATGATCAATAGCAATTACAGGAGGAGGGTGCGAGGTCATCAATAGTGGCTGAACCTTTACTGGAAGTTCAGATCTACCCCGATCACCCTGAAAAGTTAACTTATATTGGTTCTGGCCTCAATGCACAAGAAAAATAAGAAATGGAGGCCCTCATATGCTCCAATGCTGGCGTATTTTCCTAGGGACATATGGATATGACTGGCATCGATCCGTCAATAGCCCAACATTCCCTCAACGTGGATCCCGGTGCAAAACCCGTCAGGCAGAAATAAAGGCGAATGGGGGCTCACCGAAACCAGATCATAGCTGAAGAGGTTGATTGACTTTTCCAAGTAGGATTCATTAAGGAAGTACAATATCCTTCCTGGCTGGCGAATGTTGTTGTCGTTCAGAAAAAGAATGGGAAATAGAGGGTGTGCGTGGACTTCACTGACCTGAACAGAGCATGCTTGAAGGATTGTTTCCCCTTACCAAAGATCGATCAGATGGTAGATGCCACCGCAGGATTTGAGCGCTTGAGTTTTCTGGATGCATACTCTGGATATAACCAGATACGAATGAACCCTGATGACGAGGAAAAGACCGCATTCATCACTGAATCAGGTACATATTGTTACATAGTTATGCCTTTCAGACTAAAAAATACAGGTGCAACCTTTCAGAGGTTGGTTAGCAAGGTTTTCCAAGGCATGATGGGATCTACCATAGAAGCCTACATTGATGACACAGTGGTCAAAAGCAAGGCAAAAAGTGATCACCTGACCGATCTGCAACAGGTATTTGGCACCCTCAGAAAGTACAAAATGAAGCTCAACCTTTGGCACCATCCAAATGTTCTTTTGGAGTATCCTCAGGCCAATTCTTGGGACACATAGTTGATCGGACGGGAAAACAAGGTAGCCCATCACATGTCAAAGCTCTCATGGAGTCAGCAGAGCCAAGGTCCCGGAAGGATCCAAGTACTAACCGGAAGAGTAGCAGCCCTCAGCCATTTCATCTCTCGTTTAACTGATCGGTGCCGGTCATTCTTTCAAGCTATAAAGGCTGCAAAAGGAGAGGTCTGGGGACCGGAGCAATCAGAAGCAGTGAAAAAACTTAAATGCTACATGACAAAGCCTCCCATACTGGCAACCCCAGAAGCAGACGAGCCGTTACACTTATATCTAGCCATATTTACGGCATCTATCGGCACCGCTCTGGTTAAAGAGGGCAAGGGGTACCAGATACCAGTCTTCTACACCAACAAAGCCCTCGATAATGCAGAAACTCGTTATTCAAAGCAAGAGAAGCTGGTACTATCACTAATCAATGCAAAGCGACGTCTTCGGCATTATTTTGAGGCACACCCGATCATAGTGCCAACTGCAACCCCGATTAGATCCATAATGGTAAAGCTTGATTTATCAAGGAGAGTATCCAAATGGGCAATAGAACTCGGGATTTTTGACATAACCTATGTCCCTCGAACTGCCATCAAAGGACAAATGGTAGCTGACTTTCTGTTGGAAACAGAAACTACAGACTCTTTAGGAGAAAATGAACCCGGTTTATGGGTTGTGTTCGTGGACAAATCATCAAATGTCAACAGAGCAGGGATCGATGTAGAGCTTGTGACACTAGATGGCACTAAAATTCAGCAGTCCGTTCAATTGGAGTTTCTTGCCTCCAACAATGAAGCCGAATATGAGGCCCTTCTAGCAGGGATTTGGTTGGCCCGAAGCCTAAAAGTACAAAAGGCAGAGATACAGAGTGATTCCCAGATGGTCGTACGATTGTTAAATGGGGAGTATGAAACCTGAGAGCCAAAAATGGAAGCATACATGAATTTGGTACTAAAAGAGGCCGAGAAATTCCAGTAGTTAACCTTTGAATAGATCCCCAGATGGGATAATGTCATGGCAGATTGTCTGGCTAACCAGGCCTCCACAGCAGGGGAAAGTATGACTTGAATAGCACTAGTGGACTTCATCGTCCGAACAAGATTGGAGCCGTCCGAAGACGTGATGGTCATTCCTTAGGATCCAAGCTGGATGGACCCCATAGAGACTATTTGAGGACCGGTGCATTACCTGAGTCAAAACCAGAGGCCCGGAAGATAAGAATGAAAGCCGCCAGATATGCTCTATACAATGGCCAACTATACCGCAAGTCTTTCTTCGGGCCATATTTGAGATGTTTCGCGCCCTCCGAAGCTTCTGCGGTCATGGAAAAGATACATGTTGGATCATGTGGCAATCATTCCGGAGGAAGGTCTTTAGCCCATAAAGTTCTCACCCAGGGATACTTCTGGCCTTATTTGTCAAGGGACGTCGCTGGGGTCTACACTCGACACTGCAAAAACTGCCAATTTCATGGAGATGCCATTCATCCACCTCCGAAATTGCTGAACCCAACAATTATTCCTCACCCATTTGCCCGATGGGGTATGGATATTGTGGGTCCTCTCCCACAAGCTATACGATCTACCACACATGTTCTTCTGTCTACGGATTACTTTACCAAGTGGGTGGAAGTCGAGGCATACTCTACTATCAAAAGTAGCCATGTTATAAAGTTCATCTGGAGTCACATCATTTGTAGATTCAGTCTACCCCAAAGTATAATGATGGACAATGGCACCAATTTGGATAACAGGAACGTTCAAGCATTCTTAGCAAAGCATGGGATCAATCAAAACACTTCTTCTGTTGGCTATCCACAGGGAAATAGACAGGATGAAAGGACAAATAGAATAATTTTTGATACACTCAGGAAAAAGCTTGAAGAAGCAAAAGGAGCCTGGTTGGAAAAACTGCCCGAGGTCTTATGTCCTATCGGACTACTCCAAGACAACCAACATGAGAGACCCCTTTCGCCATGGCCTATGGTGCCGAAGCGATTATCCCGATCGAATTGAGAGTACCTACTTTAAGAAGTCAAGCCTGGGAGGAAGGTCCAAACAATCAGCACCTAGCCCATGATTTGGACCTACTGGAAGAAAGAAGAGAAGTTGTTAGGATAAGGCTAGCTGCCTATCAGCAACAAGTCAGGACACGGTTTAATCAGAAAGTCAAGAGAAGAGAGTTTCAGGTAGGTGATATGGTTCTCAGAAGAAAGATTGGGATCATTGGAAAATTACGGGAGACATGGGAAGGACCTTATACAATAATTGAAGTCATCGGACGCGGTGCTTATCGGGTATGGAAGAACGAGACATGCCGCATCGAGCCCAACTCTCAGAACGCCTATCGGCTGAAGATGTATTATCCTTAGGTAATTTATTTTTCTTGTTAAACAGTAGAATAAAACTGTGTCTCGCATATGACACCTTTTGTTGATTATAATAAAGCATCTGTGTCCGATGTTCGGCACCTCTGCCTCATGATTCTCAAGTTCTTTTGAATAAAGATATAGTCTATTTTTATACCCATATTTAATTGAAATTTTCCTAAGTGTTGAGTTCAAACCTGATTTGAAACAACCAGAGGTCAGAAATAAGCCTCAGGGGCCATATGCCCGAAGGTTTCATGTTAATTGAAAATTTTCCTAAGTGTTGAGTTCAAACCTAATTTGAACAAACCAGAGGGCCAAAACAAGCCTCAGGGGCCATATGCCCGAAGACTTCATGTTAATTGAAAATTTTCCTAAGTGTTGAGTTCAAACCTGATTTGATCTAACCAGAGGGCTAAAACAAGCCCTAGGGGCCATATGCCCGAAGGCTCCATGTTTGATTAAAATTTTCCTAACTGTTGAGTTCAAACCTGATTTGAACCAACCAAAGGGCAGAAACAAGCCTCAGGGGCCATATGCCCGAAGGCTTCGTGTTCAAATGGAAATTTTCCTAAGTTCAAAACTGATTTGAACTAGCCAGAGGACAAAAATAGGTCTTAGGGGCCAGAAGCCCGAAGACTAAATATTAAAGCAAGAAAATTTTGCTAAAACAACAAGAACAAAAACACTGAGCTAGGAAAGTTCTTTTTTCATTAAAAAAGAGAGAAATTACAGAAATACCTTTCTGAAAAGGGTATGTACACAGAACTTAAAATCCTACTCTACTCAGGGGGAGGGTAGTCTTCTCCCTTCAAGATAGCAGCAAACCACTTCTTATTTTCAGAAGTCGGTGGGTCCTTGTAAGGAAGAGACACTCCCATGAAAACGCCAAACTCCTTAGTTGTCTTGAACTCCCATGCTGCTAAAGGAATGTGCACCATTTCGTGCATTTCTCACCACGCTCTGACCGTTCGGACATCATAGATGGTGGTGTACTGGCTATGCATGTCCAGACCACCCAAGCGGCACACCTCTACCTTGGACTGCTCAAGAGCCAAAAGCTTATCTGACTCTACCTTTTCGACAACTATCTTCAGGTAGGCTACCTTCGCCTCTGCAAGCTCAGTGGCTAAAGCCATCTTTTTGGCAGCTAAAGCCCTATTCTCAGCCTCTCTGGTCTCCAGAAGGCTTTTATGCTCAGAGACACTTTAGCAAAGACCATCCGCCTATTTGACCAGAGCAACCCGATGCTTATTATTTTGCTGAAGTTGGGCCTACATCTTGGCCATTTCCTGAACATCAGACTCTACAACATTGTTGTAGGCCTGGAGCCCATAAAGAAGCTACACAGAAAGAGTTAAAAAGGGCATGTTAGTACATAATGAAGTCAAGATAATGAACCAAGGTAAAAAAGAAAAATGAATTACCAACCTCCATGACCATTGTGCAGCTCTTTTTCAGAAGCTCGGTCCTGGAGATTTTCGACTAAGCAGCCCTATCGGCCGAAGTCCAAATCCCCTTCGCTATAACCCGTAGAGCTTCTGGCTGGGTGATGATGAGCTGATCGGCGCAAACCGGAGTACCATCGGGTAAAAGGAACTTTGGCTCCAGGGAATAGAAGTACGGGGGTCATCCTGAGCCTGAGGAGTTTCGCTTGTCGAAGCATTAGTAGCTTGGGTCCTAGGTCTTTTATGGAACATTCCACCGCATGTACCATATCGGGTCCTCGTGATTGGAGGATTTAAAGGAGGAGGTTGAGGTTGATCTACTGGACTTTGTGCGGGCGAATGTACTGGAGGCGTCGGGGGTGCCGTCGAGAGCGGTACGATGTCAACCAGGTTGACCCTTTCAAGAACCTGAGTGCGTTGGGCAGAAAGGGGTTTAACGGGCAAATCCATCTTGTCAACAGCAGCGCCCAAGTTAGAAATCATCTCCAGATTTTCCTGAGTCAGAAGGGTAGTGGCAGATCGGACATTGTTCCAGATCTTGGCTTACAGAGGGCTATCCGTTCTTTTATGAGGGACATGGGAATTTCTCTATCCTCATAACCTAGAAACCTGTATGCGTATTCCCCCCGATGTAAATCACAGAACTCACAAAGACAAGAAGCCTTATGGAGGGGACGGTAGATAGGTAAACGAATGGCACCGAATGTGTGGGGGATCGGGAATGTAAGAGAGAACAGATAAAACCAATTGCCATTAATAACTACCATTTTCTCTTTCCACCCTTTATCAGACTTTTCTGTTCCAGAACATATACCTCGACCCTGGAAAGGAAAGAGGTTGTATCTACCCTTACTTTCTCTGGCATTTTGGAAAAAATAACAAAGAAACAAGTCGGCTAAACCTAGGTTAAGGTCCAGATCCCTATTGTACAATAGGAGCATGGATAGAATCCTAAGGCTATTCGGGTTGAGTTGAATTGGGTGCAAACCTAACATGAAAAACACATAATGGAAGAAAGGGTGAAGAGGAAATCTTAAAACCTTAAGGTGAACCGCCGATAGCAGAATGCTACCTGGTTGAAGTCCCTCACTCTTAGAGAAATCTATGTAACCTGGGTAAGGGGTCACATCGACATCCCCAGGTACGTGGGTCTCAGCCCGAAGATGTTTTACATCTACCTCAGGATGGGTTTTCTTAAAAGGGGCAACTCTGAAGGGTTCAGAAGGCTTGGGGTCCACAGATTCATCATTATAATGAGAACCCCTTGAAGCAGGTGTTCCCGGATTTGTTGACGAACCCGGAAGGTCAGCATTTTGGGGAACTATTTTTGGGACAGGGGCCCCTTGACGGGTAGAAGGAGGGCTATCACTATTGGTAGGGTCGGTGTCAGTAGCAGAAGACAAAATGACTTCCTCTACTGACCTGGTATCATCGCTATCAGACATAGTTCCAGAAAGGTAGAAGAGACAGATGGGGGGCAGAGATGAAAATTAAAAAAAAAGGGGGGGGGGGGGGGAAGACCGTCCGACTTACTCAGCTGATAATGAAGAGGAAGGAAGAGCTTCGGGTAGAAGTAGACTTTTGTCCTGGTGGAGGTTCTTAAATGACTGACAGAAAAGAGTTCAGGAATCCAAAAATTGAAAGAGAAAGGCAAGACCAAAAAGTTATAAATGAAGAGAATGAGAAAATCAAATGGTGAATGATGGGTTTTATAGGAGGAAATGAGCATGCCAAAGGACAACACAAAGCCCGAAGGTCGCACGTTGCACAATGAGCCGTCATGGTGCAAAGATTAAAGAAGTTATGGCCTCTTATTTTGAAATGTCATTAATGCCCAATAATGACATGACAACTCACCACCATCATTTCCCATAAAAAGATATTAATGTATATGTGAATGTATGTTATTTCGGTCATGGGCTATGATGAGAACCATAAGCCCATAACCTTAGGGGCCTGTGTAATAGTCAGAAATTACATGGCCCAATATAGATGGGCCATAGAACTGATGGGCCGAGGGACTGATGGGTCGCGTGTCTGATGGGTCACGTGATTGATGGGCCGAAGGGCTGATGGGCTGAAAGATTAATGGGCCATGGGACTAATAGACCCATAGAAGTTTCTAGAGAATAAGTGATCCACAAGTAAAGGACTTGTCCTGCTTATGGAAAAGAGAGTCCAAAAAAGAAAAGAGTTTATCAAATCACGTGATTTAAATGATTGATAAACTTGGGTAAATGGGATTGACCCATTTACCAATTTATGTATAAATACATGATTTGAGAATGAATAAAGGATTCATTTTTTAACCCAATTATTATTGTATATTTTTTTGCATCTACACTTATCCTATAAAAAACTTTAAATGTAATTATAGTAGTTAGAATTATTGGTGCACTTTAAACATAATATTTTAATTATCTAAAATAAAAATAATAGAAAACTATATATATCTTAAATAATACAGTAATTAGACACTCTTTCATTATTTAAAATTTTAATGTTTTCAGATTATAGATATTAGATATAGATATAGATTATAGATTTACTCTATGTCTTTTTAATTACCCATTAAAGTTAGTCTTCAATTAACGTATATTAATTATTTTTTTATTTTCATTGTTTTTAAAGAAAATGTATGGAAATATTCTTACCCCTTCACACTTTTAGAATAGTTATAGATTATAGATATAGAGAAAATAATGTATTTAGTCCAGAATCAATGGGGCATGAAAAACTTTTGGTCTTTCTATACATGCATGTAAATTTTTATAAAACAAATGTTTTTTTTATTTAAAATATTATATTAAATTGGGAGAAATAATCCAATGGTCATACTTCTTTAATGTAACAGATTTAATACACTTATTTAATGTAACATATTTAATAAATAATAAAATAAATATTTTTTTATTTAAAATATTATATTAAAGTGGGGAGAAATAATCCAATGGGCTTACACTTTTAGAATAGTATAGATATATATAATATTCCCTCCATCCCAAAATAAATGTTCACTTTCATAACTTTATTCGTCCCAAAATAAGTGTCCAGTTTGGAATCACAATGGAATATAATCTTATACTTTCTCAACTTGTCCCTCTTCATTAACTTAAAAAACCAATGGGCCCACTAAACACTAAAATTATACTATATTTTCAAAGGACAAAATTGGAAACAGAAAATATCGCAAAAAATTTAAAAAGTCAAATGTAGACACTAATTTTGTGACATAAGGAGTATTATATCAGGTATCTACACCAATCTAAACATAATTCCAAAATATTATATCAAAAGTATTGTTGGGGTTCTTTGTTTAAAGTGATGTAGAAATAATATCTACACACTCTAATACTCGACAAAAATGATAGCTTTTATTGAATGCGAAGCCATTTACAGAAATATAAAAGAGAATGGAAGATAAGAGCAATTACAAAATCAAAAGATCTAGGAATCGCTCTTTCTCTCTATAGCCATTTCTCTCTCTAAGTCTCTTTGAAGTCCCCTGAATTGAATCATTAACCTTTTATATATAGGTACTGGTTCAGGAATAAGTTATTGTCACTTCATCATGTTTATCCGCGATGTAGATCCGTGGTTAGCCTTCATGATTTACCTAGGTCGCGATGTTCAATCTGCGGCAATATAATTCGCGACATTTATCGATTCACGATCCAAGAAGTTACCAATCCACAGATTCCTTTATTTGTTGTCAGTTTCCTAGGTCATGTCCTTTATGCATATTTTCCATTTACATGACCCTGGGCATTATTTGACGCATTCCAGGTACTTTACTTTGAGTGATTTTGATGAATAAGGTCACGACCCACTATTCACCATCCCAAAGTATTTTCCTAGGCCAGTCAAATAGTACTCCCTACGCGATAAACTCATAGGGTAGCGAGGTTGAATTTTGTCTATGACCCCCTTTGTCAATCCTCAACGATTGCCTCTTTGTAGAGCATTATCGCGTACCTGATCTTATCCAGAGATACCTTGTTGGCCTCTTTCCAACTTTCCCTTGTCGGACCCCTGGATTCGCGGATTATATCAACGTGAATCCCCCTTTACACCCTGTTGGCCTTTTTTTCAACTTTCCCTTGCAGTACTTCTGAATTCACGGATTATATCAACTCGAATCCCCCTTTACATTTTTTCCCTTTTACACTTTAGTACTTAGCCAAGTACTAAAGAATAAACCACAAAAAACCTCTTTTAAATTTCGCGGGAGTATTTTTTATATATGTATTTTCACATACCTTATTTCCGCCTTTTGGACCATTTTTATGACTCTTCTCATTCTTCCATTTTGAAATTTGTCTTTGATTTGCCAAAATTCATTTTTTATCATGATCCGCGACATTTGGATTTGCGGTAGCCTTGGCGTCGGTTCGGCTTCCGCGAGCATTAATTGCACCTCCTAGGAATCTGTGCCTCCACATATATATTTCTTCTCTTACTTCATTATTTTCATTTTTTCTCTAACCTTTTCGTTGCATCCTCTCATTTCTTCTTCCTTCTTTCCCTAAATTATTTTTACCATTTTATTTTACATATACACAGTACCTTGGCATTCGTACCCTCTTCTTTACTTCACGGTACCTAATTTCAAGTTTTCACTTCCCTTTGTCTATTTTTTCATGGCAAAGTCCTTTTCTTCCATTCCCAAGCTTTTAGTTCCTCCTTCTGGGAGTGTCCCCTCTGTTCCATTGCCAGCAGAATGGAGGAAATCTCCATTCTTTGAGGCTTCTCATGATAGCTTCTGGTCTTCTATTGAAAACCTTCCTCCCGCAGGAGATATCGTCGAAGATCCTATGCTCATCCATTCTGACGGTGAAATTCCTCTGGCCATTATTCCACATTCTTCTCTTCCGTGATTGTTCATCGAAAGAGGAGATGTTCCTTTTTCTTTTCTCGAATACGAAGGCCATGTTTCTCCCATTACTGACTGGAAGATGTGGTCCAGTCATATTCTTGAGTAAGAGAGACACCACGAGACACTGAGAAGGGCTAGCTTGCTGGAATTAATTGAACTTTTTTTAGATTTATCTATTCGTCGTGATGCTGATGCGCTTACTCTTATGACCTCTTGATGGAGCCCTTCTTCTCATACTTTTGTTGCAGCTTGGGGGGAGTTTACCCCAACTATAGAGGATGTCTATGTTTTGTTCAGACTTCCAGTTTTTGACTCACGCCCACAAGATGCATGTCCGTTTGATGATGAAGATCAACGGATTCACCTTCATCTCCAATCATGTGCTGCCTATACCGCGAGACAAGGGAGTCGTTTTAGGCAGGGCACCATTCTTGATGAAGCCCCTATTATCAAGAGTGTTACACTTAAATACTCAAATTGGTCTCATCACTTCTTCGTGGAGTATGAACCAAAACTTCATCTTCTCCGCGGTCAAGATTGCAGACGAGCTCCTGGCCCAGAATTCAATAGTGACTTCGAATTAGCCGAATTTTTAGCTTACTGGTTAGACCGATATATTTTCCAGGGACGTCCTGAGGATGGTCTAAACAAGGTTTTTTTCTGATGGCCTCAATTATCTCGCGAGGTATTTGTCTACCCTTGGCTCCCCTCTTTCTAGGCACTCTCTATTTTCAATTAGACAACTTAGCACATGATTTTTCTAGATTAGTGGGCAGATATGATATCAGTACTCATATCTCTTGCCTTTTCCTAATGTTTTTTTATTTTTGAAAGATTCCCAAAATATGCCCTAAAACCCCTTACCCTTTCTTTCTCTTCAACTACTTCACACCCAGAGGATGTCAATCCTCCCCTTCTTAAATCACAAGCTGCTCGCTAGTCTGGATTATTTACCACCAAAAGGCTTGAGGACTTCATTGATGTAAGCCATCATTTTTTATGGAGGCCTTATTCAGTTCCTATAGAGGGTGTCCACTTCCCTTTCTATCCAACTGAAGATACTTATACCTATGGGCATGAGTCTCAGGAAGCCTTAATCTTTGTTGTTGCAACATTTGAGTGTCTTCTTCCTTTTTTTGACGACACATTCTCGTGAGTTACAGTTTACAATCCTTCGCGAGTTGCTCGCCAACTAGGCTTTGATCAAGCCATCCCTGTTTACATCACTCCTCCTTCAGAAAGATCGCCTAACAACTATGATAATGCATTGATATCTTTTTCGCGAGGAATATGAAAAGACACATCACCAGTAATACTTCGTGGTTTTTATCCTTTCTATGTCGCGGGCGGTAGGATGGACTGCAACATACGTGGATTTTTGGCTTAAGGTTGTTACTCATTTTCAAACCTTTATGATAGAGCCTCCTATTCTTAAAGAGCCAGTGGACATATTTCTTGGTGATTCTTCTTTAAAACCTTATAAATCCCATGGTTCTTGCGGATTTCATAGTAAACTGGTGTTTCAATCTTCATTAATTGTTGAGCCTCGTGATGTTCTTAAGTTTTCAAATCCTCCCCCCAAGAAAAATAAATCCTTAAAGACTATAGTTCAAAAGTAGATGAAACACCCTCAACCTCCTGTCATCAAGAAAAAACGCTATGAACGTGTTGAAATTTATACCGTTGTACTGGTTCAAAATGAACCTATTTCTAATAGACTTGTAACTTCTTTTATCTTTTTGTTTTTTACTCTTATATATATATTTCATCATCTTTATTAACTATTTATTTTCCTAGCCTCAAAACACCCCCCTTTTTTTTCAAAGATCCGCAAATCCTTTTACGAGAACACCCCAAAGTGTACAGACTTCTGTCACGACTGAGGATGTTTTAGATAGCGTTCCTTTGGCTCAAAGAGAAAGAAATATTGTTAGTGATGCTTTGGACTACATCCCTCTTTCGCGAAGAAGAGCTACTCAGAAGGCTCAAATCCTGGCTTCTGCCACACAGTTAGCTTCAGATGATGAGGTAGATGACATTCCTTTAATTCGTAAATAAAGGTCGGTCGTTCATGCTTCCTACCCTCATGATGTAACTGAGGTTGACAGTGCATTTTCCCAGGATGATACTTCTATTTAGAACCAAGCTTTAAACCCTGAATCTTCGAAGGACAAACCAACCTCTTCGCGAACAGACAAGTTTTTACAAAAAGAAAAACCTTCGCGAAAAGGAAAATTAATACTTGATTATTCTTTGTCTCCTAACAAGAGCAGGCCTTTTCTTGACATCGTCGTCCAGGCAATAGAGGACTTTCGCACTTCAGACCCATTACTTTTAGGTACTTAACCAGGTGATTTTTTATTATACATCAATTTGTATCTTTTCTTATTATTATCATTACATAACTTTCAACGTTTCTTCAGACTGCGAATCCAATGAGCAAACCATTTCCTCTGGTAATGATACGAATTAAAAGAATTTTTAGGATGCTGATGCCTTAGATCATGAAGTGGCTGGCATTCTTTCATATTTTCCAAAACAAGCAACAGTCCAACCTAATATTCATAGACCTTTTATTCCGTGGGGAGAGCCATTTCAACACACCTTCTTTGTTGTTTTGCGGATGAATCAGATGAAGAAGACAATCATCTGATTCCTACTTTGTCCAGAAATTCAACAACTGCTATCCATCATGTCGAGAACTCAATTGAACGTGATGCTCATTCCCATGGTACTGAAGAAATTCATACTATTCAAACTGCTGAAGACACCACCATCCGCGACGGTCAAACAGGAGATGCTCATGCTGCTTCGGAGGCTACAAACACATGTCTGGTCACTGACCCCGTTCGTGACATACTTCAGCCTCCTACTAATTCAAATTCTATCCCTGGAGAATCCGCCCATGTTGATCCATTTATAATAAACCCCTTGGTTACGAATCTTTCTCAAGAGGATCCTTCTGAGGATGCCTTAGATTCGTGGCATATGCAACATCTTGGTGGTGATGTCGCGGTGGAGATAGCAGGTACTTTTGACGATGGATCACGGATTCAAATATCTCTTTTTGGAGGTAACATTGTTGATGTCGAAGCTATCGTTGGAGATCCTTCTGTAAGCACAGATCTCAATGATGTTCAAGACTCTGATAATATAAACACAGGTGAGGATGGGAATGAGCCTGCTTATGCTGATGATGCTAATGTTATTCGTGGTCCCCTATTCTCAAAGTATATGCTTCAAGATCCTGAGTCCTTACTTAATGAAATGACCTTTGATTTTTCCTCGCCACCAAACACTTTACAACATCTTTCGTTTCCCAATTCTACATCTTTTTTCCTTCCCATCCATGTCCCACTTGCTCAAGCTCAACAGTTTCATCCCCAACAAACCCAACCTCTGGAATCTACTTCCCAAGATATAGGTTTAGCTTCCAGACCCCTTTTACCTTCGGTGCATCCTTCATCAATCCTAGACACCACATCCGTGTCTTTTGCCCAAAATCCCCCTCAGCAGCATCAGGCTTACTGGCACTATGTTATTCATATGACTTAGTCATTTTGGACCGTGTTTATAATAGTCATCCAGAGACATTTGCCACTATGGAGCTCCATGATCCGCTTCTTCAACCAACCTTCCTACATATTATCGCGGATACCTTTTCCTTGTTAATGACAACTTGCATATGAGATCTTGCCTCAGCAACTTTGCCTCTTTATCGCGCTCGCATCAAAGATTGGAAGAACATGAAAATGGACGTGACTTGGTGGGAAGCTCATCTGGAAAAGGTGGAGCGCTTGTATGTAAAACATTGCGCTAAAATCAAGGCTTTTAATAAATATTCAGCCAGTATAGCAAGAGTGGAGGAAGCCCGCGCTCTTTTAGCTGCTGCAGAGCAAGATACCCATAGGCTAAAATAATCCGCGGAGCATTCATTACGTTCCCGCGAGCTACAAGAAGAGCATGAAAACCTTCACGTCTCATCTCCTATTGGCCATGATTTATACTAGTGGTTGTTTTTGATGTATTTGTACACATACCTTGTCATCTTTTACATATTTTGTACTCATACCATACACCTCATTTTTTTATCAGTACTTATTCCTTTAGTAGTGTATATATTGTGTATGAATCTATCTAAGATTGGTACAACTTTATCCATTTTACATTTAGTGGCCTTGTTCTTTCGCGGGTAATCTCATGCTCCAATTTATAGTACCCACTGTTGTTTTCACTAGTGATTATATAAGGGTCTTTCCATTTTGCTTCAAATTTTCTCACCCTTTGTCCCCACATTATTATTGATACTGTCTTCAATACTCTATCCCCTTCTTTAAACCATCAGTATCGTACTTTCTTGTTGTACCCCTTTATTTGTTGAGCATTATAGGACCTATGATTCATAAATGCTTCATCCCTTCTTTCTTCCAAACTCTCAACTTGTAGCATTTTATCTTCCAATTTGCTTTCCGCGGTCAATGTTTTGGCCGCTACTGCTATCTCTAGTGGTAATACTGCTTCTGCTCCATAGACTAGTGAATACGAGGCCATTCCTGTGGTAGTTCGGTAGGATGTCCGGTGTGCCCATAGAGCTATTGGTAGTTCTTCCAGCCACTTCTTCTGATCATTATGCACCAAATGACTCAATATTCTAATTAAAGCTTTGTTTAAAGCTTCAGCCTGTCCATTCCCTTTAGGGTAGTATGGTGTTGACATGTGATGAATTACTGAATATCTTTCAAGCAGATCCGCGACCTTAGTATTGACAAAAGGAGTCCCATTATCTGATAGTATAACCTTTGGTATTCCAAACCGAAAAATAATGTTCTTTTTTATGAACCTGACTACATTGTTGGCCGTTGTTCGTCGTAATGGGACAACTTTCACCCATTTTGTAAACAATTCAGTCGCGACTAACACCCATGCATGTCCTTGAGCTTGTGGCGTAACTGGCCCAATTATATACAAAGGCCAAGGAGGAGATAAACTATGTAGCTCCGCTGCTGGGGCATGAATAAGATCCCCATGCAACTGACAAGTATGACATTTTCTGAAAAAATCTCCAGTATCTTTTTCCATTGTGGGCCAATAATATCTAGACAACAAAAGCTGTTGAAATTCTTTTCTTTGGCCCTTATGTCCAAACTCATGAGTTTGCTTTAGCACCTCTTCTGTTTCCTCTTCATCAATGCATTTAAGCAGCCTTCCTTCAAAACTTTTTCTAAACAATTTCCCGTCATGAAAAACGTACAGCAAAACCAGTCTTTTAAACCATGATTTGTCATTTTCAGGTAGAATTCCCTCATTTAGATAAAACACATACTTATCCCGCCAGTCAGTGATATCTGCGAAGTTCCCCTCATTTGCAAATGGGTAAGCATTGTAATTCTGAAACTTGTTTTGCAATTCTGTGGCATCACTTTTCATACTTGGCCAAAAGTATCATTCTCGTTGTATACTTCGGTAAAGACTTATATCCACTTGTCCACATATTTTATTATGAGCTTTGTGCAGTAGCTCATGTGTTTCCTTTATTGGTATACATTTAGCTAACATCCCCTCGGTGGCCTTATGATACAATGTTCCCTTTATAATTTGATATCCCCGCCTCAGAGCATTATTGTCATTGTTAAACAAGGCTTGAACTATATCTCTTCTCCAGTGTGCATAAAGTTGTGACTCTGCTTTTTGACTAATTATCGAACTAGTTCTCTGCAGTATTTGCAAATTGGAATCCATTCCTTGAAACTATAGTCGCGAACCCAATGTTGTTAACGCATCAGAACGCCTGTTGTTTTCTCGTGGCTTATGCTGAAAGCTTACAAACTCAAAAGTTCGTAACACCTATCTAATGAAAGTTATGTATGGCACAAGATGGGGTTCCTTCACAGCATACTCCCCCTTAATTTACTTGATGACAAGTTTTGAATCCCCTTTTACGTGGAACACATTTACCTTCAATTGCTGGGTCATTTGTACTCCTAGTGTCAAACCTTTATACTCTACTACGTTTTTGGTGCAAGGAAAATCAAGCTTGTAGGCTATCACCACTTCTTCTTTTGTTTATTCGTTTCTTAACACAAAACCAGCTCCCCTTCCCTGTTATGTGGAAGAGCCATCAAATTCTAATGTATACTTTGTGTTTCCCACCATTCTTATTTCCTCACATTTGGGCTCGAAACCTTCAGGAAATAAAGCTAATAGATCTGACAACGCCTGACTTTTTACTATTTTTGGCCTAGAACATGTGATCTCGTACTCAGATAATGCCAATAGGCAGCGTGCCGTTCTTCCACTCAGAATGGGTTTCGTCAGAAGATATCGAATGGGATCATTTTTCGTTACCAATTCCAAAGGATAAGCTAGCAAATAATGTTGAAATTTCTGAGCCACAAATACTAAGGCCAAACAGTGTTTCTCCAAGGATGTGTACAGCGACTCAGGCCCTCTGAGTACACGACTGATCTAATATACTGGCTTTTCCTCTCCTTCATGCTCCTGAGCTAAAAGTGCTCCTATCGACTTACTGGTAGAAGTGAGATACATTATCAACGGTTTTTCTGACTGTGGTGCCATCATTGTTTTTGGAGATGCCAAAATCTGCTTGATTCTTTCGAAAGCCTTCTGGTGCTCCTTCCCCCAATTATATTCAATTTTTTCCTTTAGCAATGGCATGAGCGGGTGAGTAACTTCTACCAGTGTTGGAATAAATCTTCTGAGATATGAAATTTTCCCCAAAAATATTTTCAACAACTTGAGAGTCTTTGGAGGTGCCATTTCTAACACTGCTCTAGCCTTCGTGGGGTCCAAGTTTATTCCCTATCGGTGTACAACATATCCCAAAAGCTTTCCTTCTGGAACCCCAAAAACGCACTTCAAAGGATTCATCTTTAAATTGTACTCACGGCTTCGTTGCAACACCTTTCTTAAATCATCAACATGATTATGTGATACTTTGGACTTGACCACCAAATCATCCACAAAGTCTTCCACTATCTTGTGCATCAGATCATGAAAAATGGCTATCATGGCATGCTGATACGTGGCTCCGGAATTACTGTATAATGGAAATTTCCCACGGGGGTTCGAAATGTTATTTTCTCATCATCATCTAGTGCCATTTTAATCTTGTTGTAGCTACTAAAACCATCCATAAGTGAAAACATATAGTGCCCTACAGTCGCGTCCACCATAGTATTAATGTTGGGCAAAGGAAAATCGTCCTTTAGGCTGGCCTTGTTAACATCCCGGTAATCCACACAAACTCGAATCTGCCCACTCTTCTTCTTCACAGGTACTATATTTGCGAGCCATGTTGGATGTTGAGTGGGTTTAATAAAGCCTGCTTTTAACAATTTTTTTACTTCTGCTTTGATCTGTATTTCCAAATCTGAGTGAAATGCCCATTGTTTTTGCTTATTTAGTTATGAAGTCGGGTGCACATTAAGATGATGACTAACTAGTCCAGTACTCAGCCCTAGCATTTGGCCGTACTCCCAGGAAATACATCGCGATACTCTTTGAACAGACTTACCAAGGATTCCTTGGCCTCTTTATTTAGACCCTGACTTATGAAGGTTGGTCGCGGAATGATTCCATCTCTAATGTCAACTTTGCGTAATCCATGCTCTGGTCGCGAATTTGATTTTGATGTCCCGGGGCCAGTGCCATCTGTACAGGCCTCTGACCCCCAACCCCGTCATAACTTGTAAACCACACTCTCGTCGGTCATTTTTCTCGCGACCAACTCACTTATTTTGACTTTCTTTTATGCATACCTTCAGCTTCCAATTCTTCCCATTTTGGCAAGGGTGTGGCATAGATACCCGGACCACTTTCTTCTCCATATTGAGAAAAGTAAACTGCATCTGTAAAGTGAGCCTCAGAAGTGCAGAAGGGGTTCTTGGTAGCTTTAAGAGTCATTATGCCTTCTCCCCAGTTGGTTTTCATCACTTGATGATAAGATGAAGGCACTACACTATATGCATGTAACCATGATCTTCCTAGTAGCAGTTGATATAAGGGCTCACCTTTGATGACATGAAACTTAGTAGGAGCCCTGATTTTCCCAACCTTGAGATATAATGTCGCGGAACCCATAGTTGATTGTTCGTTTCCATTGAAATCAATAACCGATATGGCATGGGCCGCAATCTTGCTTTCAAGAAAATTAATCATTCGCAGGGTCGCGATAGGTACTAAAATTACCATTGACAGTAGCAGGTACATACAAAGGGCGGTTGTGAGGAAACAAGACCTGCCTGTCATTTTCTGAGAATGTAATTTCTCCTGTAACATTTGCCTGTTGTGGGATAATAATAGTATGATTAAGAGCGGCGATCGTATGTTCTTTCAAAAACTCTCTCACATGCTCTTGTATTGGGAGCTCATTAAAGAAAGCTTCGAACCTAGCGAACACTTTTATTTCACGAGCTGGAGCATTATTGCACTTGTCAGCATTCATTATTTCCATATCATCATGGCCACTCACTACTGCCACGTGTGCCTGAAAAGGCTCATTAGTCACGTTTTTAGCCACATCAAGGGCTCTTGACGCTATCTTCCTGTGTACTAACCCACGAAAAAAACAACACCCTGTTAAAGAATGTCGAATGGACCTATGATAAGGGCAGTAATTGTTCCTCATGTTTTCCTCTCTTGTTGGCATCCTTTGGGTGGCGGGTAGTGTTATAACTTCGTCAGCAATCCACTAATTAAGCAAAGCAATTGCTTCTTTTTCATCAAAAGGCAAATGAAGTGGTTTAGATCTTTTGGTGCGATCCCCACGGTCTCCCCTTATCCTCTCATTTTATGCATCTGCCACCATTGCTACTCACCTCATGATAATGTTGGGACGTGTAGGAGGTGCTAGGACTTCTCCCAATCTTCGCGCATTATCCACTAGTGCTGGAAAAAATTTGACCTCATGATTGACCAAATGTACTCTATATTCCCGCAACATTCCTTCTATGCAAATCTTAATCAACTAAAGCACAGAGTGAGGCTCATGGCACTGTAAAGCAGTCTCACGAAATCTCCTAACATAAGCAACAACCTCTTCTCCAAGGCGTTGTATTTTCCTGGTGAGCGAAAGCATTAATAATTCTCCATATGCTTGGAAGAATTTTGTGTAAAATTTTACCACCAAATATGTCCAGCTTGCTACCGAGGCAGGAACCAAGCTAATATACCACGTATATGCGGTGACTGTTAGGGATTTAGAGAATTCCCTAAGTTTCAAGTGCTCGTTATTTCTATGAGGCCCTAAAGCATCAACAAATCTGAAAACATGTTTTCTTGCATTCCCTTCTTTGCCGTCGAATTGCTGAAAACTTGGTGCAACATAATCCTCAAGATATGGCAAGGCCATGACACTCGGGTGATATGGTGGTGATATATCCACTTCTTCCTCATTAATTTTTTTACTTAAGATGGCTCGTAGTTGATCCCTGGCGATATAGACCTCATTCTCTAGGAACACTGTTTGTACACGGGGTACTTCTTGCGAAGCTTCTGGTATGGCAACTCTCATCGGAGCTTGATTTTCATTTCGTGGTACTTCTGAGCCTGGTATTACTGTCTAAGATGTTTTCATCATGGCGAGAAGAGCCTTTTGAGTCTCCTGAATGCTGAGCAAAGCTTGTAGCAAAACTGGTGACACTTTCGGTGTTTTTGGTGTTGGATTGTCCACCGAAGGAACCTCTGTCTACGCGTCTCTCGCAGTTGCTCGTCGGCGCTGCTTTTGTGCTGGTGGAGCTGATTCAGTTTCCTGAACTGGCTCCTCTTCTTGTTCCTCAGTTTGTTCTGCATGCCAGGTAGATGGACATCCTCTCCGGTGAGTTGTTCGAAGATTAGCTTGTGCATATGACATTTCATCCCGTGTGGAGTCGCCTTAATGTTAGGGTTCTTTGTTTAAAGTGATTAAAAAATAGTATCTACGCACTCTAATACTCGACAAAAATGATATATTTTATTGAATGCGAAGCCATTTATAAAAATATAGAAAAATAATGGAAGATAAGAGCAATTACATAATCAAAAGATCTAGGAATCGCTCTTTCTCTCTCTAAGTCTCTCTGAAGTCCCCTGAATTGAATCATTGACCATTTTATTTATAGGCACTGGTTCAGGCATAAGTTATTGTCACGTCATCATGTTTATCCATGATGTAGATCCGCAGTTAGCCTTCATGATTTAAACAGGTCGCGGTGTTCAATCCGCGGCAATATAATCTACGACATTTACCGATTCGCAATCCAAGATGTTACCAATCACGGATTCCTTTATTTGTTGTCATAGTTTCCTGGGTTATGTCCTTTATGCATATTTTCAATTTACATGACCCTGAGCATTATTTGATGCATTCCAGGTACTTTACTTTGAGTGATTTTGATGAATAAGGTCGTGACCTACTATTCACCATCCCAAAGTATTTCCCTAGGCCAGTCAAATAGTACTCCTTATGGGATAAGCTCGTAGGGTCACGAGGTTAACTTTTGGCTATGACCCCCTTTGTCAGTCCTCAACGATTGCCTCTTTGTAGAGCATTATCGCGTACTTGATCTCATCCAGAGATACCCTGTTGGTGTCTTTCCAACTTTCCCTTGTCGGACCCCTGGATTCGCGGATTATATCAACGCGAATCCCCCTTTACACCCTGTTGGCCTTTTTTCCAACTTTCCCTTGCCGTACCCCTGGATTCGCGGATTATATCAATGTGAATCCCCCTTTACAAGTATATTTATACTTGCTTTGCTAAATTGTCAAAATAAAACAAGAAGAAAGATAATAGGAGGAGAAAAAATATTACTCCCTCCGTCCTAAATTATATATCCCTTTTGGGGAATACAACTTTTTAAGAGGATGACTTTTATTATAGTGTTAGTGAAATAGAGTATCAACTTTACACATGGTCCCAGCATAGTGATGTGATAGTTTATAATGTATATGTTTTATAACTTTAATGGTTGAATGTTAAATTGATAAATTGACCAAATAAAGTGCTTTGACTTTTAAAAAATGGACACTTATTTTGAGACAATGAAAAGAGGAAAAGTAGACACTTATTTTGGGACGGGTGGAGTATCATTCTGATTACAAAATTTGGGTAATTTGTAATATTAACTATTAACTACATTTACAGTTTTAACTATTAACTACATTTGAAGTTTTAATTATTACTTAGTAGTTTCGTTTCTTTTTTAATATACTCCATAAAAATTAAAAATTAAAATACAAGTCCATCAAGACATGACAAACAAATATTAATACATTATATTTCAAAAATGAAAAGGTATTTGTAAGAACACTTTTATGTATTGTTTATTTATGGCATGTTCTAAACAATAACCATGTTGAGTGTTAGATAGGTTGTGTTGCTTTCAACGACATCTATAAACTACAACAAAAGGCAATAGTGAAGAATACAAGTGAAATACAAGAAAAGTGCAATATTAAGTAAAAATGTCTCCCGAAGGGCAAAAACGGCATTTCCCAAAGTTGTCAATTCAAGCAAAAAGTCTCGGAGAGTCAAGAGGGTTATTTTGGCGCAGTTATGGAGAAAAGTGGGTTTAACAAAAATTCCTATGCTTTCAGTTTCAAAATGTGGCTGGAAAGTGGATTTGTACGCTTGAAGCGTAGATCTAAGTGTAGCTTGGGGCATACCTTCAAGCATAGGTGCGGCAAGTTGTTATATGTTTTTGTTGTGATGGTCTATCTACCCCAATTACATTGTGGCTACGAATTTATACATTGTGATACGTGTCATATACATTATATTCATCAAAATATAAGGGTTTTACTCAATTTGGTGTGAAATTATGAGAAAGGGCAACATTAGGGTTTCCATCATCTTTCTCTATAAATAGGAGAACTTTCCGCATAATTGAGGGGGCTTTGAAGAGAGATTTTCTGCAGTATTATATCGTTCATATTCTTCTACATAGATATTGATATATAGAGAAAAAATATCATTGAGTGATTCTTCTTGTTCTCTCTTATTTTGGAGTTGATTCTTTCGTGCTTCTACATTGACGATCTTATGCATGATTGAATTATCTAGATTTTAAAAAATATACACACTACTGATTGCAACTTAGTTGCTTTGATCCGTTGAAGAGCAGAGCAGGAGGCTTCGTAGTTATTCGATCTATTGAGAAGCAGAGCCTTCAGAGTACGGAGATCAGAGCGAGAGCTTCGTGGAGCGCGAGTGAATCTAGACTTTCAGACATCGAGTGAAGAATAGCAAATTACAGCGGTCGTAAGTTCTGTTTTCATAAAGTCTGTACAAATTCCCTAATTCATAGTGTATCAATACCCAAGCGTATCCATGGTTTTTACTTGGAGTCTTTCCAAGTTTTTCCATGTAAAAATCTATGTGTCTTCTCATGATTTCAATTTCTGCACTTTTATAGCTTGATTGATCTATTTTGAGAATTGAATTGAGAATTACGGTTTGTGACTGTTTAAAATTTAATTTCTGCTAAATAATTTTAATTGATCATAAAATCGACAAAAAATCTATTCACCCCCCTCTAGGCTATTTTCACTATCATCTAGGTAATTTCAATTGGTATAAGAGCGTGGTTGCCCCAATTTAGGTTAACTACCTAGGGTTAGATCATGGACTTACATTATGGAGATGCCTCGTGAAGGAGGTTCCATATCTAGATCCCCTTTGTTTGATAGGTTAAATTACACAAAATGGAAAGTGAGGATGAGAGCGTTTTTGAAATATGTAGGTGAGAAAGCGTGGAATACTGTAAAAGTAGGATACTCACCTCCCACTGTGAAAGATGATGCGACTAATGAAGTGAAAACAAAACCGTCAAGCAAGTGGACTGCTGCTGAGACGAATAACGCCAATTGGAACTCAAAAGCATTGAATGCGTTATACAATGTTGTTACTCCAAGTGAGATCAAGAGGATTGCTACATGCGTGATTGTCAAAGAAGCTTGGGACATTCTCCAAGTCACTCATGAAGGAATGTCGAAGGTGAAACAATCAAAGCTTCAAATTTTGAATTCTCAATTTGAACATCTGAAAATGAAAGAGGATGAGGTCTTCACCGACTTTGAGACTAGATTAACTAATATTGTGACAGGGTGTCACAATCTAAGTGAGCATATTTCTGATACTACGATAGTAAAGAAAATCCTTAGGTCTTTTCTTGAACGTTTTCGATCTAAGGTCACTGTCATCTCAGAGGTCATGAGTCTTAAAGAAATTAAGGTTGAAGAATTGGTTGGAAATTTAAAAACTTATAAGATGGAGATTTTCAAAAATCCCCCTAAGAAGGCTAGTGGCACAAAAGAGAAGAGCATAGCTTTCAAAACCACTAGGGAGGATCATGTTGAACCTGATGAAGAAAGTGAGTTAAGTATAAATGATATTGCCATGTTTGCTAAGAGGTTGAACAAATTTGTTAGGGCTAAACAGAATGACCAAGGAACAAAATTTTGGGGATAAGTTAGGTGAGTCTAGAAGTAGAAATAAGACTCAAACTAGGAAGGACAAGTCAGATCCTAAAAAGAAGAAACCCCAATATTTTGAATGTCAAGGATATGGTTACATAGTTGTAGAGTGTGCAAACACTTTGAAGAAATCCAAAGGATTAACTATCAGTTGGGATGATGAATCTAATAATGGATCAGCTAGTGATATGACAGACTCGGATGTAGGTGAGATTATGAGAATTTCACTGTGTTTGCTGCATAAAGCAATGAGGTTAGAGAAGTTGCTACAAGTTGGGCGATGTCTGAAGAAGAAGGTTTTGAGAGTGATGAAGGTTGTGATGACACTTTTCAAGAGTCTTATGACAAATTACTTGATAAGACCTCACAACTTCACAAAAATCACATGAAACTATTGACTAAGAGTCTTAACATGGACAAAGAATTAAATTATTTAAAAGATGAATTAGTCAAAAGTTTGAAGTTAGTAGATGATCTCAATAAGGCCAAGTTGGTTGAAGATTTGAAGAAGTCTGAACTAGAAAGAACTCAAACTTTGAAGTTAGTAGATGATCTCAATAAGGACGTGGTTGAGAAATCTACTAAGATTGAGAATTTGGAAAATAGCTGAAATATGTTAGATTAACTCTTTGAAAATGGTCTGAAGGAACTCTTAAGCTCAATGAGATGTTGAGTAAGGGAAGATCAGTAGAAAATACAAAAGGTTTGGGTTTTGTTGGAGTAAAACCCAAACCTTTTCGAATGTTGTTGCAAAAACCACATTTGTAAAGGCCTCCCATGTAACGTCTAGTTCTTCATAAGGAAATTCAAATTGGAATCTTGGTGCTCAAGCCTATGTTAAAAGACCTATTTAAAGCAAGCCTTTTCTTACCGTTAGATATCATAAGAGGTTGAGTGATAGAGTTCGGAGGTTCATTCCTATATGTCACCAATGTGGTGGCAGAGGTCATATTCGACCGAGGTGTCTAAGCTGCGAGGGAAGGTGTTGAATTCAGTGAAGGAACAAAGGGTTCAACATGGAGATCATGTTCAAAATCAAATTCGAATGTTGAATGAAGAAATGAAGAATTTGTCAAGATTGGTGAATGGAGCTCTGAAGATGAAGAAGGCATGGATTCGCAAATACAAGCTACACTGTCTTGTAGTTCATACTGCTCTTAGAGCATGTAAGTTTACTTATTGGTATCTGGATAGTGGATGTTCAAGGCATATGACTGGAGATAAGTCATTGTTTGGATTTCTCGAGAAATGTCATGGTGGGATAGTTACTTTTAGTGATGGAAAGAAGTCGAAGGTTATAGAAAAAGGTACGTTTGTGACTCATGGTCTACCTAAACTAGAAGATGTGCTTTATGTAGAGGGTCTTAAAGCAAATTTGTTGAGTATAAGTCAGATATGTGAAAACAATCATAAGGTCACTTTTTCACCCGATAAGTGTTCGATCATTGACTCTTCTGAGAATTGTGTGATGGAAGGTATGCGTTCAACTGATAACTGCTATTGCATTATTCCTAGTTCTGAATTGTCATGCAATAAAGTTAAACTTGATTAAGTTGAAATTTGTCATCAGGGGATGGGACATGTTAATTTTCAAGAATTAACAAAAATTACTAAGAGTGAAATTATTAAGGGAGTCCTTAAGCTTGGTTATGCAAAAAGGGATTGTGTGTGGATCATATCAGAAGGGTAAACAAGTCAGATGTCAGCATAAAAATACAAATGTCATTAGTACTTTCAGACCTTTAGAGTTGTTGCATATTGATTTAATGGGTCCCACTAGGACCATGAGCAAAGAAGGAAAAAAGTATATTTTTGTCACGGTGGATGATTACTCAAGATTTGCATGGGTTGTATTTCTAAGTGAAAAGTCTGAAGCTTCTGAAAGTTTGAAGATGATTTGTTTAAGAATTCAGACTGAGAAAAATTATTCCATTTCTTGAGTAAGGAGTGATCATGGAAGAGACTTTGAAAATTTAGAAATTGAAGTGTTTTGTGATGAGAGAGGAATAAAACATGAATTTTCAGCACCTAAAACTCCTCAACAAAATGAAGTAGTTGAGAGGAAGAATAGAGTTATTCAGGAAATGGCCAATGTTATGTTATAGGGTAGGAATGTTCCTAGGTATTTTTGGGCCGAGGCGGTGAACGCAATGTGTTACACCTCAAACAGAGTTTATCTTAGGCCTGACTCCTTAAAAAATCCTTATGAACTATGGAATGGCAAGAAACCCAATGTGAAATATTTCAAGGATTTTGGAACAAAATGTTATATTCTTAAAGATCGTGAATCTATTGGGAAGTTCAAGTATAAGAGTGTTGAATGAATATTTTTGGGTTATTCATTGACTAGTCGAGCATATAGGGTGTTTAACCTTAAAACTCAAACTATGCTGGAATCTGAAAATATAGTGGTTGATGAGTCTCCGACGTTTGCTAAGGAGGAAGATGGTGAGTCGTTCTTTATATGGGATAATAATTATTCTGAGGTTGAAAAAGAGGATAACGTGGTTAATGATGATACTTCAAGTCCTGCAGAATAACATGATCAAATTGGTGATGCTCAGCCTACACCTTCTAAGGAACCATCTGCAAGGGTCAAGTTGAATCATCCTTTGGATAAGGTCATTGGATCTGTCGATCAGATGATGGTAACTCGTAGAAATGCAAGGAATGAAGTCTCATATGCATGTTATACATCTTCTTTAGAACCTAAAAATGTCAAAGAAGCTCTTCAAGATAGTGATTGGATTAATGTTATGCAAGAAGAACTTCAGTAATTTATTAAGAATGATGTGTGGTATCTTGTTCCTAGACCAAATGAGATAAATGTGATTGGTACCAAGTGGATTTTCAAGAATAAAATGGATGAACATTATACAGTTGTTAGGAATAAGACTAGGTTTGTTGCTCAATGATATACTCAGATGGAGGGTATTGATTTTGATGAGACTTTCACTCCGGTTGCTAGGCTTTAATCTATTCGGATTTTGTTTGCTATCGTTTGTCATCTTGGATTCAAGTTGTATCAAATGGATGTGAATAGTGCATTTTTTAATGGTATTCTTCATGAGGAAGTATATGTGGAGCAGCCCAAAGGATTTGAAGATCCTAATTGTCCGGGGTCATGTTTATAGGCTAAAAAAGGCTTTTTATGGGCTAAAGCAATCTCCTAAAGATTGGCATGAAAGGTTGACTGATTACCTGTCGGGAACATGTTTTGCTCGAGGGGGAGTGTACAAAACACTATTTATTCATAAAATTGAGAGTGATACAATTGTTGCTCAAATCTATGTTGATGATATTGTGTTTGGTTCCACTTCTAATCATCTTGCTCATTATTTTGGAGATCAAATGAAACATGAATTTAAGATGAGCATGATTGGTGAATTGAACTTATTTCTAGGGCTTCAAGTTAGGCAATTCAATGATGAGATTTTGTTTCTCAAACTCGTTATGCCTTGAAATTAGTAAAGAAGTTTGGTTTGGAAAAGGCTAAGGATGTTCGCACTCCTATGAGTACCAGTGTCAAGTGTAGCATAGATACTAAAGGCAAATATGTTGAGCCTACACTTTATAGGAGTATGATTAGGAGTTTGTTGTACTTGACTGCTAGTCGACCTGATATTGCTTTTAGTGTTGGTTTGTGTGCACGTTACTAGGCAAGTCCTAAGGAGTCTCATATTGCTGTTGTGAAAAGGATTATCAAGTATGTTAAAGGGATAGTGAATTATGGACTGTAGAATTCACCAGGTACTAATACTGATATCGTATCTTTTTTGATGTTGATTGGGCCGGTAATGTTGATGATAGAAAAAAGTACTTGTGGAGTGTGTTTTTATTGCTTAGTTGTTTGGCATAGCAATAAGCAAAATTGTGTTTCTATTTCCACTATTGAGGCTGAGTATATAGTAGTTGGTAGTTGTTGTACTCAGGTTTTGTGGATGCATCAGATGTTGCAGGATTATGGTTTTTCTCAAGGTACAATGACTGTGTTATGTGATAACACGAGTGCAATAAATATTTCTAAAAATCATGTTCAACACTCTAGGAAAAATCATATAGATATTCAACATCATTTCATTCATGATCTTGTTGAAGATGGTATAATGTCTCTACAGTTTATATCCACAGATTCTTAGTTGACAGATATCTTTACAAAACCTTTCGATTTTCAAAAGCATGTTAGTCTTAGGAAATATATTGGTATGCTTTCTTTAGAATAGATATCTTCTTATCTATCATTCTAGGAATACATTGCATTATTTTTCTAGAATCGATAGGTAATTATGCATTTGTATTATATTTATTCATGCATGTATTTTATTTTGAAATAAATGACAATAAAATATTTGAGACTATTGAGCTTGGCTAGAGTACACAAGTGGTCATATTTTACTATATTTTCACATTTACTTGTCTTATTATGCATATGTGAAATAGATGTATCAGTCTGACCTAAGATTTTTGGATGGTCACTTGGCATGATTATTTTACGTTACAAAACCTTAATCTTAGGAGCTAGTTGCTTCGGTAATGATTGTAATGCTTGCTGAATATGGTAATTTTTTCATTTAACCCGAAGTGGTATGAAGGATCATGAGCTATGCTAGATTGGTCTATGCATGAAATATCTTTTGCATGTGTATGAATGTTGCGGTGAAAGTAGAGGAAATGATAAGATGATAAAAAATAAAAATGCAAAAAACAATTCTTCAATCCAAAAACGAGAGATGATTAATGAGCATAAATCCCATGGAAGAAGCTCGGGCTCAGTTGTTCGAGACTAAAAATCCTCGCTGGAAAGTCTAGAGCTTAGAAAGACAAAAAGGGATATAGTGAAAAAGTTGAAAAGATCAAAATGAGGAAATTGTGTGACAAATAGAAAGTGTCTTTTATTTTTGCCTTCTAGTTTGGATCTTGGATTGAATTATTATCACTATTGGTGGGGGGATTATCAACTTTAATATGTATTGTTTTTATCTTACTTTAGTGCTTGCACATGAGAATATTCATATATATATATATATATATATATATATATATATATATATATATATGCAAAACTTGACTTGTGCATTCTTGAGTTTACAAGATATGTGTGTTGATTTTCTTCTATACCGTGTGTATAATGGTCGAGTTAAATATGAGAATATGATGTGTTAATGATTTGCTTTGTGTTTCTACAGCCTTGCTCAACAGATTTCTAAAAACAAATATTTTTTATTTTTATTCATGACATTTTGCATTCATGCATTTAGTAGTAGGATCATGCATAGTAGAGATTTCTATTACCTTGAGAATTTGGATATGATCTGATAAAGTTCTATATCTTGGTGTCTCTCTTTGAGTACTTTCTTGCATCTCTCTACATTGTTGTTATAACATATACTATTTTTACTTGACATTTCAGTGACAAAACGGGGGAGAAGTATTAAGTGAGGGGGAGAGATTATTTGATTAAGAGAGGGAGAAGTATTTAGTAAGGGGGAGTTTATTCTCAGGGGCAGAATGTGTGCATTGTTGTTATGATTTTTTGATGATATTTATGTTGGTTTATATTTGTTTTCCACACTTGCGTTTAATAGTTTGTTCAGTATTGTGGTTACATGATTAGTCGTCATGAAAGCAAGGTGACAGTTTATATCTATGTTTGTTGGTGTGTGTTCGTAGGTATAAATGTTATGTTGTTATTTGTGAGGCTATATTGTAAAACATGGTTCTGTCTCAGAAATGCTAAGTGGGAGATTGTAATAACACTTTTGTGTATTGTTTATTTATGGCATGTTCTAGACAATAACCATATTGAGTGTTAGATAAGTTGTGTTGGTTTCAACAACATCTATAAGCTACAACAAAAGGTAATAGTGAATAATACAAGTGAAATACAAGAAAAGTGTAGTATTAAGTAAAAATGTATCATGGAGGGCAAAAACGGCATTTCCTAAAGTCGTCAATTTAAGCAAAAAGTCTCGGGGGATCAAGAGGGTTATTTTGGCGCAGTTATGGAGAAAAGTGGTTTTAACAAAAATGCATACGCTTAAGCCTACGCTTTCAGTTTCAAAATGTGGCTGGAAAGTGGATTTATATGCTTGAAGGTACGGTCCAACCTACGCTTGGACCTACGCTTCAAGCGTAGGTGCGACAAGTTATATGTTTTTGCTGCGATTGTCTATCTACCCCAATTATATTGTGGTTATGACTTTATACATTGGGATATGTGCCATATACATTATATTCATCAGAATATAAGAGTTTTACTCAATTTTGTGTAAAATTATGAGAAAGGGCAACATTAGGGTTTTCATCATCTTTCTCTATAAATAGGAGAACTTTTTGCAGAATTGAGGAGGCTTTGAAGAGAGATTTTCTGCAGTATTATATCGTTTATATTCTTCTACAGAAATATTGATATAGAGAGAAAAAAATATTATTGAGTGATTCTTGTTGTTCTCTCTTATTTTGGAATTGATTCTATCGTGTTTCTACATCGATGATCTTATGCACAATTGAATCATCTAGATTCTGAAAAATCTAAACACTACTGATTGCAACTTGGTTGCTTTGATCCGTTGAAGAGCGAATCCGTCTGAGTGTGGAGATCGGAATATGAGGCTTCGTGGTTATTCGATATATTGAGAAGCAAAGCTGTCAGAGTACGGA
This sequence comes from Cornus suecica, assembly GCA_963922005.1. Classification (NCBI taxonomy): domain Eukaryota; kingdom Viridiplantae; phylum Streptophyta; class Magnoliopsida; order Cornales; family Cornaceae; genus Cornus; species Cornus suecica. The sequence goes on from OY998244.1 coordinate 50,870,555, forward strand.
GATCAGAGAGCAAGTGAATCTAGACTTTTATACGTCGAGTGAAGAACAACAAATTATAGCTATCATAAGTTTTGTTTTCATAGAGTCTATACAAATTCTCTGATTCATAGTTCATCGATACCCGAGCGTATTTGTTGTTTTTACGTGGAGTCTTTCCAATGTTTTGCATGTAAAAATCTCTGTGTCTTCTCATGATTTAAATTTTTGCACTTATATTCATATTTTCTTGATTGATCTGTTTTGATAATTGAATTGAGAATTAGGGTTTGTGACTGTTTAAATTGAATTTCCGCTAAATATTTTTAATTGATCATAAAATCGACAAAAAACCTATTCACCCCCCCCCCCCCCCCCCCCCCCCTCTAAGCTATTTTCACTATCGTCTAGGTAATTTCAGTATTTAAACGAAACACCAAAAAGTCTATCTAATTGACTAAAATTAAAACATCATATTTTCTTCCGTCTCATATTTAATTGCTCACTTTTCCAATTTACTTGTCCCAAATTACTTCTACAATTTTGAATCCCAACATAACATAACTTTTACTTTCCTCAATTATACTTCTTCTACTACCTTTGAACAAAACACTCGACCCTACTAAGGTCTTGTTTGACAAAACTTTTGCTTCTAGCTTTACGTAGAAGAGAAAGAAAAACATAAGCTGTTTTGAGAAACTGATACCCCCAACTTCTTCAAAACGCTCTTCTAAGGCCCAAAAATTCTTTTTAAAGTTTTTGCAAAACACCTTTCAAAATAGCTTTTCTATCCAAGAAGCCAAAAAAAATGTTTAAAAAGTCAATCCAAACAGGGCATAACTTTTGTTTCATCTTAGTTACACAAATGTAAATTTGAAAAATTACTTAAAATCAATACAAAAAGATGTACTTTCTTAAAAAGTCAAAAAGTCTAACATAAATTATTATTTTAGGACGTAGGAGTATTCTTCTTTCCTTGAGATTTTCCTTTTTTTTAGCTAACCGGGGTGATTCGGGTGAGCTTGCGCGCACCTCGACTAGTTCCCGGGGCCCTGGAGTTAAGGACCAGATAAACCCTCCGGTGGTCCAGACGAAAACATAATTGGAAGGATTTGAACTTACGACATCATGGTGAAGGACCCAAAAACTCTTCCATGAGATTTTCCTCCCTATGTGTCTCTCACATTTATTTAATTAATGTCAACAAGCATCTATCATTGTAGCTTCTAAATCCTTTTTTTGTTTAATAATATGTTAAATAGTGAATTTTTTTTTTTATGAAAATAAAACTATATTAAATAAAAACAATTGCACTTATGTCCTTTTTATATCCTACATAAGTATCATATTATATTTCGCGGTATCTTATTTTCTTTTTTTTTTTACATTATTCACAAGTACTATCATGTATTCATGTCATATTTCACCCTATCTTCCTTTTTTTATTTATTATTATTTCTAAATTTTGATACTTTTCAATTATACACTACACGTTCATATTCGCATCATATACTTATTTAATACCATCACCAACCACATTGAACAAAAAAATTGTGCTTAATAAAGGCTAAATTTTCATATTTATATAATATAAAAAAGGTATTGATTCTTTTAGATGTTGAGAATTATCCGAATTTCAAATTTGCCATTTAGCCCGCAATTCTTAAAATCTTTAGACGTCGGCACCTTCATTCACATAAAATCATACTCCATAACTTTGTAACCGTCCACTAAATATCTGCAGCGCAGCATATATATATATATTATATACACACATGCACACATATAATTCAAACATTTTACAGCTATTGGAAAACATAATTGAAGCCGAGTAGAAGACGTAATAAGGGTTCTCATTCATCTCCTAACGGAATTGAGTTGTCAAATGCATAAAATATATTTTATATAGGTATTATATACAATTGAATTGAATTTAGTCGAAGCCAAGTAGAAGACGCAAAGAGGCGCTCATGACATGAGCGTATAATAATTGAAGGCAGCAAGACTACATGTGGAGTTGAGTTTTATAGGTTAGTGACATGTAATCTGTACCTACTTAAACAGTGGCACACTTAAAAGTCAAGCTTTTACGTTTATATATTAATTGAAGTATTATTGAATAGTATAAGGTTATACGTGGTACAAAAGTCAAGCTGACTGTCTCATTGTGGTTGCACGTGTCATGAATATATATATTTAATTGAAATAAGAAATACTCCCTTTTAGGGTAAATAGCATTAAACCACCCTCAACTATACTCTCTCTCTCAACTAACCCCCTCAACTATGTTTTTGACTATAAACCCCCAAACTATCATGATTGTTACAATTCAGTCCCTCCCGTCATAACACCGTTAGTTAAATTTAGGGTAATTTGCACTCAGATCCCCTAAAGTTTAGGTCAATTGCACTCACCCCCTGAGATTTTATTTTCCTTGCAATGACACCCCCTGAAGGGGTTAAGATCCCATGAAATGACTCTTGTGCCCTTGCTTTAGTGTAAAAGGTATTTTGGCTAAATTAATGGACCAAACAACCCTTGTATATTAAGCTTAATTTGAAAAACTTTTCAAGTACTTTTGATACAATGATTTTTGAAATAGGAATATCTACATATAGGTAGACATAAGGATCACTAATTACAAATAGGTAAACTTTTACCTTTCAATTACTAATACATCAACTTAACTAAACTAATTACAAATGAGTCAACTTTTTTGTTTAAAGACTCAAATACCCCCAAAAAACTCCAATCTTCTTTTTCTTCTTCTCTCCCATTCCAAAATTCCCAAACACTCAAAAATAAAAATAAAATGTTTTGGAAAAAATATAAATATTTCGAAAAAATTAAAATATTTCTGGAAAAATAAAATATTTCGAAAACAAAATGAGGAAAAAAATATTTCGAAATATTTTTGTTTATTTCTTTTTCACTTTTTTTTCTTCTTTTCAACGAAATGTGTTCAAGCCTTAGACCTCTTGGTGATTACAATGCAATATTTTAGAGTCAAGTGTGTCAAGAAGTATCAAATATGAGTTGAATTTGTTTTGAAATTTGGTGTCTTAAAAAGTAATAAATCTTAGGTGAGTTATATTTAAATAATTTATTTCAATATGACAGTGGAGATAATCTGAATCTTACTTGTTTAGTATGAATTGCTTTGAATGCATGTCATAAAATATTTCGGGGAAAATATTTTATTTTTTCCAAAATATTTTATATTTTCGAAATATTTTATTTCCCAAAATATTTTATATTTTCCAATTTATTTATTTTTCCTGAAATTTTTTATTTCCTAATTTTTTTTGAAATATATTATTTTACCCAAAATATTTATTTTTCCCGAAATAGTTTATTTTTTCAAAATATTTTATTTTTCCCGTAATATTTTTTTTCCTCATTTTGTTTTCAAAATATTTTAATTTTTTCGAAATATTTATTTTTTTTCTGAAATATTTTATTTTTATTTTTGAGTGTTTGGGGATTTGGAATGGGAGAGAAGAATAAAAAGAAGATTGGAGTTTTTTTTGGGTATTTGAGTCTTTAAACAGAAAAGTTGACCCATTTGTAATTAGTTTAGTTAAGTTGATGTATTAGTAATTGAAAGGTAAAAGTTTACCTATTTTTAATTAGTGATTCTTATGTCTACCTATATGTAGATATTCATATTTCAACAATCCTTGTATTAAAAGTACTTGAATTTTTTTTCAAATTGAGCTTAATATACAAGGGTTGTTTGGTCCATTAAATTAGCCAACATGCCTTTTACACTAAATCAAGGGCACAAGAGTCATTTCATGGGGTCTTAACTCCTTCAAGGGGTGTCATTGTAAGGAAAATGAAATCTCAGGGGGTGAGTGCAATTGACCTAAACTTCAGGGGACCTGAGTGCAAATTATCATAAATTTAACTAACGGCGTTATAACGGGAGGACTGAATTGTAACAATTTAATAATTTGAGGGACCATTACTTGGTTGAGAGGATTTAGTTGAGAGAGAGAGTATAATTGAGGGGGATTTAATGCTATTTACCCTCCCTTTTATTCAAAACTTTGGAAGGAAGATGCCTTTCGTGCTTTGTTATTTTCAAATATAAAATTATTCATTTAATAAGTGTTTAAAAAGTTGAAACATTATTTTGAAAATTAAGTCACTTTTATATTGAGTAAATTTCAAAATGGGATATTATCCAAAGGCATTTCAAGTAATTGTAATAATACCCGACCTGACCCTTTGCTTTCCCGGCAATATGAACATGGCTGGGAGGACTACTAGCTGAATAGGATAGGTCAAGGGCAATCCTAAGAGCAGGAAAGACATATTCTAATCGATGGAGAGCTTATGGGCCAGAAACGCGAGGATGGCTACCATGGCTAAACGAGAACAAAAATTATAGGATAATGTTTGTACTTTTAAAACATAATAATTTCCGTACCCTCACATTCTAGTGTTGTTTAGAAATAAAAATAAAGATATTCAAATAAAAAATGGTTAGCTATTGTGATCATGGACTAAGATCATGTGGTTTTTAACAAATCATAAACAGACACATAAATAAATGTTTCAAAAATGTGGAATATATTTAGTTCTATAATTATTAGGATCACGTGAGATTATTAATGAAAATATTTATTTGTAAGAGCTTCAGTAACAAGAAAATGTATAATATTGTTTCTAACATAACAACACTCAAATTTATTTATAGTAAAAATATTATACCATCTTTAAAATGTTTAGCTGATATGAATTTCCTTTATTGCATCTCAATATAATTCTTTAAGGATTTTAAAAACAGAAACTTATTTTGATATAACAAAAGAAGGTCTTTTATGGACACCATCTCCCCAACTGATGTGGTCAAATGACAGATCTAGAAAATTGTTTGAGTGGGGGCATATTTAACATTTTACAAATTATGTAAGTAAATAATTGAAAAAGCTAGATTTCAGTGGGGCCAACAGGTAATTTTAGCAAGGGTATATCAAGAATTTCATAGATTATATGGGTAAAATTACAAATAACAAAAAATCCAATGGGGGCGATTTGAATAGATCCGTGCCCGGATGTGATCCAATATAATTTGAACATGTGGCCAAAATATTTTTAATAAGGAATTGATATTAATTCTTATTTTTATGGATTTTATGATATCTTTCTTTTATAAAAATATTTAGTCACGTGTCCAAATTATATTGGATCACATCAGCTGAGAGGACAAACTTAGTACTCATATAACATGACCTAAATATTATCCTCCTTTTATAACTCGATTTTCAAAAAAATTGGAATACCAGGCTTTCTTTCCCCATTTTAATTTTTTTTAAAATAAGGGTAAAGTGCAATAAACTCCCCTAAACACTATTCTCTTTCCCAACAAATCCTCCTAAACTTTGAAAATAGCAAAAAATCCCTTAATTATGACATGAAATTGCAAATTGCCCAAATTATTTCATAAATGACCATAATGCCTTTTTTTATTGAATTATATTTATGTATTTTTCTTATTAACATACATTATGGAATAATTTATACAAAATTGATAATATATCCTCCATTAAAAAGTTTAAATTTAAGGTGAGAAGTTTTATACATTAAATCAAATAAAATTTTAAAAATTAATAATTACAACTTATACATTTTTTTTATTAGTTTTTAGAATATACTTCATGCGAGTACAACTAAAGTGAATGGTAGAATTAGGGGTGTCCAAGAACCAAACCGGAAGCGGAACCAAACCGGAACCGAACACCCCGGTTCCGGTTCCAAAAATCAAAGAATCGAAATATTATGTTCGGTTTCGGTTCTTACCCCTTTGGAACCGAACGGAACCGGAACCCAACCTAATATATATTAGTGTTATAATATTACCTTTATATATATATTTATATTATATTTAAAATTATAAGTTATGATTTGATATGTTTTAATTAACTTTAGGTTTGTAATAATTAAAATTTTGAAATACTCTATTTAATTTAGTTTATAAATATATTATTTTTTTTATATTTGGTGTTATTAATATTATTTTTTAAAACCGAAAAAATTGGTTGCTGCCGGAACTGGAACCGAACCGGTTTTGAACACCCCTAAGTAGAATTAACATCTTAAAAGATCAAAAACATATAATGACATTATTAGAAGTATGAAATTTTGTATTAAAAGGGTCCATTTATATATATATATATATCACAAAATTTTGTTTTTTTGTTATTCAAGTAATTTTTATTTCTTAGGAAAAAAAATTATTTTAGCATTTAAAAATTTTAAATTTAGGGTTAGAATTTTTACACATTAAATCAAACAAAATTCTAATATCAAGTTTATTACTTAAAAATTCAATAATTACTTTCTATGAACTTTTGTATTATTATTTTTGAGAATATAGTTGACGCGATAAAATTAAATTTTAAAAGATAAAAAATATAGTGGTATAATTAGAAGAATGGAAAAATTTATTACAAGGGTGGGTTGGTCTTTTACAAGGGAATGGGGGTTTATTGCACCAATTTAATAATTTAGGGGTGTGACTTTTAGTTTAGGGGGTTTGTTACAATTTACTCTAAAAATAGCAACATAATTTTAATATTACAAACACCGCATACATTTCATTTTGCAAAAAGGTACAAATCACATTGTTTTTGAAAAACTTGAGTCACCAACTCTAACCATTTATTTACCCTGCATCCGTACACAGATTGAGTTGCTTTCAAAAAAAGTAACAAAGGAGCATGCATGGACTAGCAAGCAACAAATTGCTTATTATTAGCGTAGTTGGATTGAACGGAAGTACCCTGGAAGGACTTGTTAGTGCAGATTTTGGACCATAGACTAATATATATATATATATATATATATCCCACAAAAAGACAAACAACGAACATCATCATCAGTTAGAGGGAGCGCACGTAGCTTCACTTCCCAATGCGATAACCCAAAACGTTGCTTCCTCCCTCCACCGCAGAAACCTCATGTGAACCTCCTCTCCCTCCCTTTTAAACAATCATATCATCTATATGTATATATATATATATATATCCTATCTCTGTACTATATATATCCACCCTAACTCACTCCCTCTTTTCCACTCTCACTTCTACCCATTTCTTCTTATCCATACACACAGACCTATACATATACATATATATATCAAAGGATTCATGGACCAAGCAGCAACCCTAGAACTCATCAGCCAACACCTACTCGATGACATGGCCTTCATTGAAGAGTACCTGATCGCTGATCTCAATTTCTCTCCCTCTCAATCAGCCCAATTTTCAAATTCCCAATCTTCAAGCTCTGAATCTGACTCTGTTCTTCAAAATTCCAACAATTTCGAATTCGATTTCTACAATACCCTCTCCAATCCCAGCCTCACCGATCTCAATCACTTCGAATTTGAATCGAAACCCAAAATCGAAAATTCCAAACCCTATAAGCCTCCGAGCTTCACCGATCGCCGGCCGTCGCTCAGCATATCGGTGCCGTCGCCGGTGAAGAAGGTGGAGCTATCCGGATTTGGGGGAGGTAGTAAGCCGCCATTGGCGCCGCCGGCGAAGGTGTCAGATTCCGGCGAGAAGAGGCATTACAGGGGAGTGAGGCAGCGGCCGTGGGGAAAATTTGCGGCGGAGATTAGGGATCCGAATCGGAGAGGGTCTAGGGTTTGGTTGGGGACTTTTGATACGGCGATTGAGGCGGCGAAGGCGTACGATAGGGCGGCGTTTAAAATGCGCGGGAGCAAGGCGATTCTGAATTTTCCTCATGAGGTTGGGGAAGTGATGGAGTCTGACACGGCGGCGGCGGAGGGTGGCCGGAAGAGGCGGAGGGAGAGTGGGGTGGAGGGGAGAGAGAGTGTGCTTGTGAAGAGAGAGAGTGTGGCGGTGAAGAGAGAGAAGTCGCCGGAATCTGACGTCAAGACGGAGAGTGGTTCAGGGGTTGTTGTTCCTCTGACGCCGTCAAGTTGGACGCCGGTTTGGGATTGTGGTGACATGAAGGGTATATTTGACGTGCCTCCGTTATCGCCGTTATCACCCTATTCTACACACAGTTATCTAAGAGCAATTACGTGAGAAAAAAAATTAAAATTAAAAATTAAGAAAAAATCAGAATCGGTGTGAAAATCCTCTCCTTTTATAAGTTAAAAGGCAGAGAGTTCGAGTGTCTTCTCTGAGTTAGGGTTTGGTAATTGATGTATATAGTGAAGGTGTAAGAAAATTTGTTTATTTATTTATATTATTAGCAAATGAATTTCCGGCGATTTTATTTAATTCTAGTGCTATTCTGATATTTTGAACTCAAAAAAAAAAAAGAACCCTCAATTTGTCATTATTTATATTATTGGATTGTTTGATAAATAAAGTACTTATTGTACTAAATGAGTAAGAAGGAATAAAAGACAATTATCAGTTACCATTAGGGCTGCAAACCATCCGTTTGTTTATAAGTTCAGTTCCCCGCTCGTCGGCTCGAGCTTGTCATGAATAAAAAAAATTGGGCTAGTCTCTGATCGGTTCATCTAGGAATATTTTGTTTTACTAATATACAAAATTGATTTACGTTCGTCTTTAAGCTCACAAGACTAGTTTACTACCATTTCATTTTTATGATACGTTTTCAAATTAAATGATATATAGAAGCAATACTTAACATTTTATTAGGCAAATAATTTAATTTAAATGTGTAAATTACGAACTAATACGAGTTCATATTCACGAACATAATCGAGCTTATACGAATTCATATTCACGAATATATAAGAGTCAAACTTATCATTACTCATACTCGACTCGTTTGTTAAACAAGTTTGAAAATCGAGATCAAACCCACCATTGTTCTGGCTTGCCTCGTTTGTTAATCGGGCTTGAAAATCGAGATTAGACTCGCCTTATTTGCTTAACGAACAAGTCTAAGCTGAACCCGAACTGTTTATAAACATCTCGGTTCATTTGTACCCCTACTGACCATGCATATATTAAGGGCAAAATTAGAAAATTACACGGGACATATAACAAATGTCAGATTAAAATTTAAATTTATTGTATTGTTTTTGTGGAGGAAACAATTAACCTATTTGAAGTGGTTCGTGTCATTATCATAGAAGAATCACTATTCATTACTGCAGTCAGGGCCGACCCTGACTATAGGTGACCAAGGCGGTCGCCTAGGACCTCTGGTCCAAGGGGGCCTCAAAAAAAAAAAAATCCAGTATTTTTAATTTAAGAAATTTTAATATTTTTATTGCCCTTAAGAAAATTTATTTATTTTTCAGTTCAACTGAAAATAAAGCCTAATATAATTACACAATTTAGGGCATCAAACTCAATATTTTTTAAAATTTTATTTAACAGCCCAATTTGTAATAAATTCAAAACCAATTTCACTAGGTAGGACCCCAAAAAAATTATATTTCACTTACTATTACTATATACTCAAAACAAATCTCTATTTTTTCAAACTAAAGTCTAATTTAAATAAAACCATTATTTTAATTAGGGCTAGAAAATTATTGTTGCATCCGCACAACGTTTAACGACTACACTCGCGACTGTCGCATTTGCTAAACGACAATAATTTTTCACACGGCTATAATTGAGCTTTCGTGACTGTCGCACTCACATGTACAACAATTTTCATGACAACACCAAGATAGAGGCTATTTTCAAATTTTTAAATATTAGTATATTTAATGTTTTTTTTTTTAATATTTTTCTCAGAATTATCACTTTTTAAGTTTTTTTTTCCGGTAAGTTTATTAATATTGAAAAAAGAGCACAAGCCTAACTTTTTTTCCTTTTGTATTAGTATAGACCCAAATATAATTTTTAAGTTATAGTCCAATATAAATTAGAACTGAACTCAATATTACACTTACAATAGGGAAAGTTGCTTTAGAATAATATTTTTGCTCTCTAAATTTTTTTTACCAGGACACATTAGTTCTACTTTTGACAACCATTTACAAATAAGTTCAAATTCAATTTTTATTTCAAAAGTATCTTGTACTAATCATTCATTTCATACCCTTCATATTTCTATGTTTTAATATGTGAAATCTATACAAAAGAAACACCAAGTAATTATGTAATGCTTTTGTCATTTGTTAGAAATTTGAATCTATAAAATACTTACATTTAAAAAAAAAAAATTGCATCGCGTGAGAAATTTGCATCGCGTGAAATGAAAGGCCCCAAAAAATAATTTCGCCTTCAATCTCGCCTAGGGCTCCAAAAATTTTTGACACTCTCAAGGCTGGCCCTAACTGCAGTACACCACCGGAAAATAAATTTTCTACATTTTTAGTATACATTATTAAGAGTATATCTATTACCTATATAAAACCAAAACAAGAAGAAGTTTGTTTAGATAAATGACTAAATGAGTGTGTCAATTCTTAAACGCCTTTTATATAATAATAGATAAATGAGTGTGTCAATTATTAAACATCTTTTATATAATAATAGATAGTATATGTTTGCGTATTAACATACTACAAATATGATACGGAAAATTACACAGGAAAATTACACGAACTATCCCTGAACTATAATCTAATTATACGCGGTATCTTTTACGTTTCAATAATATCATAAATTACTTTTAAAACCACCTTTATTGTAACACTTAGCCTCTTTTGTTCAAAGTCAACGCTGAAAATTTTGTGTATTGGTCAATAAAGGCTGTATTTGTAGTGAACTTCCATTTTTGCCCTCATATCATTGCATGTTCCAATTTTGCATACAAAATTACTTAAATACCCTAATTTTTTTGAATTTCTATTATGTTCCAAAATATGAATTTTTTTTCCGAAAAATATTTTTTTTGCGAAAAAGTATATATTATGTTTCAAAATATGAATTTTTTCCGAAAAGTATATATTATGTTCCAAAATATGATTTTTTTTGCAAAAAAGTACTTATTATGTTCCAAAATATGAATTTTTTTTCCGAAAAATAATTTTTTTGCGAAAAAGTATATATTATGTTCCAAAATATGATTTTTTTCTGAAAAATATATATTACGTTCCAAAATATGATTTTTTTGCAAAAAAGTACTTATTATGTTCCAAAATATGATTTTTTTGCAAAAAAGTACTTATTATGTTCCAAAATATGAATTTTTTTGCGAAAAATACTTTTTTTGCGAAAAATATATATTATGTTCCAAAATATGATCTTTTCCGAAAAATATTTTTTTTGCGAAAAATATGTACTATTATGTTCCAAAATATGATCTTTTCTAAAAAATATTTTTTTTGCGAAAAATATATACTATATTCCAAAATATGATTTTTTTCTAAAAATAATTGTTTTTCAAAAATATATATTATTTTTTCCGAAATAATTCATATTTTGGAAAATAATATTCTCCCTCCGAAAAATAATTTTTTTGCGAAAAATATATATATATTTTTGAATTTATAATTTTTGGGCAAAGTGGACACCGTAGGGGTTAGTTGATAAAACTGGATAGTATAGGGGGTTTCTTGAAATTAACCCTAAAATATAATATAAAACAAGGGCTTTTAAGTAAATTCACGCACAAATCTGTCTGGGGCTGTTTTAAGGGGTAGTAACTGATATTATTCAAACATTAGGAGTACTCTCTGCAATTAGGTCATAGTTCAGGAGTAGTTTGTATAATTTTCCCGATAAAGCAATAGCGTCTATCAATTTTTCTAATTATATTTGAATCCTTAAAATCAATCATAAATCAAACTAAAATGATTGTATGAGATATAAAATCATCAATTATACCTATACCTATAATATTATTAAAATATTTTGCCATTTTTCTTTTTGAGGGGGCGGATTCACACTACCAAAGGAATTAAGACAATCCTATGATGGATAGAAGACCTGGGATTAATAAAACAGAAACAAAGGTATATCTTTCTTTTCTTTTTCTTTTTTTTTTTAATTGCAAAAAAAAAAATACTTTAATAAGTAAATCTTTTTATTGCAAAAGTTATGACTAATTAGGGAGTTTTCAAGCCCCGAGGTATATACTACTTTTTTTTTCTTCACAAGTATACTACTTTAATAAGACAGAAACAAAGGCATATTTTTTTATCGAGTATTAATTGCTAAAATTATGACTTAATAGAGACTTTCAAAGTGTGATGCTCGTTTTTCACTTTAAACTTTCAAAGTCTCTTGAAACAGTAATATGCTAATTTAATTCGAATGGGTTTGCCCAGTTAAAAAAGGTTTAAAATTTGGTGTGTAAGAAAGTGTCATATTTGAATCTTACAATTGCAAATAATTTTATGAATCACGATCGCAGACATAATTTTAGCCTTATTTGAATTATGTGAGGGGTTGTTTTGTACAAATTTCTTGAATTAGTTGGGACAAAATCTTTGAACAGCTCGATTATCGTAAAACATTTGTTATACGAATTCTATCTAACTTGTCAAAAATGTCATAAATAAACCAAATGTTAGTAGAGAGAGAAGTGGTAAATGCTTTTTAGTTTTAGAGCAAATTCATTCCAAAAGTGAGTTTTAAGTGTGACCACATAATTTAAGGAAAATTATACTTTCATCCCCTCTTATTTAGACATATTACAATTTCTTCCCTTTTATTTGGAAATTACAATTTCCCCCCTCAAAGTCATTTCAGGTGATCAGTAATTGAAAATTACTAAAATGTCCATTACATTATATTATAAATTTAATTCAAAAAAATATTAAAACTGATTTTACTAATTTGCCCTTTAGTTCAAAAATATAATTCTCTCTCTACTATATTGTAGGAGACTTGGTCTGGTTGGAAAATTTTGTCGAATAGTTGGTGGGCAATACGGGGTTGCGATGCCTTTGCAGCGGAGATGATGGTGTTGAAGGAAAAGATGTTGGGCCTGTGGTGGCGTCGAAGGTGTTGCGGGCGGCGGCAAGACGACCACATCTGCTATAGAGGAGGATGAAGTCAAACTCATTACCACCACCACATCCTCCATGAATGATAGAGTATGTTATGATACCATCTTTTTCTTGAGGGTTTTCTTATTCGAAGGCAAATTCTGAGTTGATGAAGTTGATGACGAAGTCATAACCACTTTTTTGAAGTTTCGAATTGATTTTGATAGGACTTGGTTTTGTTTCTTGGGTGGTGAATTTGGTGATAGCCATGTATATCCCTTTGTATTTATATATTTATTTTTCTTTTCTTTTCTTTTTCTATTTTCTCTTTCCCTTGGGCCAATTGCTTGCAAGACCCACTTTTTATATTTATTTTTCTTAATTAACCATTTATTTACCGGAAAAAAAAAAAATCTGACTTCAGTGAGTGATTGAGGAGGACGATGAGCAATTCGTAAATTAGTGCACTAATTTCAAGGTAACTAGGTATAGCCTCATTATGGATATAGCTACCATCAATTTGGTCCATATGTATATATATATATATATTCATTACAGTTGTATATTGTTTGTAATGAGTGAGCTAGCTAGGTATAGAATCGGATGAAAAAGGAAGCACAAACCCATCCTCTTTACATTCATATATATATATATACAAGGGCATTTTTGTCCATTAAAATGAGGGTTAAAAAAGTCTTTTCAATAACTGAGGGTAATATAGTTATTTTCCCTCTAAAAATACTTTTGACCGGCGTTGTTGACTATGCCTGAAGTCAGATGGAGGGGGAAAAGTGTAACCTAAAAACAAACTAGAGAAGGGGAAATTGTAATTATCCGAACAAGAGGGGGGAAAGTATAATATGTCCAAATAAGATTGGGTGAAAGTATAATTTTTCCTATAATTTAAAGTCAGATTAATGATTTAGTGGTAGCTTGATGAAACGTGTATTATATAAAAATAATAAGAATTTAGTAGGTAGTACTAGGGATGGCAAAATGGTCCGATCGAGCCGAGTTCCGACCCGTTCCAACCCGATTGGAGCGGGTTTGGTAAACTTATAAACGGGTTTGGGACAGGTTTGGTATCCAAACTTAAAACCCGAAGTGGGTTCGAGCCAGGTTTGGGTTTTCTAGAAAACCCGTTGGTAACCCGACCCCAACCTGTTTACGATTTTAATTTTAATTGTATATATATATATATATATATATATATATATATATATATATATATATATGTGTGTGTGTGCCTCTTTGTCTATATATAACTCATTAATTTGATTCTTGGTGTTGACATCTATTTATATATATATATATATTTGGAAGAATTTCAGTTAATATGCGTATATATACATTTGTTTGTCTAAATATGTGTGATATTTAGTTTATAACGTAAAACATAATATATGCCTAGAATAAGAGAAAGATACTTGGTTTATAACTTAATTTGTTATCAAACGCATTATAACTTAATTTGTCATCAAATAATTTAGTAAATCAACTGTGCTTCTAATTTATTAGAAATAATTTAGTACAACCGATGGTAACCCGATGAAACTCGTTTATTCCGACGGGGTGGTAATGATATTACCGATTATAACCCGTCGCGGGTTTGAGACGGATTTGGTATTAGTAATTTTTAAATGGGATGGTAATGGTATTAGCCAAACCCGTCCCAAACTCGACCCGTTACCATCCCTAGGTAGTACTCAATATCTTATACTGTTATAAAGTTTCGTTTTGTTTGGATTGATTTTTGGGTAAATTATATTTTTATCCCTTTTTGTTTGGATAAATTATACTTTTCCTATCTTGTTTAGATAATTACACTTCGACTCCCTTTAAGTCATTTCTAGTCATCGATAATTTGGAATTACTTAATTGTTCATCATATTATATTATAATTTTATTTAAAAATATCTTTTAAATTAATTTTACCCATTTGCCCTTCAGTTTAAACTTAACCTAACAAAAACCCTTATGTCTAATTTCAGCTCAATTTCTTTATATACTTGTATGTATTGGTTTGATTTCTTAGTCATTGTATATATACATTCATATATATATATATATATATATATATATATATATATATGTAAATCTATGTGTTTGTGGATATTGAGCTCAATTTCTTTATGCTTAGTATACATATATATATATATACTCCTACATGAAGAAGAAGAAGAAGAATATAAGATCAGATTAAACAAACACCCATTTGGCTAGCCCACCACCATTTTTTGCGATATATAATTATTGTATGAGAAGAGTATATAAAATATGTTTTTTTTTTCCTGGTTGAAGTAACCGACTGGGGATGTGTTCACACAATGGTTTGACTACTTATGAGATGTTATATGTAGGCCCTGTTTGAATTGACTTTTTAAATATTGTTTTTGGCTTTCTAGAAGGAAAATCTATTTTCAACGATGTTTGACAAAAATTTTAGAAAAGCTTTTGGACCTTGGAAGTATGGATGACAATGAGGCGGGTACGAAACAGGTTTGCCTGTATCCTTACTCGCCCTATTAATTTTTTTTAAATACCATACCCTTCACGGGTTTGTCACATGTTGTCTTTTTCTAAACCATACCCGCCCCATTAAAACTTTACTAAACCCTTACCCGCCACGCCCCGCCTCGCTTCATTAACGCAAAATTTTCCAGTATCTGTTTCGAATCAATAAACAAATTTACTAACTGCATAGCATAAACATAATTTTCTCTTGTCGAAGTAATAAAACATACAAACTAAAATGAATTATAAAATAATATCAACCCAAAAATTTAAATTTAGAAATTCAAATAGTGCTCATATAAGCCAACACGGTGCATGAATGATATGTAGTTTGAACACATACTATACTAACATTTCAAAAGGTTAAACTTTAGATTGATGATGATCCATTCTTTATTTTCATTTGACAATATTTGTTCCCACCTTTTCGTCTTAGACATAATACACATCCACAATTTGACAGAACATAATTTGACAATATGTTTATGCTACGCCTATGCAGTTGGGAAAGTTATTATTAATTAGAAGAGAAAGAAAATAAGCAATACATAATACATAATACCCAATTTGATTATATCTTAGTCGCAAAACTGATTCAAGCAAATAAGCAATACTGTAACAACCAAAAATATTGGTCCCATATTTAAGTATTTATGTTAACATGCCCACAGTTAAGTACGTATGTAAATCCCATGTAAGAGAGATAAGCCCAGGAAATATTTTAGCTTGGCTTGTAGGTTAAGAAAGAGCACCCCCACAACTTATAGATTGTGGGTAGTTAAAAGGAAAGTGGATCACGGCCCCATAAAACAAGGGACATGATTGCTACGAAAATGGGAGAGACCTATTATGGTTAAGTATAAATTTGGCCATTGTGGCCTTAATAAAATCATTCTATGTGTGAGCAAAAATTAATACTTACACTTGGTGCTGTCTATGGGAACGACAAAAGTTCTCTCATTCATTTCTTATTATAATTTTTTTTTTCTTTTCTTTTCTTGAATAACTAACTATGGTTTATACTCGGTCAACCAATAATGATGCTCGGTTCGAGGAGGTGATGCGGCGACTGGCAAATTGTTGCATCGGGTTACCCAAACTCCAATTCCTCTTCGTGATCCCAACCTAGCAGAGGAACCTTGTCAACAAATGAACGTCGGGCAAGATCCATCTAATTCTCAGCATTGTCATGAAGGTTTAGCCAATTGAACTGAAAAGGGGCCAAGAGAAGAGGATGAGTCATCTCACCGCATGACAAAGGAGGCTCCTGCAAGACATATCCCAACTCTGAACAACCTGCACGCGATGGCTGCCAGAATACAAAGGGACGTGATGAAAGATCTGAAGATACAGACTCCCGATGATTTGGCCATTCATGCCACGACTGACATGACTCAATCCCCCTTCATAGAGGATCCGCGCAATCACATCTACCAGGTACAGATGAAGATGATCGTGTACGGAAAAACCAGGCGCTCCTATGCAAAGTATTCTCCACCAGCTTGACAGAGGTACTTTTGCTCTAGTTCAGAAAGTAACCCCCAGGATCAATCAGTAGCTGGAACAACCTCTGCAAACGATTCATCAAGTAATATTTCGGCAACCAGAGGCAAAAGAAGACAATCTCCAGCCTCTTCACGATGACATAAGAGAAATGGGAGAGCCTTAATATTTTCCTGTCTAGATTCAATGTGGAAATGTTATCCATCAATGATTGTGATCAACTGTCAGCGTTAGAAGCATTCCGTATGGCGATCATCCCGGGCACAAAATTCCATTTTTCGTTAGTGAAATAGCTTCCCAGCCATATCGGCGAACTCAATTCCAGAGCTTAAGGTTACCTCAGGATAGAGGAAGATGAGGCAGTCCGACAGAAGAGAGCTTCATTGGTATAGTGGAGGCCAAATCCAAAGAGAAAATGAAGGATCAAAAGCCTCAATGCATCGGACCATCATCATCTGCCTCATCCTCTAGACAAACCGACAAATTCCAACAGACGAAAGAAAGGGCGACTCCTCTGAAAACCAGTTTGGCTAAGCTTTACCAGGATAATAAGAATAAAGGGATCTTCAAACCTTTTTTGCCGATCAGACAATCGATGGAGCAAAGGGATATGACTAAGCACTGTGCATTTCATAGTGAATACATCCATCATACCAATGACTGTAGAAATATCCGAAGGCAAGTATAAGCAATGCTAGCCAGAGGGGAACTTAGAAACTATTTGGTGAAGGATCAGATGAGGCCTGACAGAAGCAACCAACCACAAAAGAACAACACTGCAACATGACAACCTGTCAGAGTTATTCACAAGGTCCAAGGAGGGGTGGAAACCAATGAACCAGAAGGAAGTAGGAGGTCAAAATTATGGTAGGCACATAAAATTAGACGTGTGGGTGAAGTATGCCAAGCATCCATCAGACAGGAGAAGTCAAAGATCATTTTTTATGAGGCAGATTTACAGAACGTACAGACCCCTTAAGAGGACCCTATAGTAATTACTCTCTTGGTAGTTAACTGTTTGATCAAAAGAGTTATGGTTGATCCAGGTAGTAACACCAACATCATGACGAAGTGGGCTTTTGATAAACTTGGGGTAGACGTGTCCCAATTGCATCCAGCTCGAATCCCGCTGGCCGGATTTGATAGGTGTCGGGTAGAGCTAATCGGAGTGATCCAATTATCCGTATCAGCCGCCCGATAAACTCTTAAGGAGAGCTTTATTGTGGTAGATTTCAAACCATCATATAACTTATTAATGGGCCGAGGATGGATTCACCGAATATAGGGGGTCTCTTCAACTTTGCATCAGGTCATGCGATGCTTGGATCCCAACGATATAGATGCAATGGACATACCCGAAGACCAAGTAGCATCGAAGGAATGTTATGCAGTAACTCTAAAGAATCTGAACTCCAAAAGTAAACAGATCATGGAGGAACCGGAGAAGCCACAATACAATGAGAAATAACAATTACAGTCAAACCCTCTTGATGAGGGTCATGAGACTTAGGTCATAACTGAGCCATTAGAAGAGGTGAACATCAGCCTGACATACCGTGGTAGAGTCTCATTCATCATTTATTCCCTCTTAAAAGAACAAAAAGACGAGTTGAGCCGTTTTCTTCAGGAAAATTCAGACGTCTTTGCTTGGTCACACCTTGACATGCCAGGAATCAGTCCATCAGTCGCTCAGTAGTTTGAATGTAGATCTAGAGGCCAAGCCCTTGAAGCAGAAACAAAGGCACTTCGAAGTCAAGAGAAATCAGATCATAGCTAAGGAGGTCGGGAAATTGCTGGAAGCTGGCTTTATACGAGGAGTGACATACCCGTTGTGGCTCTCAAACGTGGTGGTGGTCAGAAAAAAGAATGGGAAGTGGCGAGTCTGCGTAGACTTCACCAATCTAAATAAGTCCTACCCCAAAGATAGATCAGATGGTAGATGCAACAGCCGGATATGAGAGGCTATCTTTTCTGGACGCGTATTCCAGATACAATCAGATCCCGATAAATCCTGATGATGAGGGGAAGACTTCCTTCATCACAGAAAAAGGTATATTTTGATATAAAGTAATGTCCTTCGGATTAAAAAATACAAGTGCTACTTATCAGAGGCAAGTAAGAAGAATCTTCAAAGATTAGATGGGGAAGATGGTGGAGGCCTACATAGATGATTCCATGGTCAAAAGCAAGAGGAAATAAGAACACCTCCAGCATCTCAAAGAAGTGTTCGACGCGGTACGGAGGTATGGGACGAGGCTCAATCCCTCAAAATGCTCTTTTCGAGTCTCATCCGGACAATTCCCCAGTCACATTGTCAACCGAACCGGCATAGAAGTTAATCATACACAGGTAAAAGCTCTGATAAGCTGTGAAGAACCCAAAACTCAGAAAGAGGTCCAGATTTTGATAGGAATGGTAGCAACACCGAGCACGTTTATTTCCAAATTGACCGACAGATGCAAGCCGTCCTTCCAACCAATCAGAGGTGCAGATGAAGCATATGGGGCCCAGAACAGACCGAGGCCCTTTAGAAATTAAAACAATACCTCCAAACTCCACCCATCCTGGTGTCACTGGACCCTGGCGAACCGCTGCACCTCTACCTGGCAGTATCATCAGCCTCAACCAGTGCAACATTGGTGAAAGATAGCAAGAAGTGACAAAGCCCAGTCTTCTTTAGCACCAAATCCTTATCCGAGGCTGAGACAAGATACACTATGGCAGAACGAGTCGTTCGGTCATTAATCACGCAAAGAGGCACTTGAGGCATTAATTCGAGACCCATCTGATAATGATCCCAACCTCACTACCCATAAGGGCCATAATGGCAAAACCAAACCTGACTAGAAGAATCACCATATGGGTTTTGGAGCTCGAAACATTCAACATTATGTACATGTTAGAATAGTTGTCAAGGGATAAGATTTGGCAGATTTCCTGCTCGAAGCCGAACTAGAAACAACTCTGATCGAACCTGATGAACCTGAATGGACACTCTTCATTGATGGGTCGGTTGGATCAGCAGGATCATGATTTATTGCTAAAGAAGACTGGGTTCTGGCACTTCTTGTTATCTTTCACCAATACTGCATTGGTTAAGGCTGATGATATTGTCAGATAGAGGTGCAGCGGTTCGCCAGGATCTAGTGACACTAGGATGGGTGGATTTTGGAGGTATTGTTTTAAAATCATTCTACTAAAATAGGTCAGTGCACAGTTTACTGTCCAACCAGACTTTGGACCTCAGCAAATCAAAGCGGGCTTCTACATCCCGAGCCACTATCTCTCTACTATCTAACCTTAAGAATTTATACACAAAATCTTCCTTGAGTTGATCACACCCAGAGCAGAGGCAAGTTTCTTTGTGCAAAAATCAAAAAGGTTGAAGGGTGATTCGTCCGAAGGCCTTTGGGATGGGCCACTTCTGGGAGAGGGGATAAAACTAAGCCCCCTTCACCAGAACCATCTTCCCCTTCTAGAATTTCTGTGTCTTTTCTGTCCCATTACAGATGGACCTCCCTTTAAATGGATAAAGGTTGTATCTCCCCTCACATCCAATCAAATCTTGAACCTTATAACAAAGAAGAATATCAGCCAGACCCAATTTCAATCTCTTATCACAATTCATCAGGATCAACATAGATATAATCCTAATGAAGTTTGGGTTGACCTACAAAGAGGCTATACCGAGGGTGAATAAAATTAAATGAAACAAAGGATGGAGGGGGAAGCGCAACAGCTTAATCTGAAGTGCTGACATCAAAACCTCATTCGGACCCACTTCATCTCCCTTTCTGAAGTCGAAGGAAGAATCATATGGCTCCAGAATCACCCCTTTAGGAATCTTGCAATCCTTTCAGAGACTTCAGACGTTTACTATTTTCCTCTTATGGGCTTCAAGGGGTTCAACTTTAAAGGGTTCGGGCCTAGAGGAGGTGGCTTTAGCATGGATTACAGAGGTAAATGCACCTTCCAACTGAGGAGGAGAAGGGTTTAAAGGATTCAATAAATTTGGGGGAGAAGAGAAAGGAAAAGGGTTGACCGAGGGAGGACTCTAACCATCAGATCCGCCATATTCATGTGGAATGCGATCTGAAATAGAAATGGTAACACTATTACCAGACATGATGAGAGATGAGGCACTTACACAGAAACTTTTGACGAAAATACAAAGAACTCTGGTGATCAAAACCTAGGAAACGGTGAAGATTCAAACACAGACGTGAGAGAAATAGAGACAAATTGTGAGCATGGAAGGATAAAATGAGATATTAAAGGAGCTTATATAGGCACAGAAAGGCTGAAGTGGCACATTTAATGATGGAAGGAGGCGTTCCAGTTCCCAACACATCGGTTGCGGAGAAAGAGTGGTAACCAACCATTTTTTCAAAAATCAAAGGGCACATGCATCTGCTTAATGATGACGCTAACATCATATCCTAACAGCTGGTATACACATTCAATTCAAAAGATTCAAGCCAAGCCCATTGATGTCCGTTAGAGTGTACTAAAAATATGTGTTAAAAATAACTCCATAATGACGCCTGGTTTTACCCTACGCAAGGGCATATATCAATTATAGAACAACAATGGCTTGAGTAAGGGATATCGATCCCACAGAGACTGAGATTGATCACTTTAGCAATTTAAAAATAATTAATTATATTTTCTGAAGAATGATTTGTTTTGGTGGTCAAAGACCAAATTATATATTTTAACTAAAATTATCTAGAAAGCAAAGTAAATTGGTTGTGATTCAGATGAGAGAGAAAACTAGGGTTTTCATCGCTCCACCACTAACCGCATGATATAGTTCATCAATGAAACAATTGTAAGACGGCGATCCATAACTTTGAATCAGGTCGTACCGCAAATAGCTAAATACGACCCCAAAAAGAATTACCATCAACCGGATTGCGACAACCCGTCTCATGACTGACCTAACTAGTACATGCCAATTATATTACTTTAATCTACTCCTAATGCATGAAAATAAACTAAAACATGTCTATATTAAATCGCCAAGGCACGACCAGTGTTAACCTAGGGTTTCAAGTTTCATTACCACCAGTATGCAGAAAATCATAAATTAAGCATCCGAGTTCCTGCTCATATTAAATAATTATGGTTGAGTAAAATACTACATTCATTCCATCTAAGACAATATTTTAGAACAAGCATAGAGTTTTATATTTAAAATCAAAATTATCTTTTAACTACTATAATCATCACAGTATGGTCAACAGTTTCCCCTCGTTACAATTGAAAATAATGAAAAATTACATTACTTGGCTATGGTTTTGCTAGAAAACCCTAGATACCGAGTTAGTTGGTCATGGTGGGAGGTGACTACATCACTGATGTAGAAACACTCTCCATGGTCTTCTTCTCCGGATCTCTAGGTCTGAATATGGCACTCAACAGCAGCACTTTTGAATATGAACGTGAGAAAACTCAATGAACCAACCAACTGAACGAACCCCCTTCACTCTGATATATGATCATGTATATATAGCCAATGGTGTGGAAAGGTCTTTTACAGTCATTTCACACTAAACCTCATAAAAACCCTAAGTTATTATATATATGTGTATATACATGTATATAGAGGTCTGGAGTCGCAACTACGTCTTGGAATCGAACCGAGGGTAGACCAGGCAAAGTCCATAAAAAATCACAAAATTCTTGCCGTAGCTACGCTTCAAGAGTAGCCCATCTACGCTTTAAGCGTAGGGTCAAGCGTACATTCAAGCATGTACCCTTAAACGTACATTCAAGCGTAAAAATACACTTTCTAACCACCTTTTGATTTTGTAAGCGTAGGCACAAGCATGTGTTTCTTTGAAAACCACTTTTCTTTGTGAATACATCAAAATGACCGCATTGAACCCACGATACTTTTTGTTGAAGATGAGGGCTTCTAAAAATTCCATTTTTGCCCTCCGAGAGCCATTTTTATCTCGAACTGCTTCTTTAACTCTCCTCTTGGATAGAAAGAACATGTACTTTGGTTAATTCACCGAAGCTAGCTCCATTTCTTCGTTAAACTCCTAAAACATGCTTTAACACATATACAACATAAAAATACGAAATAATAGAATGAAAGAACGTAACAATAGTGAGTTAAATGATCAAAATGTCTAATATTTGACACCTATCACACCCCCAAACTTACATATTGCTAGTCCCTTACCAATAAACTCAGGAAACTTTCTTGTGATGATTTCTAATCTATCTACTCTAACTAATCTAACTTATGCCCTGTTTGGTAGGTGGTCTGGTCTGGTCTGGTCTTGCGTTTTATGGGACCAGACCGTGTTTGGTAACATTGGTCTCAAATTTTTGGTTAGACCAAGTAAGACCAAATCAGACCAAAATGGCCTCATTTCAGACCACAAAAAAAGGTGGTTCCTGGTGGTCCGGTCTGGTCTTATTAATAAAATATATTTATAAATAATTAAAAATGAATAAATAATAATAAAAAATTAAATAAAACATATTTTAAAAATAAAATATAAATAATAAATAATAAACAAAATGAAATGAAATAAATAATACCTAATAATAATAATAAATGAATATAATAATAATAAATAAATGAATAAATAATAAAATATATTTATAAATAATTAAAAATGAATAATTAATAATATAAATAATAAATTAAATAAAACATTGAATACAATAATAATAAATAAATATAATAATAATAATAAATGGACTAAACAATAAATAATAATAATAAATTAATAAAATAAATAATAAATTACATAAAACATATTTAAAAATATAATAAAAATAATAAATAATAAACAAAATGAAATAAATAAATATAATAAAAAATAATAAATAGATATAATAATAAATAATAAGTAAATATAATAATGAATAAATACTTCATAATTATAATAATAAATTAATATTAAATTAATAAAATATATTTTTAAATAATTAAAAATAAATAAATAATTTATAAATTAAATGAAATAATAATAGATAAATAGAATATATTTATAAATTAATATATATAAATTAATAAATAATAATTTAATAATATAAATAATAAAATATATTATAAAGTGAAGAAATAATAAATAAAGAAATAAATAATACATAAATAAATATTATAATAAATAATAAATAAATAGTAAGACCAAACCGTTTACCAAACAGACTTTTCCAGATCAGATTAGACCAGACCAGACCGGACCAGACCAGACCAGACCAGAAAGACCGTCTGCCAAACATGGCCTTAATATCTTACTTTCGTAAGGGTCAACGATTACACTTGGCACGTGTAACAAGCCTTTTAAATCCTTAGGTTATCCCTAGTGGATGAGTGAAGTCTCGTGTAACAACGATTACTCTATAATGACACATTTATGAGTTAATTAAGTCATGATACAAAACAAAAGATAATACAAATGTAAATACTCACACTTACTACCGAATAAATAACTATCTCGAGCTTCATGTCATGAATGGTTCCCACTTAAGTAAATAATTTCGCTACTTTCTAGTCCCTAATCCAGACAACCTTCCGTGTATTTAGTGAACATTCTTCCATGGTATTTCAATATCACTTTTTCTATTTCATTAATCAAACTTTGCCATTTTTTCATAAAAACACATCTTTCTATCTTTCCACTTTACCATCCCTTTTTGTCTTTCTAAGCTCTGGAATTTCCAGCAGGAATTTTTAGTCTCGACCAATTGGGGCCGAGATTTTTCCAGGGGATTTATGCTCCTTAGTCCTCTCCCATTTAAACGCGAACAGTGATATTGGTGCTACCAATGCCTGGTTACTCAAATCGAAGAACTACTTTTTGTATTTTATTTTCTCAAAATATTTTTTTCAATTTTCTCCATTTCAACCATAACATTTCCATTTCTCCCATTTTATTGTGGCAAAATTATTTTTCAATTACATAGTAAAAAATCAATCTATTTCCCATAATGAATGTGTGCTTTGCGCTTATAGGTAAAAGTTATCTTTTTCGGTTTCAATTTTACTAATCACTCACCCATGTAAAACCACATCAATTTTACTCAGCTCGATCTAATCATTACTCTCATGAGCAGGAATATTACATCACATACTACTCATACATCATAAACATGAACTCAATCAAATTGTAATGCAAAACATTCATGCGTGAAAACAAAGAACTGCTCTCAAAAAATTTTAAATTTTAATTTTTTTTATTCCTTGCAACTATATACCCTTACCCCTGATGTGCATCAGGTGTATACAAAATATGTGGTTAAAAATGACACATTAACGATGCTAGGTTTTACCTTATGCAAGCGCATGTATCGATTATAGTATAACAATGCACTGAGTAAGGGATAGCGATCCCACAGAGACTAGATTGTTCATTTTTATCAATTAAAAAACATTGAATTATATTTTTCTAAAAATGATTTGTTTGGGCGGGCAAAGACCAAATTATCTAGAAAACAAATTAAATTGATTGTGATTCAAATGAGAGAGAAAACTAGGGTTTTCGTCACTCCACCACTAACTGCATAATATAGTTCTATCAATATAACAATTGCAAGAGGGCGATCCATAAATGTGAATCAGGTCGTACCTCAAATAGCTAAATACGATCCCAAAAAGGAATACCATCAACCGAATTGCGACAACTCGTCTCATGACTGACCTAACTAATACATGCCAATTATATTAGTCTAATCTACTCCTAATGCATGAAAATAAACTAAAGCATGTTTATATTAAATCGCCAAGGTAAATCGCCAAGGCACGACCTGTGTCAACCTAGGGTTTCAAGTTTCATAACCATCATTGTGTAGAAAACCATAATTAAGCATCCAAGTTCCTGGTCATATTGAATAATCATAGTTGTGCAAAATAATACATTCATTCCATCTAAGACAAGAATTTAGAACAAACATAAAATTTTATATTGCAAATCAATACGGTCTCCTAACTACTACAATTATCATAGTATGGTCAACAGTTTCTCCTCGTTACAATTGAAAACAATGAAAGAACTATATTACTTGGCTAGGGTT
The DNA here is from genome assembly GCA_963922005.1 of Cornus suecica. NCBI lineage: Eukaryota > Viridiplantae > Streptophyta > Magnoliopsida > Cornales > Cornaceae > Cornus > Cornus suecica. The sequence continues at coordinate 50,896,443 of OY998244.1, forward strand.
TTGCTAGAAAACCCTAGATACTGAATTAGTTGCTCATGGCAGAAGGAGACTGCATCGTTGATGTAGAATCGCCCTCCATGGTTGTCTTCTCCGCATCTCTAGGTCTTGAATGGATCCTCCTTGGAATGATAGATGAATCTTTAGAAAATATTCTAAAATCTTATGTGTAGAGAAGTCCATTAGATCTGTAGCAAAGCTTGGTATTTATAGACAAAGCCAAGGGAAACCCTAACTTGTGGAATAGGTTTACCCTTTTTAGTAATTTCACACCCAACCAAGCAAGCAAAACCCTAATATCTGCAAGACACCTCTCACTCTTTTGATCATATCTGGAGCTACACGCATTTTATGGAGGGTTGTAATATATCATTGGAAATATGACTTTAAGATCATGATGATAGCTTTAAGAATCACCCAATTTGGACCGTTTTTTACCAAGATATGAGCTCCCGAAGTTGATTAAAATTTTGTACTGAAAATACCGTAGCGTAGAAAATCACTTTTTGGCCACTTTTTGCAATTGAAAGCGTAGGTTAAGCGTAGAAAAACCCTCGGAAATCACTTTTATTGATAATTGCTCCGTTTGAACCCCTCGACTCCCTCGGTATGATTCTTGAAGTTGTAGCTCCAAAAAATAACGTTTTTGCCCTTCGGGAGACACTTTTCTCTTGAAAACACCTCTTGTGCTCTCTCTTGGATAGATAAAAGTACTTCTCTAGTTAATTCACCAAAGTTAGTTCGTAATCTTTATTAAGCTCCTGAAACAGGCTTAAACACATAAACGACATAAAAATACCAAATAATGGATTGTAAAGACGTAACAATAGTAAGATAGGGGCTTAAAATGGATACTTTTAAGCACCTATCACACCCCCAAACTTACATATTGCTAGTCCCTTAGCAATTAACTCAGGAAAACTACCTTGTGATGATTTTTATCCTAACTAACCTATACTAATCTATACTACTCCCTTGCTTTCATGAGGGTCGACGATTACACTTAGCACGTGTAACAAGCCCTTTAAACCTTCGGCAACACCGAGTGGACAAGTGAAGTCTCGTGAAGGTTTCCAGTGATGGTACCTACAAACATCTCAGTTCTCTATTAATCATGCAGTCATGAGATCACACACAAGTTCAATTAAGTCAAGATATAATGCAAAAGACAGCATGGATGCAAATACTCTCACTCACTACCGAACAATAATTATATCGAACTTCGTGTCATGAATAGTTCCCACTTAAGTGAATGATTTTGCTACTTTTTACTCTAAATCCAAACAACCTTCCGTGATCTTGTGAACACTCGACTATGATATTTTAGTTTCTCTTCTCTTATTTCGTTGATCAAACTTTGCCAGTTTTATAAAAACACATCTTTCCATCTTTCCACTTTTCATCCCTTTTTGTCTTTCTAAGTCTCCGGACTTTCCAGCGAGGATTTTTAGTCATGACCAATTGAGCCCGAGCTTTTACCCTGGGATTTATGTTCATTAGTCTTTTCCCATTTAAACGCGAACAGTGATATTAGTGATACCAAGGCCCGGTTACTCAGATCAAAGAACTACTTTTTGGATTTTATATATATTTTTCAATTTTCTCCATTTCAACCAAAACAACTCCTCATCTCCCCTTTTACTGTGGAAAAATTATTTTTCAGTTACATAGTAAAAAATTAACCTATTTCTCATAGTGAATGTGTGCTTATGCTTATAGGTCAAAGTCGTCCTTCTTAACTTCAATTTCACTCATTCACTCACCCGTGTAAAACCACATCACTTCACTAAATCGATCTAATCATTACTCTCATGAATGGGAATATCACATCATATACTACTCATGCATCATATACACAAACTTAATCAAACTTTAATGCAAAACATTCATGCGTTAAAACAAAGAATTGCTCCAAAAATTTTAAATTTCAAAATTTTCCGAACATTTTCCATTCCTTGTAATACTATACCCTCACCCCCAAACTTAAATCAAATCATGTCCTCATGGTCAAAAATAATATAGGAGAACATATATAGTTACCCTTGACACTTAATTCTAGATTCTAAAGCCAAACATGAATTCCCTCCCCCAAACTTGATTTGGATCACCTGTAAATATATGCAACAAAGCACCAATACCCACAATCATAGCAAGGGAAAAAGAAATTTCACAAACATCCAGAAATTCACACAAAATTTTCAAGGAATTAAAAATTATCTTTTTTTTTTGTTGATTTTTTTATGATTTGGCCTTAAGGGCCTACAATCCTATAAAAAGAAAAGAAATATAAAAATAAAAACAAAGACAAAGACGTGGCCTTAAGGGTCTACCGTCTCTAAAAATTGAAATTGCAATGACTTGTCCTTAAAGGATTATAGTCTCTAAGAATTAAAATTACATAAATTAAATGATATCCTATTTTAAAAACCTAAGCTAGAAACTAACTTTCACAACCTAGGACCAATGTTTAACGTCGTTGGAACGACAACTCCTCAAAGGGTTATCTAACACCCTTTCTCTCTACAACACTTCTCCTACTCGTAGGACAAAATGTAAGAAGTAACTCTCTCAGTGCTCTCACATGTGAACAATTAGTATTATCCATGACATCAAATATAGAATAATAATCACCATATAAAGTACCTCCTCTATCTAGGGATGGGCAAAAATCCCACCCCGCCGGAGAACCGCCCCATTTTTTACGATTTTTAACTGCACCATTTAAAAATGGGGTGGTTATGGGGGTTGAAAATAAAAAACCGACGGTTATGGGGTGGGGGACGGTTTTAGGGGTTCCCCATTGGGGAACCGCCCCGCCCCAAACCGCATAATAATTATATAATTTTTAATATCAAAATTACATAAATTAGATATATATATATATATATATATATATATGTAATTTGTTATATGTTGACAAGTATTTTATGTATTTTGTTATATGTTGTTAGATTCATAAAATTTTATCAAAGTTTGTTTATCTAGATTTGAATTATTTGTTGGTTTAAAATTACTAAATTTATTTTTGTGTTAAAAATTATTTCAATTAAATTAATTGGATAATTGCTTGTTTCGTATATAGATCATATTGTTATGGTAAATTATTTATTATTTACTTGTTTTTAGGAAGAAAATAAAACTACACGATTTAATAGGGCGGTTTGTGGCTGTTATGGGGGATATGGATGACGATACGGAGCGGTTATGGGGGTAATGGTGAAATTTTTAAATGGTTATGGGGCGGTTATGGGGGATGATAATTTTCACGGTTTTGGTTATGGATTTTGAGAAAATCTCCCCACGACCATTCCTAGGCTCTATCACATTCTAACTTCACCCCATGCATGGTCAATGTGTTCAATAGATCTTCTTTCAATACCTTATATAATGTACCCTTCATCAATTCAGCACTTTCCATTAAACTGACAAATGCCATAAATTCCGGTCTCAGATCACTCTCCTCATAATATCTCAATCTTTGCCCATGTATCCCAAAATTTTTATCAAATCCTACTTCTCCGTGGGGGTAAACCGATCTAACTCTGTGTGGTTCATCCCATCTTTGTCGAAATTTACCTAGAAACACTTTCATCTTTGGAATACATTGCCATTTTTGGCCAAGCTCAAAGAACTTAAGACGAACTTGCTTAGCATGATGTACTCTTGTTCGAGCTATGTATCTTCGAGCATCCTTATACACACAACTTCGTATCCCCTCACACTTATCTCTCAATCGCGGATCTTCCAAGACATAAGACTTTTCTACCATGTGTATACCTAACACTGGTTCATCTAGAAGGGTGTCCTTAAGAGGGGGGTCACCCTTAGTAGGTTCTTTAAAAGTTCGTGACAATTTATCATCTCTAATAGCCTCCACATCTTGCTTATTCGTCACTAAGCTCTTCTCTTGACCTTTAGTGTCATCATACAACCCAATCTTATAAAGTGAGTTGTCGGGCACCAATGCCGCTGGTGACACAAATAGAGATTTAGGCGAATCCCTTGGCTCCTCCCACATATCAAACTTTGCATTCGACCTTTCAATCACAACATCCAAGTCATTCCTTGCTCGACTCCTCTAAGGTACCACTTTTTCAACCATCTTATAAATATTAAAACACTCAGTTGGTTATGGTAATTGATGGTTGATATCAAATACATTCATCATCATCTCTAGATTCCCAAAAGATACATCCATAACCCCTATTCTGAAATCAACACATGCATTTGCCATAGCAAAAAATGGTATTCCTAAGATAACAAAGATATGTCTCCTTGATCTGTGGTTAGGTTCCATGTCTAATACCACAAAGTCCACAGGATAGTAAAACTTACCCACTTGAACAATGACATCCTCCAAAATTTCTCTTGGTTGTTTAGTTAATCTGTTTGCCAATTGAAGCACCACCGATGTAGGATTGAGCTCTCATAACCCTAGTTATTTATAGACTGGGTAAGGTAATAAATTAACACTTGCACCGATGTCAAAAAGAGCTCTACCAATCTTTTGGTCACCAATGACACAAGAAATAATGGAAACACCGGGATCTTTCCTCTTAGGTGGTGTATCACTCAGTAAGATCGAACTTACTTGTTCAGTCAACAAAATCTTCTTCGGGACCTTAGTTCTGCAATTACACTTTTGGGTACAGAGGTCCTTCAAAAACTTAGCATAGGGTGGTATTTGGTCTATTATGTTTAAGAGAGGCAGATTAATCTTGACTTGTCGGAATGTCTCCAACATGTCTAACTCTTTATTCTTACTATTTTTGGTCGGCTCTCTAAGAAGTTGAGGGAATGGTGATGCCTCTTTATAGTATGCCCTATCCGACTCTTCTGGTATCGTCTCATCCTGTTCTTCCTCCTCTTGAGATTGATCTTTCTGAACTTTCTCAACCTCTTTCTTCTGAGCTTCTTCTTCTGCCTTTCTTTGAACTTCTTGGGCCTTTTGTTTCTTCATTCTCTCCTCATTCTGCTCCTCAGCCCTATTTTCCACCTCTTTTCCACTTCTCAAAAGTGTGACCACTTGGACTGTCTCCTGATGGGTCTCAACAAATGATTCAAGCTCCAGTGCTTATTACGGCTTTGGGTTAGCCATTGGCTGACTAGGAAATATTCTCTCTAACTTATCCACAACATTCGCTAGTTATACCATTTGGGCTCCCATTTGAGCCATGAATTGGGAATAAGAGTTCACTGTTTGGATAGTCGCCTGATAATTATTAGATTGATCTTTTAACTCCCTCAGGGGACTCATCACCTCTTCTTTAAAGCCAAGTGGTCTTGGTGATGGATTTTGAATTGAATTTTTATGTTGGAGATGGTTTTGAGGATATAGAGGGTAAGCTTGATTTGGATTGAATCCTTGGGTTTGGGTTCCATGAGGCTTAGTTTGATAATTATATGGTTGGACAACCTGAGAATTAGTGGATGACTATCTGGGTTGGTGATTTAACTGAGAGTTTTGAGCCATGATTGTTGGTGGGGATTGATATGATTGTTGACTCTTTTGAAACCTTGGCTGTGAATTATATGATTGTTGTTCCTGAGGGAACATTGATTCCACATTCGAAGATTGAGATGAAAGAGAGGGATAATTTTGGACATTTGATGTGTATGAATTGGTGAAATGAGCATTGTTTGGGTAGCTCCATGCTACATTAGCATTGGCAGCAACGAATTCACCACGTGACACTCATTGTGGGAATAATCGACTTCTACCTCTGACACTTCTCTTCTAGGGGAATGATTTCTTTGGAGAAGTTTTTCAAATCTTTCTAATTTCTCTCCTATCAACACCACTAAATCTCTCACATCATCATGATTCATAACATAAGCTTTCTCAGATATTTTATCTAGTGCACCTCTAGACCTCAACTTAGATTCATATTGAATTATATTCTCATTAATACTATTATACAATTCTAAGAGTTCTTTTATTGGTTGCAGGATAAATTGCCCTTGTGTTGCTACATCTATCAAATTCTTATGTTTATCTCCAAGTCCCATGTAAAAATTCTTAGCTATATCTTGTTCAGCGAACCTATGATAGGGACACTTCTACAAGATTTCACTATATCTCTCCCAAATATCATGGAACTTCTCACCAGGTAGTTCTCTAAACCTTTTGATCGCATCTTGTGCATCTAAAGTCTTTCCTATGGGAAAATGCTTCTCTATGAATTCAGATTGAAGGGTTTCCCAATCAATTTTAATTGTCTTATCTAATTTGACATACCATCTTTTAGCTTTTTGTCTCAACGACCAAGGAAAGAGACGCACTCGTAAATCATTCTTAGACAGATTATCATACCTAACAGTCAAGGCAACCTCTAAGAAATCATTAATATGTTGGTATGGGTCATCTATCCTAAGGCCATAAAATTTTGGAAGCATATTGATAACGATCGTTTTGATCTCGAAGTGTTTCGCGCCTTCTTCTTCAGAAAAATTAGCATAGGAATCATACACTTTTGGTGCGTAGTATCCTTCTAAAGATATGGCTTATGTCCTTGGTAGATTGACTCTTTGGTCACCTATCTTCTCGAAATCCATTTTTTTTAATTTTATTTATTTATAATAATCACAAAGTTGCAGTTTTGAGGTCTTAAACGACGTATTTCGGTCTAAAATCAACTGGGCTCACACAAAGTGTTGAATTTTGTTCAATGACCCTTTTCCACTAAAAAAACTCACCTAATTTATGAAAATTAGAGTTTTTGACAGTTTATACAAAAACTGCAAAAAAATAAATTTCAGAAAATAAAATTAACTACTTCTAAACTCTTCTAACAATTAACATAAATAAAGATAAAATTATGTGTAAAATTAAGATAAATGAAAACTCATAAAAGGTCCAACGACGGAACTTTCACTACTCCGCCAAATCCCTTTATGATTCTTAGAGTACCTCGCAAAAAAACACAAATTCCTACTTCAGATACAATTCAATAACGCAATGTAAATAAACTAATAAAGCTAATGAACAATGCTTAGTCCCCAGCAATGGCGCCAAAAACTTGATGTACGTCAGGTGTGTATAAAGTATGTGGTTTAAAATGACACCTTAACGACGCTAGGTTTTACCATACGCAAGCGCACATATTGATTATAGTATAGCAATGGCTTGAGTAAGGGATATCGATCCCACAGAGACTAAGATTGTTCACTTTATCTATTCAAAAACACTTAATTATATTTTTCTGAAAAATGGTTTGTTTGGGCGGTCAAAGACTAAATTATCTATTGTAACTAAAATTATCTAGAAAGCAAATTAAATTGGTTATGATTCAGATGAGAGAGAAAACTAGGGTTTTTGTCACTCCATCACTAACCGCATAATATAGTTCTATCAATATAACAATTGCAAGAGGGCGATCCATAAATGTGAATCAGGTCGTACCGCAAATAGCCAAATACGACCCCAAAAAGGAGTACTATCAACCGGATTACGACAACTCGTCTCATGACTGACCTAACTAATATATGCCAATTATATTACTCTAATCTACTCTAATGCATGAAAATAAACTAAAGCATGTTTATATTAAATCGCCAAGGCACGACCTGTGTCAACCTAGGGTTTCAAGTTTCATAACCATCATTGTGTAGCAAACCATAATTAAGCATCCAAGTTCCTGGTCATATTGAATAATCATAGTTGTGAAAAATAATACATTCATTCCATCTAAGACAAGAATTTATAACAAACATAAAATTTTATATAGCAAATCAGTACGGTCTATTTACTACTACAATCATTACAGCATGGTCAACAGTTTTCCCTCGTTATAATTGAAAATAATGAAAGAACTACATTACTTGGCTAGAGTTTTGCTAGAAAACCCTAGATACCGAATTAGTAGCTTATGGTAGAAGGAGACTGCATCGTTGATGTAGAATCGCCCTCCATGGTCGTCTTCTCCGGATCTCTAGGTCTTGAATGGATCCTCATTGGAATGATAGATGAATCTCTAGAAAATATTCTGAAAACTTATCTGTAGAGAAGTCCCTTAGATCTGTAGCAAAGCTTGGTATTTATAGATAAAGCCAAGGGAAACCCTAACTTGTGGAATAGGATTACCCTTTTTGGTAATTTCACACCCAACCAAACAAAACCCTAATATCTGATGTATAATATGTGTATATTACATGTATAGAGGTATTGGGGTCGAACTTAAAGTCATCCAGGTCAAAACAGATTAATCCGGGATTTTGACCCGAATCTGAAATTTCCAGCTTTTTCTGCAAGACACCTCTTACTCTTTTAATCATATATGGAGCTACACACATTTTATGGAGGCCTATAATATATATTTGGAAAACGGACTTCAAGATCTTGATGATAGGCTTAAGAATCACCCCATTTGGACCTTTTTTGACCGAGATATGAGCTCCCTAAGTTGACTAAAATTTTATGCTGAAAACATTGTAGCATTCCACACCTATGCTTCAAGCGTAGAAACTCACTTTCTGGCCACTTTTTGCAATTGAAAGCGTAGGTGAAGCATAGCGAAACCCCCGGAAACCATTTTTCTTGATAATTGATTCGTTTAAACCTCCTCGACTCTCTCGGTATGATTCTTGAAGTTGTGGCTAAAAAAAATAACGTTTTCGCTCTCCGGGAGACACTTTTCTCTTGAAAACACCTCTATTGCTCTCTCTTTTGGATAGACACAAAGCACTTATCTAATTTATTCACCAAAGTTATCTTAATCTTCTTTAAACTCTTGAAACAAGCTTAAACATACAAACGACATAAAAATACCAAATAATGGATTGTAAAGACATAACAACAATAAGATAGGAGCTTAAAATAGATACTTTTGAGCACCTATCAACTCCCAAACTTAAATGAGACCATGTCCCCATGGTAAAAAATAATGTATGAGAACGAATATAGTTATCCTTGAAGTTCAATTCTGGAATCAACATCGAAACAGTTGATCTCCTCCCCCAAACTTGATTTAGATCACCTGTAAATACAATCAACAAAGCACAATTACCCAATCATAGCAAAGGAAAAGAAATTTTCAAAAATATCCCAAAATTCACACAAAATTTTCAAGGAATTAAAAATTCTCTCTTTTTTATTTATTTATATATATATATATATTAAATGATATGGCCTTAAGGGCCTACAATCCTAAAAACAAAAAAAACAAAGACGTGGCCGTAAGGGACTACCGTCTCTAAGAATTGAAATTGTAAAGACTTGTCCTTAAGGGAATACAGTCTCTAAGAATTAAAATTACATAAATTAAATGATATCATATTCTATAAACCTAAGCTAGAAACTAATTTTCACAGCCTAGGACCAATGTTTAACGTCGTCGGCATGACAGGGCCACTCAAAGGGTTATCCAACACCCTTCCTCTCTGCAACACTTCCTCTACTCATAGGATAAAATATAAGAGGCGACTCTCTCAGTGTTCTCACATGTAGATAATTAGTATTATCCATGACATCAAATATATAACAATAATCACCATATAAAGTACCTCATCTGTCACGTTTTAACTTCACCCCATGTACAGGTAATGTGTCCAACAGATCCTCCTTCAACACCTTATGGAATACTTCCTCCACCAATTCATCACTCTCCATTAAACTGACAGATTCCATAAATTTTGGTCCCAGATCAATCTCCTCATAAATTTTCAGCTGCTGACCACGCCTCTTTAACCTCTCATTTCCAAAACCTACCGTTTCGCTTTCACGGGGGTAAACCGATTTAATTCTAAATGGTTTGTCCATTCTTAACTGGATCTTACCTAGAAACAATTTCAGTTTTGAACTACACCGCTGTCCCTTCCGGCCAAACTCAAGGAACTTAAGACGAACATGCTTAACATGATGTACTCTTGTCTGAGCTATGTAAATTCGAACATCCTCATACACACAATTCTGTATCCCCTCACACTCATTTATTAATTGCGGACCTTCCCAGATATACAGTTTGTCTATCATGTTTATACTTAGCACTCGCTCATCTAGAAAGAGATCTTTAAGAGGGGTGTCATCCTTGGTAGGCTCTATGACAGTTCGTGGTAATTGATCAACTCTCACAGTTTTCACACCATTTTTATCTTTCAATACGCCATCCTCTTGATCCTCAATTAACCCACACAACACCATTTCATGAAGTGTACTCTCAGGCATCAACTCTTGTGGAGGAATAAGTTCTGGTCTAATTGACTCTTTTGTTGCAAGTACAAAACAACTTCCAATGCCGCGATAACTTCCAAATTTGATTGTTGTTGATCCTCCCAGTTTTCAAACTTCGCCTCCACGTCTTTCTTATTCATCACTAAGCTCTTCTCTCGACCTTCAGTGTCATCATACAACCCAATCTTATAAAGTGAGTTGTCGGGTACCAATGTCGCTGGTGACACAAATGGAGATTCAGACGAATCTCTTGGCTCATCCCCTGGTTATAAACCTAGAGCTCTTTCAAATGCAGTGATCACTTCTAAATTAGAGCGGTGTTGATCCTCCCACATGTCAAACTTTACATTTGACCTTCAATCACAACATCTAGGTCATTTCTTGCTCGACTCTGAGGTATCGATTTTTTACAAGTCTTATTGAATTTTTCTACATTAAAGCACTCAACCGGTGTATTGATTCATGTATCAAAAAAAATCATCATTACCTTCATATTCCCAAAAGATAGATCCATCTCCCCTATCCTGCAATTGATATGCGCATTGGCTATGGCCAATAACGGTCTTACTAATATCACTAGGATATGTTTCTTCAAGTCTTTAACAGGTTCTGCATCGAGAACTATGAAATCCACTAAGAAGTAGAACTTATCCACTTGAACAATGACATCTTCTAAAACTCCTCTCGCTTACTTGATCGATCTGTTTGCAAATTGGAGCTCCACTGAGGTAGGACTGAGCTCGCCCAACCCTAACTGTTGATAAACTTAATAGGGTAGTAAGTTAACACTCGCACCCAAATCAAGAATAACTCTACCAATTTCCTGGTCACCAATGACACATGGAATAGTGGGGCACCGGGAACTTTCCTCTTAGGTGGTATGTTACTTAGAAGCAGTGAACTCACTTGTTCAGTCATCATGATCTTCTTTAGAGTCTTCGCTCTATTTTTCTGCTTTTGTGTACAGATATCCTTAAAGAACTTAGCATAAGGTGGTATTTGATCTATAACGTCTAATAGAGGCAAATTAATCTTGACTTGTCAGAATGTTTCCAACATGTCTGACTCTTTATTCTTACCATTTCTGGTTGGCTCTCTAAGAAGTTAAGGGAATGGTGTTTCCTCCTCATATGATGCCCTTTCTGGCTCTTCATCCTCCTCCATTTGAGGTTGTTCCTTTCGAACTTTCTCAGTCTCTTATTCTGAGCTTCTTCTTCTGCCTTTCTTTGAATTTCTTTGGCATGTTGTTTCTTCATCCTCCCTTCATGATGTTCCTCAGCCCTATTCTCCATCTCCTTTCCACTTCTTAGAGTCGTAATGGCTTGGACTGTCTCATAATTATGCTCCGCAAATGAACCACACTCCACTACTTGTTGACTCTTTGGATTAACCACTGGTTGCCTAGGAAATCTTTCCTCTTCAAACATATTCACCGCATTAGCTAGTTGCCCTATTTAGGTTTCTATATTAGCAATAGATTGGGAATGAGAGTTCATCGATTGGATAGCTGCCTGAAATTGGTTAGATTTATTTTTTAACTCCCCAAAAACTTGATTTTTTAACTCCTTCAAGGCGTTAATCACCTTTTTTTCAAAGCCAGGTGGTCTTGGTGATGGATTTTGAGTTGGATTTTGATGTTGGAAATGGTTTTGAGGATATGGAGGGTAAGCTTGATTTGGATTGAACCCCTGGGTTTGGTTTCCTTGAGGTTGAGTTTGGTAGTTATATGGTTGAACCGCCTAATTATTATTTAATGACTGGAGAACTTGAGAATTATTGGATGGTTGTTTGGGTTGGTAATTTGACTGAGGATTTCAAGCCATGATTGTTGGTTGGGAGTAGAATGACTGTTGACTCTGTTGGAACCTTGACTGTGGATTATACGAATGTTGTCTCTCAGTGAACCTTGGTTGTGGATTGGACGATTGTCCTTGTTGGAAGCTTGGTGGTGGGTTCTCCACATTTGTAAATCCATAGGACAGAAGTTGTTGATTTCTGGCATTTGAGGTGTATGAATTAGTGAAAAGAGCATTATTTGAATAGTTTCACGCTGCATTGGCATCGACATCCATTATCTCCTAACACTCATTTTGAGAATACTCAGTTTTTACTTCTAACGTCTATCTTGGAGTGGAATGACTTCGTTGAAGAAACTTGTCAATTCTCTCTAATTTCTCTCCTATCAATGCCACTGAATTTCTCACATCATCATGTTTCACAACATAAGCTTTCTCAGATCTTCTATCTTGTCCACCTCTAGCCCTCAACTAAGATTCATATTGAATTGTATTACTAATGTAGAAACGTTCTCCATGTTCTCCTTCTCCGGATCTCTAGGTCTGAATATGGCTCTTAACAACAACACTTTTGAATATGAACGTGAGAAAACTCAATGAACCAACTAACTGAACGAACCCCCTCACTCTAATATATGATCGTGTATATATAGCCAATGGTGTAACAAGATCCTTTTCAGTCATTTCACACTAAACCTCATAAAAATACTAAGTTCTGATATATATATGTGTGTATATACATGTATACAGAGGTCTGAAGTCGCAGCCACGTCTTGGAATCGAACCAGGGGTAGAATAGGCAAAGTCCATCGAAAATCACGAAATTCTTACTGCAACTACACTTCAAGCGTAACCTATCTAGGCTTTAAGTGTACCTTCCCTATGTTTTAAGCGTAGGGTCAAGTGTACCTTCAAGCGTACCCTTAAGCGTACCTTCAAGCGAAAAAATACACTTTCCAGCCACTTTTTGATTCTGAAAGCGTAGGCACAAGCGTAGGTGTTTCCTTGAAAACCACGTTTCTTCGTGAATGCACCAAAATGACCACCTTGAACCCATAATACTTTTTGCTGAAGATGATGGCTTCTGAAAATGCCGTTTTTGCCATCCGGGAGTCATTTTTGTCTCGAACTACTTCTTTGACTCTTTTCTTGGATAGAAAGAACATGTACTTTGGTTAATTCACCGAAGTTATCTCAATTTCTTTGTTAAGCTCCTGAAACATGCTTTAACACACAAACAACATAAAAATATCAAATAATGGAATGAAAGAACGTAACAATAGTGAGTTAAGGGGTCAAAATGTCTAATATTTGACACCTATCACCCATGTACCCATAAGCTAGACCCAAATGGGGCCATTGTAAGGGCCAAAAATATTGGGCCCATATTTAAGTATTTATGTTAACAGACCCACAGTTTAAGTACGTATGTAAATCCCATGTAAGAGAGATAAGCCCATGAAATATTTTAGCTTGGCTTGTAGGTTAAGAAAGAGCAACCCACGACTTGTAGATTGTGGGTTATTAAAAGGAAAGTGGATCACGACCCCATAAAACAAGGGACGTGATTGTTACAAAAATAAGAGAGACCCATTATTGTTAAGTATAAATTTGGCCATTGTGGCCTCAATAAAATCATTCTATGTGTGAACAAAAATTAACAATTACAAATACATAATACACAGTTTTATATATATATATATATTTATATATATATATATATATATATATATATTAATATATACATTAGTAAACAAATAAGGTAGATTTATATAAATGAGGTGAGGCGAGGCGGGGCGAGGCTCCAACGGGTATCTATTAAAATTCGTACCCGCCCCATAACCCATGACGGATTCGATTTTTTTTACCATACCCATCCCTACAACATTAAAAACACTCCCAAACCCTTAAATAAAGAGGCAGGAAGGAGCGGGCCTCCAACGGGGCGATATAAATTGTCATCCCTACTTTGAAGAGCGTTTTCAAGAAGCTAGTGTCAAAACAGTTTCTGCCTCTATTTTTCTTTTGCGTAAAGCCGGAAACAGAAGTTATGCCAAACAGGGTCGTATATGCCTCTATATAACAAGCATGAGCTTAAAGCTACCAAAAAGGGTCAGGTATAAAGAGCGAGAGGTCACATATATATATGTAGATATTTTCTTCCGCTGTAAATTTATATATATATATATATATATATACATACATACATACATACGTAATTGAATGAGAGTAGAATTTATGGTTTGGGGATTGTAATTGAATTTAAGATTTGAGGATTGTGATTGAATTTAGGGTTTGGGGATTGGAATTGAATTTAGAATAAATTAAAGTTTGACCCCTCTAGTTTGAACGATTACACTTTAACCCCCTTTAAGCCATCAGTGTTGAAATCCGGTTGCCGAGAATAGTAAATTACCTTATTACCCATGTCATTTTATTCAATTTTAATAAAAAAAAATGATTGATTTTGTATTTTACCAATTTACCCTTATTAACCTAAGTCTTCATTTGTTCTATCTTGACCCACTTTCTCTTTCTAGGGTTTAACTTCTTCTCTCTTCGACCCATTTGAGCACACCCCAAACCCACCTCCATGACTGCCACTATCACCTTCTTTTTCTCTCTCTACTCACCCTTTCTCTTTCTAGGGGTTTCACTTGTTCTCTCTTCAACTCATTTGAGCACACCCCAAAACTGCCTCCATGACCGCCGCCGCCACCTCATCTTTCTTTCACGGGTACTATTACATGTACACATAGGAAAAATGTAATACGCATTAGTGTACACGAGAAAAAGTGTGGGATTGTCACTACCCTACTGTGGCACAATGTAAAATGATCTTTATCCTTTTGCTGCATTTAGAAGGGCTTGCATGAGTGAACGATAGTTTATTCAATAGTGCAATGAGTTACTTTTCATTAATTTGATAAAGTTCTTTTCTTTCATTTATTTGACAATTGCATGGTATTATCTTCCTTGTCTTGTATGGTGATAAAGAGATTGGTTTTGAAATTTCTACCATGGTGTATCTCTCTCTATAGATTGGGGGCTATTTTGTCCATTGAAAAATAAAAAGTGATGGCAAAAAGTTCATTTTATATCTTTTGGGAAGGGCAAACATGTATTTTCATTAAATGAGGAGTAACATAGTCATTTTTCCTCTAAATATGTGATGACATCATCTTTGACCCGCATTGACCTTGCCGGAAATATGACGGAGGGGGGAAAGTGATATAAAAAACCAAACTAGAGTGGGTCAAAGTGTAATTGTCCAAATTAGAAGGGGTCAAACTGTAATAAATCCAAACAACATGGGTAAAATTGTAATTTACCCTTGAATTTGTGGTTTGGAGATTGGGATTGAGAGGGTAAAAAGGTCCTTTTACACTTTTTGGAAAAGGACAAAAATGTCTTTACATCAACTGAGGGGTACTATAATCATTTCACCTCTAAAAATGAGATGAACTAGAGGGGATCGAAACAAGAGGAGTGAACGTGTAATTTATCCTTGATTTTTATGTTTTTGGATTTTTAGAGTAAAAAAAATGTTTTTCTTTTTAGTTATTTGAATGTTAAGGAACTCACACACCCACACATGAGTCCTATAGGGCTTGAACCCCAGACATCTCCCAATTTTGAGAAGGAATGAAATACTATTATACCACAAGACCATTAATAGAGATATGCTAAAAAATACTTTCCAATTAATTCATGCAAAATATCCATATCTAAACATAATTGTAGGTTAATTGTAAAGAACATATTGGATAGTACTAGCCAAATTCTTAAGAAACAATAATTCATTTGGATTCATTTAAGCTGACCTCTAGTGCGGGCCTCGTTGAGAGGTGGTTGAAGGAACATGGTCACCTTGCTCGTCAAAAGTCACCCACATGCTTTGAATTTACTCCTTAGTGTAAACAAGGTGTGTCACTCAAACAACAACTTGCCCTTTTGTCTCCCTACAAGCCCTTGTCTTTTTTGTGCCCCTACAAATTTACGAATACTCTCCTAATAACCACAAAACGCTTCCACAATAAAGTGTCACATTTAATAGAAATGTTTGACTGTGACCTTATTAATAATTCATAAATAAATTTCGTTAGTGCTAACTTTGCATTACAAAATTTTGAGTCTTGAAGGGAAAATAATTCACTAACACATCATGCACTCTTCGTTTTTATAAGACAACCACGTATCAATCCAGAAAACAGCATTATGAACAATAAGGTATATTGAGATAGATATACGACTGAATAATAGTAGTAATATTTATATTCATATTCTCCATCTTTATTCAATGAACATGCCATACTATATATATATATATTTTCTTTCTTTCTTTCTTTTTTCCCTCATTGTATCAAGTTGGTAGAGTTAGGCACATACAGTAAAACATGTCTTAATTGAATTATAGACAAAATGTGTAGGAAAACGCTTACCTTTCAAATTTTTATTTTTTTTGAATTTTGGCCAATTCAAATTAAAAAACTTGCAAAGAGACTGATAAAACCAATCACAAATACAACTTCCACAAAATTTGGATCATTTTGGTCCCTTGATGTTAAGGAATTATTCCCTGTCATGAGTAAAAAACATATAGATGGATGGTCAGGATTGTAACTGCAAAAAAGATGACAAATGGGTAACTAGTTCTGTGATGAGCAAGTGCAAGAAGCAGTACAAAACCAATAAATACTGTTTTAGTTTCACAATAAAATAAAAAATACTAACATTTACAATAACAACATTTTTTTATATATATATTTATTAGTACCAGTGGTAAGTCAGAACAACAACAACAACAACAACAACATTGATTATACAAATTTCTGTGGCCAAACTGTATGGAATAAAAGGCAAGAACGGTGATGATCACGGTGGAATTTCTTGTATAAACAGTGATGTAATTGAAGTTTTGCGTATATAATGTACATATTTATAAACCTGGAATAAATGCCAACCAAACAAATCATATCTGCTGGATGTGAATTAAGTAACAAATGAAAAGAGAAAGTTGTACTTGCAGTTTTTGTTGCTCAGATCCATAACATTTAGATGGAAGTAATCCTCATGTTGTTGATCTCATCAATGGTTTCTCTATCAAAATTTTCTTGCATAACCTCATTATTTCCCAGTAGGAAACTGGGTTGGTTTGTGGATGCAAGAAGTCTAGCCCACATCCTGTCCGTCAACTTGACAGTGTTCGTTGTCTCAGTTACACGCTGCAGCATGCCACTCAAATTTAGATTTTTCACATGGCTATTAATCAATGAAGTGCAAGACCACGGTAAATTTGCTAAAATCGAATTAGACTCGTAGCCCCAATATGCAAGTATCCTTTTCAGTTGTTTTTGTCATGTACAATGTTTAGTCTCGTAGCCACATGCTGAACTAGACATAACGGGAGCAAGAGCCCACGAAGTCATCAAATTTGGTTGTATACACATACTCAGAAGAAAATACCATTTCCTGGGCCTACTTGGGAGTGACTAGAAGATATAAGATTATTAGTCCAAAAGAAAAGTAGGGGTGGCACCCACTCGTGAGAATATAAGATGATTCCTCTGTCTTTTCCACCTCTGAAGAAGAAGACTTTTCTTCACCCATAGAGAGCGTCGACTTCAATGGTTTGAACACATGTCTAAGACCTAGTGACGCTTCAGTCAAGCAAGGAAGACTAGTTGTTATAGAAGGTAAGAGTCGAATAGGGCAACCAAACCAAAAATAATGTGGGACGAGGTCATTAAATTGATTTTATAGGTCTAAGGTTCGATTTGCAAGTTCTGTGAGGGGATATCTTGCAGAAGTAACGTGGGATGGACTAAAAATCTTAAGGGTCGGTTTTGCAAGTTCAGTGAGGTAATAATGTATTACCAGATAGATATTTAGTAAGTCTGGGTAGCCAAGCATAATATGTCTGCCATAGTATAGGCAAAAACAAACTATAGACCATAACTTTTACAGTTGTAGGTCGATGTTAATTAAATTTTTGTTACGAAATGAAATAATAGGTACTGGATGATAAAGCAGCTTTCGGAACTTGATCTAATCTTCCATGAGAGAACTTATCGAGATATACTGTGGCTATCTAAACTTTGATGAGAAAGAATTTTCAACTCAACACCAAGGAAGTGGTGAGAAGAACTATATGCATAAGGTTGTGGCCTTGAGTTCGAACCCTCCCCTTTGAGGCAAGCCTCAAAGGAATTTCCTGATACAAAATTGGAACGTGGGACATTGGGACCTGCCACGTGTCAAGAGGGGATTAGTCTCACCCAGAAGGTAAGGATACCCCTCTGGTCACCAAAAATTAAAAAGTAAAGAACAAATGGATATACCCATTGAGCAAGGTGTAAAACAAAGCATGATCTTTTGTTTGAAAAGGCGTTGGGGAGGAAATATTCCATCCCATGTGATCAGTGAAGAAGTAGGAGGAGAAGCACACATTCCACAAAAGTTAACTATGCATTAAACCACACTGACGGTTGAAAAAACGTAGTCACTTCTTCTCCAGCAATTACTAATGACTGCCTCCTTTTCCTTCGGTTTTCATGATAAAACCTCATATCCATGCTCAACACTACCACTAGAATTATGTTCCTAGGTCCTTACTACATCAGGTAACGGGTTCAACCAATCATCTCCATTACTACAATTCTGCTAAAGGAACATAGATTGATGCGACTTGTTCCCATATTCCCAAGCAGCTCTCCAGACCCGAGCTTCTTAAGCTGCTCCCAGAATCATCGGTTACACCTTATGAGAAAACACATCAACACCCGAAACTAGTTCAGTCCATCAATCCTACTGTCGAGGCTGCTCCAGTATCAAATAAGGCTATAACAGGGATAGGTTTGGCATATTTGTCCGGAAGAATACATGGCCTTGAACTACACCTCCCTTGGTTTGGACAGTTGCTATGCAGGTATGTTGATAGTGGACACCCCGATGGGGCATAGATCTTGATCACCCCTTTTGCTTTATAATTTTTTGTTCTTCCACAAAGATTTGAGAACATCAAAAGCAATCAGTTCAAATAGCAAAATTAGAAATTAAATTATTTTATAAACTTCAGATTTAACCCATCTCTTTGGATAAAGAATGTTGCTTGTGGGACCAAGATTATGTCACTAGACCACTACAAGCGTGACAACTTTTTTATCATCCCCTGTGGTTTTATATATTCTGATTCTTCAGTTACTCTATTTTAGTAAGACAGAAATGTGAACATTCATTTTTCCACCGAATGCTTGAACCTGGACCTCCCCTTTGGACATGTGGAGTTCATACCACCTACTCCAAGAGCCAAGTAGTCAGTAATTCAGTTATTACTAAACAACGAATTCTCACCAAAAGTAAGTAATGGATTTAGTCAAAGCTTAAAGAACTTGAAGTTTGAACTGGATCAGATAGTGACCAATCCATGTAAAAAGTGTAATAGAGCATTTCAGGAGTAGAAGCAGCAGTGGCAGTAGCAGTGGATCAGATAGTGATCTCAAACATATGCAGAACCCAATTAAAAGAAGTGCTTACCGCAATTGGTATGTAAGCATGTCTGCTGTTTACAGGTCCAACTGTGAAACCAGTATACCCTGCCATGGCCCCATGAACTGCACTATGAGCAAGAAGTGTACAATAGATATTGTCTGAAGCATTACTAGGAATAGCTCGGATCATGTATGTTGGATCTGTAGAGATAGTATAAAATTAAAATTCCACCAAAAGTTAAGAACAAAAAAATAAATAAATAAAATGCAAAATAGTGATCATAGCAATTGGTCCGGCCTTCGTTGCTTTCTGAATGTCACGTCTTGGCTAGTATTGGAGAAGTGTTGGCCACTTGTCTTTATTTAAGGACTCATGGAAAAATAATAAATAAGTTGGATATAACACCCTTATGTGGAAGTGTCTAATATGCATCCACATTACACTGTCGGACAGGTTTCTAACTCGAATATAACTCCTAAGAAGAGTGTGTTTCTTAGATCCTTCTCAAGGTTCGTTTTTCTCTCTTTCTTTCATTTTAATTTGCTTTTTATGCAAGTGCTCACCAACGCACCCTTTTATTGTCCTATTGGGAACTTCTACCATCCATTTGGAGGGAAGAGAAGGCACTACTGACTGAAACTGAAAGAACATTTTCAGCCTTTGAGGAACTCCCCTTAGTAACTAAAGCCCGCCCTTGGTGATAAGTCATTATCAATGTTGGGCAACAAGAAGTTCTGACTACTCTGAATCTATGTATTTTGTATAAAAATAGAATTATGACGAGTACGAGGAACAATGGTGTTAATGAAACTAACAGGATACCCTAGATAAAACGAAAAAAAATATGTAAAGAAATAAGAAAGAAACCGAACACATTGTTTGTGATATCCATTTAAATTCTACTGACTATAGCAAAGAAAAAAAATCACACACAACTTCGGTAAGTACCTATATACTTTGGACTTATTGCAATCTTCCGAACCTCTGTAAAATGATCCTGTTACATGGAGCATAAATACATAAGACAATTATATATTTAACATTAGGAAAGGAACTAGTAAAAACCATCACTTAAACGAACGACCGAAAAAAACATCCCCATCCTAACTAAATAAGTAATTGAATTACATATAGTCTATCAATCTAGTCATCAAACCAAGCACAAGATGCCAATTCAAGGATCCTAACACTAATGTATTCTTCATCGAGAGATAGATTATCCTCCTGTGCTCCAAAGGGTTTCTGCTTCCAGTCTAGTATAATGGCACTGTTGAAAGAAACAATTAGAATCCAGAAGATTTTGTTACAGATGGGCTGTAACCATTCCCGAATCATACTAAACTTCTTTTTAATGTTTTTGGGCCAAAACTTTAGCAGAAAAATTCATGTTAAAGGAACAGTAAAATAAACAAATAAAAAGATAAAATTGCGAAACCGGGACATTATTGAGCGAGGCCCTGAAGAAAATGACCTTCAACAGATACATTCAAACTCTAACACCAACTCCACCAATGTTCTAAAAATGTTCTTAAATACAAGCACTAACTGCTGGAGGGAGCAAATTTAAAAGAATAAAACCTCTTATATATGGGGGGAATCTTAGAGCAAAAGGTCTTATGCCAAAGCATATGGAAGACCAGGGACATCACATACTAGAACCTAGTAAGAGAGCTTATCCAATTCAGTGAAGGTAAGATCAATAAACAACCTACGAAAATTATCTTGAACCAGACCTTAATTTCTTGAGTTAACCACAGACCAACATCTAAAAGAAGCCTGTTTCCTGATGCGTCTTTCTCATCAACTGCATGCATGCCTTGTGCAATATATTCCTGTCCTGCTCCCTCCGCCAACACGATCACGACATGCCTGTTTTCTTTAAGGCGCTCTTCAACAAACTCAAAAAGTCCACCTTCACCTTCCAGATAGAATGGAGACTCTGGAATCAAGCAACAATCCTGTTACAATCCACAAGCTATTAATAGATCTTACAATAAATCATAAAGAGAGAATTTCTATCATATCCTGAGGAGCATTCCTCTGACCACCATTGTGTTTATTTACTTCTTTAATATCGTCTGTCTAATAACTTACAACCATGGGAGACATGTATAAGTCAACATATGGCTACACTTTCTCGAAGAACATTACAAAACAAAACTCTGATCCTCCTTTTTAATTTTTAATTTTCCTCCAAAAAACCACACAACTATCTCAAGGACTGCAGCCAAAAGATCCCCCAACTCTAATAGAAGTACATTGAATTCTTACAGAATTTAAAAACCTTGGAAACACACTACTCTATACAGAAAAATGACCTTGTAGATGTGTTTTCAAGTACACTTCTGTTACTTCCACCAGAAGACTCATGAAAAAAGATCCTTATTTAGATCAAAGATTCAGCTTTATAAGTGAAATAACCCAAAAATTTGCTGTATGTATGACCAAGCATGGGAGAATGAGTATACTTATGTAGGTTTTAGATTTATTTCCCATATCCAACATTGGAATAAGTTAATACAGCTTCTGATAGAAATTGTGATTATTAATTATTGGTCCTTCACATAGAACTAAGGCCATGTTTGGCAGGCGGTCTTTCTGGTCTGGTCCGGTCCGATCTGGTCCGGTCTGGTCTAATCTGATCTGGAAAAGTCTGTTTGGTAAGCGGTTTGGTCTTACTATTTATTTATTATTTATTATAATATTTATTTATGTATTATTTATTTCTTTATTTCCTATTTCTTCACTTTATAATATATTTTATTATTTATATTATTAAATTATTATTTATTAATTTATATATTAATTTATAAATATATTCTATTTATTTATTATTATTTCATTATTTAATTCATTTTATTTATAAATTATTTATTCATTTTTAATTATTTAAAAATATATTTTATTAATTTATTATTATTATACTCATTTTTTATTATTATTATGAAGTATTTATTCATTATTATATTTACTTATTATTTATTATTATATCTATTTATTATTTATTATTATTATTTATTTAATTTTGTTTATTATTTATTATTTTTATTATATTTTTAAATATGTTTTCTGTAATTTATTATTATTATTTATTATTTAGTCCATTTTTTATTATTATTATATTTATTTATTATTATTGTATTCATTTTTTATTATAATTATGTTTTATTTAATTTATTATTTATATTATTAATTATTCATTTTTAATTATTTATAATATATTTTATTATTTATTCATTTATTTATTATTATTTATTTCATTTTGTTTATTATTTATTATTTATATTTTATTTTTAAAATATGTTTTATTTAATTTTTTATTATTATTATTAATTTCTTATTATTATTTATTCATTATTTTGTCTGAAATGAGGCCATTTTGGTCTGATTTGGTCTTACTTGGTCTAACCAAAAATTTGGGACCAATGCTACGAAACACGGTCTGATCCCATAAAACGCAAGACCAGACCAGACCACCTACCAAACAGGGCCTAAGGGTTCTTTTCCTTTTTGTCTTGGAAAGGTTACCATAGACCAAGTAGTAGGTTTCAAAAAAAAAATGTTAATCATTAGAAGCATTAATTTATTCCTCTTATCTACTACTTATTATTGGGTCAATGTAACTATTAAAAATGCTGATTTGCAAGAGATGGAAAAGGGTAGAAAATGGATTCCACGAATGCAAGGAGACTTGAAAAGTTGCTGTAAGGGCCATAAATTTAGCCCCAACAAATGGCTAAGCCCAACATCGAGTATTGAGATTGTAAATACCAAAAAGCCCAACCCAGTCCAGGGAAAATTCTAGAATTACTCGGCTAGAAAGATTAAATCCCAATTGATGTGGGATAATTGAGACCAACATGCAATGTATATAAAATCCCTACAATTAAGGGATTTGACCCTAATTATAGTGGGCCAAAAAGCCCATTATTTGCTGTATAAATAAGGCGATTAGAGCCTCAATAATGATATTGGAGAGTAGAGCAAAAAACTATATCTACACTTTGGCACCGTCTGTGGAAAACGAAAATCTTCTTGATTTTTCTTTCACACTTTTTCTTTACAAGAAACCTTTTTTAGAGCAACCATAGTAGTAGAGACCAGGTCCTTCGCAGCCGGGACTAGGACCGCCCAAATTGAGGCAATTATGCAGAGGCTAATGGCGGTGGAAAAGAAGAATGAAGAGCTAGAGCGGCAGAATGCAGAATTCCGCCAAAGGTATGGCCAGATACCCAACGCAGCCGTTGCAGCAGACCCGACTAACATCGCCAAAACTAGAGGCGATATTCCTGATCCACCCAGGAATGAGGGGAACGAGAACAACAAGCAGGAGGGGACTAAGAGCAGAGCGGCTGATGACCAGGAGGAAAACTCTGCTCCTCTAGCTAGGGATCCACCACTTCATCAGCCACCAACCATGAAGGATTTAGAGGACATACCTGAGAGTAGAGCTGGCAATTCGTGTTAGCGTGCTGAACCATAGGTTGACCATGTAATCTGACACTAGTCGACACGAAAATCAAACATTTTAAATTTGACACAATCCAACACGAAAAAATAAAAATGAAATTGAATTTGAATTTGACACCATTCAGTAATAGTTTATTAATATATTTCAATCCATGACCAATTAAAGAATATAAAAAATCTGCAAATAAATATAACAATAAATATAATTGTGTCAAACGTGTCATTTCGTGTCAGAAATTGCCAGCTCTGCCTGAGAGGATTCAGAGGCAGGTTCTCGAAAGCATAAAGGCTTAGAACCCCACCATGAAGGACCTGGCAGCCCATGCCGTTGTTGACATGATCAGGTTACCCTTCACTGATGAAATAGATCAGGCAGAATACCCAAAGAAGTTCAGATTGCCGACTTTCACCCTCTATGACGGGACGAAGGACCTGTTTGACCACATCTACCAATTCCAGCAAAAGATGATTACCTAGAAGAAAGATGAAGCCCTCATATGCAACAAATTCCCCACCAGTTTAACTGAGGCACCCCTCCTATGGTTCAGAAAGCAGCCGCCTGGTTCAATTGGTAGCTGGAACAAGCTGTGTGAACTTTTCATAGCCTAGTACTATGGCAACCAGAGGCATAAGAAGACAATCTCCAACATGTTCTCAATGACGCAAGAAAAGGAAGAGACCCTCCAAAGTTTCCTATCCCGGTTCACAAGGGAAATGTCCTTTGTTGACCAATGTGACCAATTATCAACAGTTGAAGCATTCAGAATGGCCCAAATTCCAGGCACCAAGTTTCATGCGTCCTTGGTAAAGAGGCCCCCCAGTAACATTGGGGAACTTAATTCCAAAGCCCAGGGGTACCTAAGAATCGAGGAAGAAGAAACAATCCGGTGGAAGAGGGCGGCTATGGTTACTGTTGAGGCTCGAATAAAAGATCGCATCAAGGATCAGAAGTCATCCCGTCCAGCACCCGCTTCCTCCTCAAACAAGCCAGTAGACAAGAAGCAGAGGGTAGAAGAGAAGGTGACTCCCCTCAGGACGAGCCTGAGCAAACTCTATCAGGAGAAGAAGGGTAAGGGAATTTTCAGACCCCCTTTGCTTATGAGACAGCCCATGGAGCAGAGGGATATGACCAAGCATTGTGCCTTCCACAATGAGTATAGACACCACACCAACGACTGTAGGAACCTGCGCAGACAGGTAGAGGCGATGATAGCAAAGGGCGAACTGACCGAATATGTAGCGAAAAACCAGACCTGAGCAGAGCGCCAGGGGCAGAACACTCAGACAAATGCCCCGGCAGGACAACCTGTCCGAGTGATCCATATGGTTCAAAGAGGACACACCACTGAGGAGACAGAAGGAAGCAGAAGGTCACAAATACACCAAGCGCACAAACTCAGAAGAATCGGCGAGGTGTGTCATACGTCTAGCAGAAAGGAAGAGCCTCAGATAGGTTTTATCGAGTCAGACATTTCACTTTTGGTTGCTAACTGCCTTGTCAAAAGAGTCATTGTGGATCCTGGCAGCAGCACAAATATCATGACTAAGTGGGCATTTGACAAGCTCGGGGTAAATATAGCCCAGATACATCCCGCTAGAGTCCCCCTTGCCAAATTTGATGGGCGTCGGGTAAAACCAGTCGGAGTCATCCACATGTCCGTCTCGGCAACCCGGAGGACCCTGAAGGAGAGTTTCGTGGTGGTAGACGTCAAACCTTCCTACAATTTATTGATGGAAAGAGGATGGATTCACAGGATGCAAGGGGTCCCCTCAACCCTCCATCAGATCATGAGATGCCTTAACCCAAATGGGATAGATATGACAAATATACCAGGGGATCAAGTAGCTGCGAAGGAGTGTTACGCATTCACCATGAAAAACCTGAGTAAATGGACCAAGCCAGAGGAGGAGAGAGAGGGAGGCCCCAGGTACAATGAGAAATAACAATTACAGACTGATCCATTCGAAAAGGGTCTAGAAAGTCAGGTCACAACAAAGTCACTCCAAGAAGTATACATCAGCCCCTCTGAAGATGGCAGAACCACATTCATTGGCTCTACCCCCTCAACATAGGAGAAGGTGGACCTGATCAGACTATTGCAGGATAACATAGACATATTTGTTTGGTCACACTTAGACATGCCAAGCATAAGCCCATCAGTTATACAGCATATCTCAACGTTGATCCTGATGCCAGACCGGTAAAGCAGAGACAAAGACGCTTCGGGGTAGAGAGAAATCAAATCATGGCAGAGGAAGTAAAGAAGTTACTAGAGGTTGGATTCATCAGGGAAGTCAGGTACCAAACCTGGCTTTCCAACGTAGTAGTTGTCAAAAAGAAGAATGGGAAGTGGAGAGTCTGTATCGACTTCACCAACCAGAACAAGGCATGCCCAAAGGATTGTTTCCCTCTGCCAAAGATCAGGTGGTGGATGCAACGGCAGGGTATGAGCAGTTGTCATTTCTAGACGCAAACTCTGGATACATCCAGATCCCCATGAAACCCGTCGACGAGGAAAAAACATCCTTCATCACAGAGGAAGGTACATTTTGTTATAAAGTAATGTCTTTTGGACTAAAAAATGCAGGTGCCACCTACCAGAGGCTGGTGAAAAGAGTATTGGGAACCAGATGGGCAACACGGTGGAAGCATACATTGATGACACAGTAGTCAAAAACAATAAGGAGGACCACCTTCAGCATCTGAAAGAAGTGTGTAATAGCCAGTTATTTTATTTATTTAAATTCGATATATTTAATATAATTAATTAAATAATTATAAATTATTTAGTTGGGCTTACTAGCCAATGGACTATTATATATTTTTGGGCCCATTGGAAGGATTAATTATAAATTTATATATATATATATATATTTATTTACATAATAAAATAAACCCTAAGAGACTTTTATCACGTTCTATCAGACAACAAGTAGAGGGGGAGTCGCGAGTCGTGTAGAGAAGAAAGCATCGATTGGTTTACAGTTCATGCGTGATTTAGCCCAACGATTAGACAAGTAGAATGTTCTTCTCTTCCCTTTTGGACCTATAATCGTAACATCGATATCCTATATATCTTATTATTTTTCTGTTTGTGTATACATATATATGTGTAATAAATTGTTTTTCTTAATAATCGGTATATGCCTAGTTGATCTTTGATATATTTATACCTAAATTGTTCATGCTTGCGTCGGCTATTACTATTTTCGTAAAGTTGGAGAACATAGGAATTTCAATTACAGTGGGTCTACCCATCATGATGGAGATTTAATGCTTGAGTCAACTTTATATTTATATGAATATGTAAGTGATGAATTTCAATGCTTCGTTGATGTGTGTCAAAAGTTTGGTGGTTAGAATTGTGATATAGGATTTAGGATGACCAGAAGCATGATTCGTTGATATATGTATATATGGGTAAGTTTAGGTAAATAGTTAAAGTTGGGTAGTTAGAATGGTGATTAAGTATTTAGGATGTTAAGTAACAGTGGTCAATGAGGAGATTCTTTTCTCTATTTCATGTAATTGGTATTGTAGGAGCTGACTTGATATGTTCATGGGCCCATCCATACAGCATGACTTCAATTGTTATGATTATTACCGTGGTGATGGATATTAGGATATCACTAAAATTAATTAAGATTTTCATAATGGGGGCAAAATAAATAAGTAAATAAGATAACAATAATGCTATTATTAATAATAATGATGATATTTAAGGTGTATTTGAATCATTAAAATTTCGGATTATTGTATGTGATTATGTAATTATATTTTTCATATATATATTTTTCTTTTTATTTTCTGTGATTATGGAACGGAGGGAACCACGATGGGCTGACTAATAAGGCAGTCTCATCTGTACTCTAACATGATTGACTTGTCACGACATGAATAAATTATCGGGTACGTGGTTATGAACAGGCATAGTTAAGTTGCCTATTGACTTGAGATTTAAATATTTTTTTCATGTATGGATACATGGTTTTCTTATTCCATCTATGGTTACATTGTTTGGTTATTAATTCTTATTCCATCTTTGAATAGGTTGTTTATTGAGATTTATGTATTTTAGGAGTTTAGTTAAGGGTATTAGAGTTTTTCTCGTATGTTCATATAAGGTATCATGGAGTGATGGTATTATTATTGGTTCTCTGTTTGGGATTATGTAAAGTCTACATTGTTCGTGGTCCGACCCACTATTGTTAATATTTCAGGTCATCGGCAGTTCCAGCCACAGGGTTAAGGGTTTATCTCGTTTCTTCTTAAGTTATTCAGTTTTTCGCAATTTTTCAGTGTAGGGACTCTATATTAGTGTTTTCTTTCGGACTTATATTTTCGTTTATGGTTTTAAAGGTCCATAGATATGGGATTCCCAAGTTGTACCCTTTGGATATTTGGATTTCTGAATTTGTTTTATTCATGAAAATTAAAATTTTAAGACTCTTTTATTTTCTTAAATATGTATTTTGCTTCCGTGCTTGTTTATTATTGAGTGTTGATGCGCCCTAGTTTTTGGTATAGGCCTGACCAACCTATGTATGAAAATTAGGAGGTATCACAATTGGTATCAGAGCACTCTCGGTTCAAGTGTCCTAGGTTTTCCGCGTTGCGTATTCTAATATTTAGAGCCTTAATTTAGAACTCATTGTACTCTTTTAAGTCCGTTGTTGTGGTATTAACGACTCGTATTATTGTTATTTTAGTATGCCGCCTCGTGGGAGAAGGAACGTGAATCAGGGTCAGGGCAATGCTCAGTATGGCAATGTTGAACTTCCTCTTAATCTTGCAGCTTTAGATGTTTGTCACTTTCAAGTTGGTTGGTGATGTTTTGTAGTGGTGGAAGTCAATTAGGACTTTATAAGAGAGGGTCACATTGACTTATGCTCAGTTTGAGGCTCGTTTTGACGAGAAGCATTTTCCATTCGCAGTGAGGGCAACTAAGAAAAGGGAGTTTCTTGATTTACAACAGGGAGATAGGATTGTTGCAGGATATGAGCAGGAGTTCACTAGCTTATCATCGTTTGCACCTAAAGAGGTGAATACGGAGGAGAAAAAGAAGAACTGTTTTGTGAACAATTTGTCATGGCCCATTCGACAAGTGATAATTGGTAGTCCAGTTTACACTACTGATGCTTAGGTGGTGGATGCACTGTTACAGCATTGTCAAATTAGGAGGGAATATAAGAAATCTAAAGGGGAAAAGTACAGTGATGAGGACTCCACTAGACAATGGAAAAAGGAAATGGTTAGAGTGGGATACACAGTGATAGAGGAAAATTCCAGGGGTATCAGCCTTGGAAGAAGCATAATAGTAGCACAAATGCTAGTAATGAGATTTATTTCCATCATTGACAGTAGGGTGGAGCACCTCAGGATATTGAGAGTATGTTTCCTATTCATGGTAGACTCGATAGAGTTCTTTTTGAGACTGGCACATCACATTATTTTGTATCACGCTCGTTCATTGCTTTATCTGGATTATTGACTCAACCTGGTATTCTACCCCTCAGTATTTCCACGCCATTATGTGTTGATGCTATTTTACGGGAGCGTTGTGGACACATTCCTATTGAGATTGGCAGGCTTAGATTTCTAGTTGATTTGTTAATACTTGATATACATACTTATGATGTGATACTTGGAATGGATTGGTTATTTCACTACCCTGTTCAATTGGACTGTCATGGTAAGACGATAGTCTTTACGATACAAGGTCGGGAGATGTACTTCATTACTATGCTTTATCCACAGGGAGGGTCTAGTATGCATTTATTTTATATTGATACAGAGACCCAGGAGGAGACTACTATATCTATAGATAGTATCCCTATAGTGCATGATTATCAAGATGTCTTTTAGGAGATACCAGGGTTGCCACTGAGTCGTGAGATTATCTTTGTTATTGACTTAGCTCCAGGCAACAAGCCTATTGCTAAGGTACCATATAGGATGGCACCGATGGAAATGTGGGAGTTGAAGGATCAGATTCAACAGCTTCTTAGTCAAGGGTTTATTCGCATGAGTACTTTACCCTGGGGAGCAACAATGTTGTTTGTTAAGAAGGATGATGGTTCTCTTCGTCTTTGTATTGATTACAGGAAGCTGAATAAAGTCACAATCCACAACAAATACCTGTTGCCTAGGATTGATGATCTATTCGATCAGTTGAGGAGAGCCACTTACTTTTCGAAGATCGATTTGAGGTCTAGTTACCATCAGCTTCGTGTTAGAGAGCAGGATGTGCCTAAGACAACATTTCTCACCAGATATGGGTCATATGAGTTTCGTGTTATGCCTTTTGGGTTGACTAACGCCCCAACTATTTTTATGGATATGATGAATATAGTATTCAAGCCATTTTTGGATCAATTTGTCATTATATTCATTGATGACATATTGGTCTACTCTCGGTTTGAGGAGGAGCATGCCAGACATCTACAGATAGTATTACAGTTCCTTAGAGAGCACCAGCTGTATACAAATTTTGAGAAGTGTGCTTTCTGGCAGAGAGAGGTGAAGTTTTTGGGCCATGTAGTGTCAGAGAAGGGGATAGCAATGGATCCAGCGAAGGTCTCAGCGGTTCTGGAGTGGGGACAACCTACCTCACCTTCAGAGGTCCATAGTTTTATGGGATTAGCAGGGTATTATGGTAGATTCATTCAGGGTTTCTCTAAGATCGTCGGTCCACTCACCAACTTGACTAGAAAGGGTGCGCCATTTGTTTGGGATGATCACTGCCAAACATCTTTTGATGAACTAAAGACTAAGTTGACATTTGCACCTGTTCTAGCCACTCCACAGAGCGGGGTTGAGTATTTTGTCTACACCGATTCATCGTTACAGCGTCTGGTTGTGTGTTGATGCAGGAGGAGAGGCCAGTATATTACGGTTCGCGTAAGCTCAAGCCACATGAGCTTAATTACCCTACCCATGATTTGGAGTTGGCAATTGTGGTATTTGCATTAAAGATTTTGAGATACTACCTTTTGGGTGAGACTTTCAGATTATTCAGTGATCACAAGAGTTTGCAATATCTCTTCACGCAGATGGAGTTGAATACGAGGCAGCGCAAATGGCTGGAATTTGTGAAAGACTATCACTTCTCCATTCAGTATCATCCAGGGAAAGTTAATGTAGTGGAAAACGCCCTTAGTCGTCGACCTTATACTAGTCTTTCAGCCTTGTTCTAAACTGAGTGGAATGCGCTGAGGTCAGTTGATGAGTTAGCTAATGCATTTGCGGCATGTGTTGTGGTGATGCCTGTTATCATTTGGAAGGTAGTTGAGGCCCAATAGGCAGACCAACAGTGTATGGATAGAGTTGGGGAGTTGACATAAGGGGAGATTACATTTTACTTAGTTAGTTCAGATGGGGATTTGAGGTACAGGGGTCGATTAGTTATTCCTCTTATCGTTGACTTGAAGAGAGATGAGGTGAGAGAGGCTTATAACTCTCCATTTGTGTACATCCTGGAGGGGATAAGATATATCAGGACATGAAACGTCAATTTTGGTGGGCTGGTATGAAAAGGACATAGCCATTTTTTGTCTCCAAGTGTAGTACTTACCAAATGGTTAAAATCGATCACCAGAAACCACCCGGAGCATCGCAGCCACTTCCGGTGCCGGAGTGGAAGTGGGAGATTATTTTTATGAATTTTATTGAAAGATTACCTACCTCGCATCGAAACCATAACTCCATTTGGGTGATAGTTGATATACTTACAAAGTCTGCCCATTTTCTACCTGTTCGCTCATATTACACTTTGGAGCAGTTGGTGAAGCTTTATATTGCAGAAATAGTGAAGCTTAATGGGATTCCATTATCTATTGTATGAGATAGAGATCCAAAATTTGTACTTGGGTTTTGGGCGAGCTTTCAGCAGGCCTTGGGTACAGAGTTGCATCTTTGTATAACTTATCACCTACAGACATATTGTCAGACTAAGAGAGTTAACTAGCTTTTGGAGGATAGGCTTCGAGCTTGTGTCTTTGATTTCAAGGCGATTGGAAGTTTTATTTGCCACTTTCAGAGTTTGCTTATAACAATAGTTATCAAACGACTATTGGTATGGCACCATTTGAGACATTGTATGGTTGACCATGTAGATCTCCGGTATGTTGGTTTGAGGATGGAGATAGCAGATTATTGGGTCCTAAGTTCATCAATGACACCTTAGAAAATATTTGGTCTTATTCAAGACCGTGTGAGGACTGCCAGAGTAGGCAGAAGAGGTATGTTGATTGGCGGACTCGAGCTTTGGAGTTCAGAGTGGGGAATCGGGTTTTACTCAAGGTGTCTCCCATGAAGGAATTAATGCGGTTTGGGAAGAAGGAGAAATTGTCACCTTGATTTGTGGGTCCTTTTATGATTCCTGACAGGATTGGACCAGTGGCGTACAGTTTACCACTGTCGGATCATATACACAGGGTGTATAATGTTTTCCATGTCTCTTTGTTACGGAAATTTTTGCGGGATGAGGACATATATTCACATATTGATATGGGAGAGATCGATTTAGAGTCGGATGCGACTTATATGAACCAGTCTTATCGTATTCCTGATCGTAATGAGCATGTACTTCGTACAAAGATCACTTCCCTTGTGCGTATTCAGTGGAGCCATCACAATGAGGCAGAGTCCACTTGGGGAATAGAGAATGAAATTCGTGCAAAGTGTCCAAAGTTTTTTAGTTCAGGTATAAAGTGAATTCTGGGGACGGAATTCCTATATTATGGAGGGAGAATGTAATACCCAGTTATTTTATTTATTTAAATTCAATATATTTAATATAATTAATTAAATAATTATAAATTATTTAGTTGGGCTTATTAGCCAATGGACTATTATATATTTTTGGGCCCATTGGAAGGATTAATTATAAATTTATATATATATATTTATTTACATAATAAAATCAACCCTAAGAGACTTTTATCACATTCTATCAGACAACAAGTAGAGGGAGAGTCATGAGTCGTGTAGAGAAGAGAGTGTCGATTGGTTTACAGTTCGTGCGTGATTTAGCCCAACGATCAGGCAAGTAGAATGTTCTTCTCTTCCCCTTTGGACCTATAATCGTAACATCGATATCCTATATATCTTATTATTTTTCTGTTTGTGTATACATATATATGTGTAATAAATTGTTTTTCTTAATAATCGGTATATGCCTAATTGATCTTTGATATATTTATATCTAAACTGTTCATGCTTGCGTCGGCTGTTACTATTTTCGTAAAGTTGGAGAACATAGGAATTTCAATTACAGTGGGTATACCCATCATGATGGAGATTTAATGTTTGGGTCAACTTTATATTTATATGAATATGTAAGTGATGAATTTCAAAGCTTCGTTGATGTGTGTCAAAAGTTTGGTGGTTAGAATTGTGATATAGGATTTAGGATGACCAGAAGCATGATTCATTGATATATGTATATATGGGTAAGTTTAGGTAAATAGTTAAAGTTGGGTAGTTAGAATGGTGATTAAGTATTTAGGATGTTAAGTAACAATGGTCAATGAGGAGATTCTCTTCTCTATTTCATGTAATTGGTATTGTAGGAAGTGACTTGATATGTCCGTGGGCCCATCCATATTGCATGCATTCAATTGTTATAATTATTACCGTGGTGATGGATATTAGGATATCACTAAAATTAATTAAGATTTTCATAATGGGGGCAAAATAAATAAGTAAATAAGATAACAATAATGCTATTATTAATAATAATGATGATATTTAAGGTGTATTTGAATCATTGAAATTTTGGATTATTGTATGTGATTATATAATTATATTTTTCATATATATATTTTTCTTTTTATTTTCTATGATTATGGAACGGAGGGAACCACGATCGGCTGACTAATAAGGCAGTCCCATCTGTAGTCTAACAGGATTGACTTGTCACGACATGAATAAATTGTCGGGTACGTGGTTATGAACATGCATAGTTAAGTTGCCTATTGACTTGAGATTTAAATATTTTTTTCATGTATGGATACTTGGTTTTCTTATTCCATTTATGGTTACATTGTTTGGTTATTAATTCTTATTCCATCTTTGAATAGGTTGTTTATTGAGATTTATGTATTTTAGGAGTTTAGTTAAGGGTATTAGAGTTTTTCTCGTATGTTTATATAAGGTATCATGGAGTGATGGTATTATTATTGGTTCTCTGTTTGGGATCATGTAATGTCTACATTGCTCGTGGTCCGACCCACCATTGTTAATATTTCAGGTCATCGGCAGTTCCAGCCACAGGGTTAAGGGTTTATCTCGTTTCTTCTGAAGTTATTCAGTTTTTCGCAATTTTTCAGTGTAGGGACTTTATATTAGTGTTTTCTTTCGAACTTATATTTTCGTTTATGGTTTAGGGGTCCATAGATATGGGATTCCCGAGTTGTACCCTTTGGGGATTTGGATTTCTGAATTTGTTTTATTCATGAGAATTAAAATTTTGAAACTCTTTTATTTTCTCAAATATATCTTTTGCTTCCGTGCTTGTTTATTATTGAGTGTTGATGCACCCTAGTTTTTGGTATAGGCCTGGCCAATCTATGTATGAAAATTAGGGGGTATCACAAAGTGTTTCAAGCAGTTAGAGGCTACAAGATGAGGCTCAACCCCTCAAAATGTTCATTCGGGGTCTTATCTGGGCAGTTCCTGGGATACATAATGAATCAAACAGGGATCGAAGCCAACCCGGCTTAAGTCAAAGCGATTATGCACATAGAGGAACCCAAAAATCAGAAAGAAGTCTAGACCCTAATAGGACGGGTAGCTGCACTGAGCAGATTTGTCTCCAGACTCACAGATAAATGCAGACTGTTCTTTCAAGCGATCAGAACAGGGAAAGGCAATGTTTGGGGGTCAGAACAAACCCAAGCACTGCAGAAATTGAAAGAGTATTTGGTGAGCCCTCCAGTATTGATTTCTCTAGAGCCAAGTGAAACGCTACACCTTTACCTAGCAGTATCGATCACCTCCACAAGCGTTGCACTAGTGAAGCAAGAGAAGATGCGCCAGACCTCAGTCTTCTACACCACAAGTCCTTGTCAAGCCCTAAAACCAAATACACCATTGTTGAACGAGTCATCCTATTGCTGGTCAACGCCAAAAGGAGGCTCAGACATTACTTTGAGACACACCCAATCATCGTCCCAACATCATTTCCCATCAGGGCAATTATGTCCAAACCAGACCTGACGAGACAAATCACCAGATGGGCGATTGAGTTAGGTACCTTCGACATAACATATGTGCCAAGGACAGCCATTAAGGGACAGACACTTGCAGACTTTCTTCTAGAAGCAGAGCCAAAGCTAGAGCATCCGGAGTTCGATGAGCTAGAATGGAACCTGTTTGTTGATGGATCGGTTGGAGCATCAGGGGCTGGAATAGGACTGGAGGTCATAACCCCAGACGGTACTAAAATTCAACAATCAATCCATCTGGAATTCCCAGCCTCCAATAATGAAGCAGAGGATGAAGCACTGTTGGCAGGCATCAGATTATGCTAGAGTCTCCAGATCAAACGACTCAGGATATACAGGGACTCTCAACTTGTTGTCAAACAAATCAATGGAGAATACGAGGCTGGAGAAAAAATGGAACCGTATAGACCCTTGGCTCTAGCAGAACTAAGTCAATTTGATCAGTTAAGCCTTGAGCAGGTACCCAGGGGGCAGAATGAGAATGCAGACCAATTGGCCAATATGGCATCATCCAATACTCAGGACTTGACAAGGGTGGCTCCAATAAACTACCTTGAAATCCCAAGTATTTAGCAACCAGTGAGCGTCTGTATAATACCATGGGAACCTAACTGGATGGATCCGATCGTATCCTACCTAAGGGATGGAATTATGCCTGAAGTTAAAACTGAGGCCCGAAAGATTCGCATGAAATCCTCCAGATACTTTCTAATCAATAGGAGGCTGTATCGAAAGTCCCTCAGAGGACCTTACCTCAAGTGCCTCAGCCCCTCAGAACCTAGAGCAATCATGAAAGAAATACACGAGGGAACATGTGGAAACCATTCAGGAGGAAAGTCTCTTGCTCATAAGGTACTAAGTCAGGGTTACTTCTGGCCCTATCTTTCTCAGGACACTGAAGTTTTTGTTAGAAAATGGCACAAGTGCCAGATCCATGGTGACAATATCCATTCTCCACCAGAATTTCTAAACCCAACACTCCATCCACATCCTTTTGCCTAGTGGGGAATTGATATTGTGGGACCGCTTCCGCAAGCTCTGAGGGAGGTTAAGCTTGCACTTATTACGACAGATTATTTCACCAAGTGGGTAGAGGTAAAATCATACTCAACAATCACGCATAGGCACGTGATTAAATTCATCTGGACAAACATCATATGTCGTTTTGGGGCCCAGGGTTATAATGATAGACAATGGATTAAATCTGGACAACAAATTGGCCAGGGATTTCTGTGAGAAGCATGGTATACAACTAAAAACATCCTCAGTAGGATATCCACAAGGCAACGGTCAGGCAGAAAGATCAAATAAAACGATTTTGAACACCCTCAAGAAGAAATTAGAAGATGCAAAAGGACTCTAGCTTGACAAGTTGCCTGAGGTCCTCTGGTCATACAGAACCACCCCAAGACTTCCAACCGGTGAAACCCCATTCTCCATAACATATGGAGCAGAAACGGTAATCCCAACAGAGAATGTGGTTCCAACCATAAGAACCGAAACCTATCAAGAAGATCAAAACAACTAGAACTTGGTGTACCCTTTTGACACTTTGGAGGAAAAACGTGACAAGGCAGCCACCAGACTGGTTGAATATCATCAAAGGGTCAGAAGAAGTTATAACCA
This sequence comes from Cornus suecica, assembly GCA_963922005.1. Taxonomy (NCBI): domain Eukaryota; kingdom Viridiplantae; phylum Streptophyta; class Magnoliopsida; order Cornales; family Cornaceae; genus Cornus; species Cornus suecica. The sequence continues at coordinate 50,933,220 of OY998244.1, forward strand.
GAAGGTGAGAAGACGTGAGTTTCAGGTTGGAGACATGGTCCTTAGTAAAAAGATTGGGATCGTTGGCAAGCTTCGGGAAAACTAGGAAAGCCCTTACACTGTAACTAAGGTCATTGGAAAAGGGGCCTACCGATTGAGGAAATCCAATGGTCGCATGGAACCCAATTCCCAGAATGCCTCCAGACTAAAGAAGTACTATCCTTATGTAGATTTTCATTTCGCATATATGACAGAGGCAAATCATGCCTAAGAACTTGTTATCAGTTCAAATGCAATCAATAAAAGAGGTTGAGGCTTGATTCCAAATTTAAATGATCCATTGCTAGCATTTATCCTTCTTTCAGTCATAAAAAAGAGGAATTTAATTTGTAAGTACTAAATTGATAGAGGCATACGCCTGAGTCATAAAAAAAAAGGAATTTAATTCCTAAGTACTAAATTGAGAGAGGCATATGTTGTTAGGGTTTTTACACCCGCCCAAGAACACTTAAGGATTCCAACTCCTTGATTCGAAGCCGTGTGTACCTGCAAATCAGAAATCGTACACAAACACACACCAAAAACAATCGACACAAAGATATATACGTGGTTCAACCAAATCGGCTTATGTCCACAGAGAGCACCGTTTAACTATAATCAATGAGAGGATTACAAGGGGATGATCCGCAGATCACACACGCACACACAAAGTGTATACTCACGCTTGTATCACCGGAAATAATATAAGCATGTATTATTCCTAACTCTCACCAAGAAGAATCTCAATCTGTATTTCTTCTTGTTCCCTCTCACAATCTGGATCAGATCTTGTGTTTCTGTGTCATACGATACAATAGGAATAACCCATGTATTTATAGGAGAGGCTGGGATGGAGGACAAGTCAATTGGTATCCCATACCAATTAGAATAGGAGTCAATTTAGGTCTTACCATAAAATCCCGAAATTGGGCTACCGAGTACTCGGTGACACTCCCACCGAGTACTCGGTGGCTGCGCAATAGCGCGCAAGTTCGCACAACTTTCTGCCACTTTTCCTCTCTAATGCGAAAGTGCGCACAATTGCGTACTTACCGAATACTCGGTGGTTCTTCACCGCAAATTTTCCTTTTGACCCTTTTTGCTCCAATTCTCTTCTCAATCCTTGAAAAAAGAAGTCATCAATGCTAACATATGCTTGAATCATAAAGAAAAAAATAATAATTTAATTCCTAAGTACTAAATTGACAGAGGCATATGCCTGAGTCATAAAAAAATAGAGGAATTTAATTCCTAAGTACTAAATTGACAGAGACATACGCATGAGTCATAAAAAGAGGAATTTAATTCCTAAGTACTAAATTGATAGAGGCATATGCCTGAGTCATAAAAAAAAAGAGGAATTTAATTCCTAAGTACTAAAGTCATAAAAACAATAGAGAGGAATTTAATTCCTAAGTACTAAATTGACAGAGGCATATGCCTGAGTCATAAAAAAAAAGGAATTTAATTCCTAAGTACTAAATTGATAGAGGCATATGCTTGAGTCATAAAAAAATAGAGGAATTTAATTCCTAAGTACTAAATTGATAGAGGCATATGCCTGAGTCATACAAAAAGAGGAATTTAATTCCTAAGTATTAAATTGACAGAGGCATATGCTTGAGTCATAAAAATAAAATTCTTTACATCTACCAAATGTTATATGTCTGAGGCATGCTGATATAGCTAAATTTCAATCAAGACATACAACTTTGGCAGATTTAAAAGTTTATTACAACTTTTTGGTCTTTTAGAACAAAAGGAAACAAAACACGGACTATGATGAAGTAAAATTTCATTAAAAATTAAAATCTTTTACATAAATGGCCCTAGGGGCTACAAAATTGCATGTGGCAACAAAAAGAAAGGAGAGAAAAAACCTAAGTCTTGGACCGGGCTCTGAACTCAGGTCCAAAGGTATCCACAATCTCAATAGGAGCAAAATGTGAAACCTCTGGATTTAAGGGGATCTACAGAAGCGGCCCCTGAAAGAAACTCCAAGAAGAGGTTCTCTGCTAAACCAGGCTCAGGACTCTTGTAGGGAGGCGCCACCTTCAAATGGGCATCCATAGCATCAGGGTCCTTGCACTTCCTCTTCTCAGGTTCCTTCAGGGCATTGACAAAGCCACTACGCCAGAACTCACCACCCACATTGTTGTTAATGAGTTCATAATGTTCGTGCAAGTCAACCCCACCCTTCTTACAGATCTCCAGCTGAGAGTGGGAAAGGGTCAGACGATATTTGAGGTCCTCATTTTCAAAGTTTCTTGATTTTCCCTTCCTTCAGAGCAGCCATTTCCTCCTTCAGGGCAACAACCTCCTTAACCAGCAGACTTTCCCTGCCATTAGTCAAGGCCAAAGCAGCCTTGAGGCGGGGCACTTCATCATCATGAGACTCACGTGCCAAACACAGAGCACTCACGCTATAGAAAGCCTGAAGAAAACACAAGGCAAAAAATATCAGGGGTAGTGAAGAGAACACATAAATAAAGACATAATAATAGAGGTAGATAGGGAAAAAGGCATACCCACATCATCGTGCCCATGACCTTGTCGGGCAGATCATGGCCATCGAGAGCCCTAAATGAAGCCAAATCTTCATCACTCCAAAGGGACTTGGCCCTAGCTGTCATTACTGCCATTGAAGTGGGGCTGCCCCCACTAGGCTCGGAAGCCTTTCCCTTTTGCTTCTACCTTTTTGCAGACTTCTCTTCAGCAGCAGGGCGTACATGAGATGAGGGGGGCTGGAGTATAGAGGGGAGGGTTGTCTGAACCATGACAGACCTAGTCCCTTGGGCATGACAGACCTAGTCCCTTGGGTTGCCGGAGGAGCAGAAGAGGAGGTGGCTTGTGTGGAAGGGTCTGGGATGATCTCCACATCATCATCCATGAGCTGAGGGCGGTTCAAGCGAAGCATATCGGCAGAGGCTCCTAGCTTCGATATATCCTGCAAATTGGCAGGAGTCAGAAGGTTAGTACACAACAGAGTCTCAGACCAAAGCTTACTCTTTAGCAGCTTAACCCTTCAATGAATTCTACTGCAGTGAACTCCCTTACTGCCTACGCCATAAAACTCATAAATGTACTCAGCTCTGCGAAGATCACAATTGCGGCACAGGCATGATGCTGAGTGACCATGAAGAAACTTGTAAGGATGGAGTTTGATAGGACTAAAGGTATTAGGGATAGGAAAAGCAGAGGATTGAGGATTACACCAGGGACCCTTAATCAGGACCATTCTCTCTTTTCAATCTTTTTCGTACTTTTCAGTGCCAGAGCAAATTCCCCTGCCTTTGAAGGGATAAAACATGTACCTCCCTACATAGCCAGACAAATCCAATATTTGGTAGCATAGGAAGAGGTCATCAAAACTCAGATGCAATCCGCGATCACGATTGGTCAGGGTCAACATCGAGATGATACGGAAAAAATTGGGGTTAACCTGGAAGGGGGCTATACCCAAAATAAAAAAGATAAAATGGAACAAGGGATGGAGAGAGAACCTAACAAGCTTAACTTGATTATATGAAAGGAGTAGGTTATTGAGGCTAACCCCTTTCCCCTGGGTAAAGTCTGAATCACGATCATAGGCTTCAAACTCCACCCCTTCGGGAGGCTTAACTAGTTTCTTCACGGACTTAAGGCTGGGGGGTTTTCGTTGATCGGCAGGGATTCGGTCAGGGTTGTATAGAGGGGGTTCTTCGATGTCATCACCATGCCCATCGTCATGAGGAAGAATGGGAAGATCCTCATAATGACTCTCAACAGTTTCCTTATGAGTTTGGGGGGCTAACCCCTCGATAGAAGCGGAAGCACTTGATTCAGACAAAGAAGTAGTTTGAAAAACTTACAGAAAAAAGAGACTGCCGAAGTCAAGTCGCCGGAGAAGAACCTTAACAGAAAATGACAATGTGGACAACAACAAATGAGTGTTTTCAGAGATTGAAGAAGTCCAAAATATCAACCAAATGGAGTATTTATAGAAATATGGGGGGCATACTCAACTGGTGTCATTAATGAAGTTGGGGGCGTTACAGAACCCAAAGGGGGACGAGTGCGACGAACGAGGGGAATCAAGCCGTCAGTTTGAAATACAAAATCCACACGCCATCAACTCATCATGCGGTGATATCATCACAGCTGTCAACATTCGCATCAAGATCTAAAGCTTAGGTCAAGCCCATGGGACATTGGATCAGACCCAAAGGGGCTAGTGTAAGGGCCATAAATTTAGGCACAACGTCGAGTATTGAGATTGTAAATACCAAAGCCCAACCCAATCCAAGGAAAATTCTAGAATTACTTGGCTAGAAAGATTAAATCCCAATTGATGTGGGATAATTGAGACCAACATGCAATGTAAATCAAATCACTACAATTAAGGGATTTGACCCTAATTATAGTGGGCCAAAAAACCCATTATTTGTTGTATAAATAAGGCGATTAGAGCCTCAATAATGATATTGGAGAGTAGAGCAAAAAACTGCATCTACCGTAGCTAAATCAGCTGCAATTTAATTAGGTGTCCAAATTAACTTCTTACATATGCTACAAACTGTAACTATTAATTTTTACCGACACATGCAATTGTTTCATAATACTAAGAAAGGGTAAAAACTAGAAGTGCCAAAAAAGGCATATAACCATGTAAACACAAAGAATGGGCAAACCTTCGTAAGAATTTAATATCATACCTTGAGATCCAAAAGTAGGAAGTATAGCAATTCTCTCTCTAGCCTGTAATGGCACACAAATTTCATCCCCAAAGGTCGATTAACTATTCCACACCGACAGAGCCAACAAACTGCCTAAAAATTGAATGTATGGCCCAAAGCTGAGCCTGGGCAGCTCTGATTGGTTAACAGGTTGGCCAATCCGAATAAATAATATAAGCCTTATCCCCCCTTTTGCAGGCCGTAAGAAGACAGTATTGGAAACGTAATCAGGACAAGCATGATCGGACCTCGATTGGCTGAATTTCATGCTCCAACTCGGCCAATTGTGGGTCAATTGGGTGATGTAAAACCTACAGCCAACCTAAAAACCTACATTAAACTTAAACGACTACCCTAAGGCTAGACATGAGTTCGTTACAAACTGAGTGAGTTAGGCAAGCTAAATAAAGCTGAGTGGAGTTGCATGCAAGTTGGATAAAGCTGGAGACAAGGCAAACTGCTATTTTTTACTCTGACTGATATATTTGTTTATTTTTCTTAGTCATGAAGCCTCCTATTTTCCTTAGCTGTAGTCATGAAGCCTTCTATGTTCCTTAGTTGTAAAGGAACCTTTTGATGCCTATAAATAGGCATGTATGTAACTCTTATTGAAAGTTTTTGAGGCAGAATAATTTCTCTGCTTACCTATTAAAAAAAACAGAAAGGACAATATATAGAGGATGAGTTCTTCTAAGAGAATCTCAACCTTCATACAAAATAGAAACAGAAAAAACAACTTCCTATCTAATCCTATCTACTTCTGAATTTCAAATTCAAAATTCAGGTTTATTTCCTAATTTTTCTCCTACAGTTTCTAACTCCTAAACATTTAAACCTTAACTTACGAAATTAACCCTAGATCTTCAACACTCCCCCTCAAGTTGGAGCATAGATGTCTATCATGCCCAACTTGCTGACCAGATGTTCGAAGTTAGGTCGGTGGAACCCTTTAGTCAGGATGTCTGCTATTTGCTATGTTGTAGGAACAAACGACAAGCAAATAACACCAGCCTCGATCTTCTCCTTTATGAAATGTTGGTCAACTTCCACATGTTTGGTTCTGTCATGCTGAACAGGATTGTGAGCAATACTAATTGCTGCCTTATTATCACAGTAAAGCTTCATAGGATGAGTAGTTGACTTCTTTAGTTCTTCCAAGACTCGTTCAGCCACAACATCTCACAAACTCCATGTGTCATTGCCCTGAACTCTGCCTCTGCACTACTCCGAGCTACTACATTCTGTTTTTTGCTTCTCCAGGTGACAAGATTTCCCCAGACAAATGTGCAATACCCCGAGGTTGATCGTCTGTCCGTGACAGATCCAGCCCAATCAGCATCGGTGTAGACTTCAATCCCTCGATGTGAGTTCTTCTTGAATAACAATCTTTTTCCCGGAGTACTCTTCAAGTAACGAAGTATCTTATACACAGCTTCAAGATTTTCTTCAAACGGTGAGTGCATGTATTGGCTTACCATACTTCGAATGTTATGTCTGGCCGAGTATGTGATAGGTAGATCAGCTTCCCAACTAGCCTCTGATATCTAGTGGTATCCACTGGAACTACCTTTTCTCCATTGCCGAGCTTCACATTAGGGTCTATAGGCGTGTCTGAGGGTCTGCATCCACTCATACCAGTCTCCTTTAAAAGGTCAAGTATATACTTCAGCTGGGAAACAACAATCCCTTTCTTGGATCGTGCTACATCCATCCCAAGAAAATACCTCAAGAATCCAAGGTCTTTAATTTCAAATTCTGTCGCAAGACACTTCTTAAGTCTGCTCATTTCAACTACATCATCTCCAGTGAGGATAATATCATCCACATAGACTATCAAATATGTTGTTTTCCCTTCTGGTGAAAATTTTAGAAACAAGGTGTGATCCGTCTGTCCTTGGTGATAGCCCAGTTCCTTCATACACCGTGTGAATCTGTCGAACCAGGCTCTTAGTGACTGTTTGAGCCAGTATAATGACTTTTTCAGTTTACAAACTTTAGGATTGAATTTTTTCTCAAAACCTGGAGGTGGATCCATGTACACTTCCTCTTCCAAGTCTCCATTGAGGAAGGCGTTTTTAACGTCTAGTTATTGTAATGGCCAGTCTAAATTAGCTGCAATGGACAAGAGTACTCTGACTGTATTTAGTTTTGTCACTGGAGCAAAGGTCTCTGAGTAGTCAATGCCATATGTCTATGTGAACCCTTTAGCAACCAAGCGCGCCTTATATCTCTGCAAAGAACCGTCAGAATTATACTTGACCGTGAATACCCATTTGCAACCAACGGTATTTTTTCCTTCTGGCAATATCACTACCTCCCAAGTTTTGTTCTTCATAAGGGCCCTCATTTCCTCAAATACAGCCTCCCTCCATTCTAGAATTACTAGAGCATCTTGTACATTCTTTGGAATTTCTACACTAGAGAGTTGTGAGGTAAAAGCAACAAGAGAAGATGGAAGTTTTTCATAAGAGACAATAACACCCTTTCGATTAGCAATAGGGATTTCCAAATCACTAATAGACTCAGAGGAATTTATTGAAGAATTAGAATCGGACAAATTTTTACCTGTCTCAGGAAGTGATTCTTGATCTGTTCTCGGATCGGATTCAAGGCCTTGCTGCAAAGTGGAAGGGTGGACGAGTTTACTGAGAATTGGGATGACTGGAGGAGTTTGCACAGATGCTCTATTTAATCCTTCGTGAAAGGAATAGTTCCTGAAGAAACTTGTTGCCCTTGTTCATCGCTTCCAATTTGGTAGGCACGACCTTCTCCTCTTGACTTTTTTTTCAAATTCTGAGGTTTCCCATGTATCTTCCAACACGTCTCACGGGTATGCCATGGCCGCTTGCATGGTCACACCAAGGTCTATCAGTCCTCTTGGTGTTTCTCCTATCTCCCTCTTGCTCATACCCTTTTGTAACAAGGGCCGAGTTGTCCATATCAACCCTGGCCATGGGTGAATCATTATTCAGCATTACATTACGCCTAGCTTCCTCTCGCCTGACCTCAGAAAATACCTCACGGATGGAGGGTAATGGTTTTCTCCCTAGAATACGGCCTTTTACTTCATCAAGTTCCTTGTTAAGTCCGGCTAAAAACACAAAGACTCTATCATTCTCTTCCCTCTTCTTATGCCTTGCACTGTCCTTAGGATTTTCCCATTCATCATCATAGCAAAGATCCAATTCTTGCCATAGCGTTATCATCTCATTATAATATGTTGTCACTTCACGATCTCCTTGTTTTGCTTGCCACAACTTCGTCTTTATTTCAAACATCATGGCTGAATTTTCCAGATCGGAATAGGTCTCACGGACAGCATCCCACACAGCCTTAGCAGTCGGCAGGAAAAGGAAAGGCTTCCCAATTACTGGTTCCATTGAGTTAAGCAGCCATGCTATTACCATGGAATTCTCCGATCCCCACGTTCTCAACTTTGGGTCCTCTGCAGCTGGTAGCTTCACTTCTCCAGTTAAATGGCCTAGTTTACCTTTACCGTCAATCACAAGCTTCATTGACTGGGCCCATTCCAAATAATTCTTCCCATTCAGTTTGTGGACTGTTAACTGAAGGGAAGAATTCAGGGATGAGGAATCCAAGCCCTGGATGGTCATTGTGGCAATCTCAGAAGAAGTCTGGGGAGTGTTTGCTCCAGTCATGGCGGTTTTCACCATGGCTCTGATACCATGAAAGTTTTTGAGGCAAAATAATTTCTCTGCTTACCTATTAAACAAAACAGAAAGGACAATATATAGAGGATGAGTTCTTCCAAGAGAATCTCAACCTTCCTACAAAACAGAAACAAAAAAAAACAACTTCCTATCGAATCCTATCTACTTCTGAATTTCAAAATCAAAATTCAGGTTTATTTCCTGATTTTTCTCCTACAGTTTCCAACTCCTAAACATTTAAACCTTAACTTACGAAATGAACCTTAGATCTTCAACACTTATAAACAGCTTTTGTTAAGAAAAATTACTGTTCAGATCTTCCCCATTTCTTGTTCTCTCCTCCTCTCTATTCTTCTCTAATCTATTTCTCATCTCCTCTCTATTCTCCTCTAGTCTATTTCTCATCTCCTCTTCTCTGTTTCTCCTCTCCTCTTTAATATTTATTCTCTATTTCTATCTATTCTGCATCAAATTGGCGGTATCAAAGCAAAGGATCCAAGTCTGTTCACATCAAATTTTGGTCCAATTTCAGGCGTTATTCTTGTCACTGCCTTCAACTAATCTTCCAACTTTCAGTCTTAAGCCATCCTTACTACTCTGCTGCCACCACTAACTAATAAACCATCTGTTACTGTCACCAACTCATAAAAGCAACTAGCAGCTAGACCTTGCCAATCTGAAATCGCCATCCAGCTATAAACATACACCCCTCAGATCCGATGTACTGTTTGTAACTAAGAAAGTCCTAAGAAGAAAAGATAAATCAGACAGAAGCAGAAGCTGCACTTAACCAGCACACACACCTCACTTTGGAGTCATCTGGATATCCTAGTAGCCTCGAAAAGGTACGCAACTCTCGTGAAAATTGTGACTAAATCTCTAGTTTGTGAGTAGATTAATTAAAGTTGCAAAGAGTCTTAATTTACTGCTTAAAAAGAAAATTGAGAGAAAACTTGAACTTCAGATCAGTAATTTTATCTCAACAAAAGTTGTCTATAAGAGTTATTTACATGCCTACTTATAGGTATCAAAAGGCTCCTTAACAACTAAAGAACATAGGAAGCTTCAATGACTAAGGTTCCGTAACAACTAAGGAAAATAGGAAGCTTCATGACTAAGAAAAATAAACAAATATATCAGTCAAAAATAGCAACTTGTCTCATGTCCAGCTGTATCCAGCTTGCGTGCAACTTCACTCAGCTCTATCTAGCTTGCCTAACTCACTCAGCTTGCAACCAGCTCATGTTTAGCCTTAGGGTAGTCTCTTACATCTTGGCTTTAGGTTCTTCGTCACTGGGTTATTATTTGTTACCTCAAGACTTTATTCTGTACGGTGTATCTCCAATCACAAAGGAAGTTGAGCGCTAAACATGCAAAATGGCTTGCTTTCCTACAAAGAACAAACCTGCTGATGCTCTTAGTTGTGTTATAACTCTTTTTCAAACCATGAAAGTACATGTGACATGACTTGAGAGGTTGCAGGATGAGTATACAATATGTCCAGATTTTAGTATCATTTTCCAAAAAGTGCAAAATGGGAACCGTCGAGACTATAATGATTATATAATTAGGGACGGTTATCTATTTTGAGGATCTAGACTGCGCATTCCACGGACTTCAATTAGAGATTTCTTAGTTTGGGAAAATTGCATGTAGGAGGGCTTGCTGGACATTTTGAGAGAGATAAAAGTATAGCATTGGTTGAAGATAAATTTCATTGGCCAACACTAAAGAAAGAAGTGGCAAAAATTGTATCCCAATGTCGTACATGTCAGTAGGCATAGGGAATTCAATGAAGGAGACTATATTATGATTCGTGTACGCACTGAGCGTTACCCGAAACATTCCTTCAAGAACTACATGCCTGAGCAATTGGCCCTTATCATATCATTCATAAATTTGGACCTAGTGCGTATTTAGTGGATTTACCATCAAATATGAGTATTCATCCAATTTTCAATGTTGATGATTTGTTTCCCTATCGAGGCTCCTTTGAGACTCCAACTCTATCAAACTATTCCACAGTTGGAGACACTTTTTCAGCACCGGCGCCTATTCCTCCACCTGAACACAGGAGGAACATCTACCAGATTGAAGTTATATTAGATCATCATACTATCACTTCTCCACACGGTGACTACCAGCAATATCTTGTTTGATGGAGAGGACACCCAGAGATGCCACGTGGATACGGAGGATGAGTTTTACACTATCGCTCTAGACCTTTTCCAGGAATACCATCGTGCTAACTTGCCAGAGTTGAGTTCTTTTTAGCAGGGGAGAATTGATGCAAAACCTAAAGCCAACCTAAGAACCTACACTAGACGCAAGCTGCTACCCCAAGGCTAGACATGAGCTGGTTGTAAGTTGAGTGACTTGGGCAAGCTCGATAGATCTGAGTGAAGTTGAATGCAAGTTGGATACAGCTGGACACAAGACAAGCTACTATTTTTTACTTTTTAACTGATATATTTGTTTATTTCTTAGTAATGAAGCTTCTTGTTTTCCTTAGTTGTTAAGGAACTTTAGTCATGAAATTTCCTATGTTCCTTAGTTGTTAAGAAAACCTTTTGATGCCTGTAAATCGGCATGTAACTTTTAAGACATCTTTTGTTGAAATAAAATTATAAATCTCAACAGCTTTTCCCTCATTTCTTGTTCTCTTCTCCTTTCGATTCTTCTCTAGTCTATTTCTCCTCTCCTCTTCTATATTTCTTCTCTATTTCTATCTAGTCTGCATCCCTGGGCCAAGCCTCAATTGGGCTGATTCCCATTCTCTAAGTCAACAAATTTGAAGCTTAATACTTTCAAATATATTGCTTATATAATTCAATCCTCAATACATATTAAACTAAATAAATAAACTCAGTATTGTATATTTATTCAGTTTAATATTTTTATTTTTATTTTGGAAAGTTAAGAAAATGTATATTTTTTAAAAATCTGTAATGGCCTTGGCCTTTTTGTTATAAATATTTGGGTTATTCCCACCGACACCCCTCAAAGAAACCATAATCCCACATGGACCCCCTCGATATTGAGTATTCCCACATGGATCCCCTCTGACAGACGGCCGTTAGGGTTATTGACGTTTTTATTGTGAAATTACTAATTTGCCCTTCGATATATATTTAAAAAAAGGGTGAATTGCAGTAGCACCCCCTAAAGTTTCACTTATTACATTAGGATAATATATAAAATATGAAATTACTCATATGCCCAAAATATATATATATATATATTACGAAAATATATATATATATATATTACGAAAATATATATATATATATATATTACGAAAATATATATATATTAGAAAAAATATATATCAAATTTGAAAAAATATATAAATTATAAAATTCAAAAATAATATATAAAATTTGAAAGAAATATTTAAAATTCAAAAAAATTATATAAAATCTGAAAATGCAAAAAAAATATAAAATTAAAAAATATATATAAAATTTTGAAAAATTATATTAAAATCTGAAAATATATAAAAATTTAGAAAAAAATATATAAAAAGGGGAAAAATATATAGATTCAAAAAAATATTTAAATTTCAAAAAACATACCTAAATTATAAAGTTCAAAAATAATATATAAAATTTGAAAGAAATATTTAAAATTCAAAACAAATTGTATTAAATTTTCAAAATATATTTTAAAATTTGAAAAATATTATAAATTCGAAAATAAATATAATATTAAAAATATATATAAATTTCGAAATTATTTTGTTTTTCAAAAAAACATATTAAATTTTGAAAATAAATATAAAAATCGCAAAAAACATAAAAATTTAAAACTATATATTAAATTTCGAAAAAAATTATAAAATCGAAAATAAATATAAAATAAAATATATATATAAATTTTGAATTTTTTTAAAAAAACATATTAAATTCAAGACAAATATATAAAATTAAAAAAAAACCATATAAAATTCAAATAATATATATTAAATTTCAAAAATAATTATAAAATTCGAAAAAAACATAAAAAATTATAAAATTTGAAAATAAATATAAAATTCAAAATATATATATATTAAATTTCGAAAAAAAAAACTAAATTCGAAAATAAATATAAAATTAAAAAAATATTTAAATTTTATTTAAGTCTTTCTCTCTCTCTCTCTCTCTCTCTCTTTCTCTCTCTCTCTCTCTCTCTCACATACACACACACAGACACACACACACACACACACCCCTCCCTCCCTTTCTCTGCACACAGCGCACACACACATATATATATATACACACATATATATATATATAGATCTATACATATATATATACACACACATATATATACGGATATATATATGTATATACGGGTATATACGGATATATATATATATATACGGGTATATATATAACAGCTATATATATATATATATACGGGTATATATAGCAGAATATATATATATATATATATATATATGTATATGTGGGTATGCAATATATATAATTCCAATCTTCATTCTCTCTCCCAATTTCCCACTTCCAATCTCTCTATATATATAAATTAGGGTTAGGGTTTTGAGATACCCAAATTGAAGAAGAAGAAGGATATGTAGGTCATTTTATATCATTTTGAGGGCAAAATAGATAATTCACAGGGTGGTTAACGACAGAATTTAACGGCGTGGAGACGGAGGGGGTCTTTGTGGGACAAAATTCAATTTTGAAGGGGTCTGATTGGGAATAGTGAATATCGAGGGGGTCTATGTGGGATTAGGGTATCTTTGAGGGGGTGTCAGTGGTATTTACCCTAAATATTTTCTTAACTTTCCAAAAACAATTATTAAACTAAATAAATATACAATACTGAGTTCTACTATACACATACACTGAATTGATGACATAAGTAAACAGATAAATATTTAAAGCCTATAACTAGTACTATATGACTAGATTTTAATATACTAAAGAGTTATACTTGCAACTAATATAGAAAATTATTACATGCATACATTTCTACATTTATCATCACATAACTAATAATATACCTATCTAGTAAAGAGCAAATTAAATATGCTTACAGCTAGTATACTAGAAGCCCCTCACCTTCTATATCCACATTATCAAGTCCTGCATCCTAACTACATGGAGATTTAACAATGAAATTCTACGAAAAATTATAGAAAAATGCAGCTGTGTACATATCATGATACTAAGATTTTACCACATCTCGGCTTGCCAAAGTTGCATACATAGCGATGAAACCTGCATAAGGGGGAGGCAAAAATATGGTAGCAGAAAAAAGAAATAAAATTTAAAGATCCATGAGTAAAAGAATATCATCCGCGATATACCACTGTAGTCACTTACCACTGTATCTACCCATAAGTTTCACTACCCCGACTCCATTTTCCACACTCTCAACCTCCACATGTGCAGCATTAATTGCCCTCTGAGCTTCTTCGACAGCAGTGTCAAAACCAAAAGATTTGTCTATCACCTGAGGAGAACACAATCAAACACCAGCAATTTCTATAGAAATTATCACTCCTAAGTTGAAAATTAGAAGAAATCCTTCAATGTCCATGTACACAATGTACAATGTGTAAAACAAATATTAACAACCATATACATATCGAGCGAACATAAAGATGATGCAGACTTCACCGGTGTATAGAAGAGCTCAGCAGTGAAAATTTCAACAATAAATGTCGACTTAATGGATGAATATAGAAGATCTAATGTGATGTTGTGGCCCTGATTTGGATTCGGGTCGCATTGCGACCTAGTTGACCCGAAAATTGTGAATTTGTTGACCCGTTTATTTCTCCTATGGACCATGGGCCTGTTTAGTACTCTTTTGTGGCCCAATATGTATAAGGGCATCTAGGATTTGGAGTGGTGGAGAGTATACGAGGGTTTGTGGGCTGAAACTTGTAATCTCCTGTTTTTGCACAGTGAAAAGTTTTGCCAGATCTCTACCAAGGACGTAGACACAACTTGTGTCAAACCTCATAACTCTTTGTGTGGCGTGCTTATTTTTCTGTCATGATTTCGTGTTGATTTGGTGTGTTTGCTATAACATCTAACCATATGCATATCAAATGAACATAACGATGATGCAGAATTCACGAGTGTATAGAAGAGCTCAGCATTGAAAATTTCAATAATAATCATCAGCGGAATGGACGAATATAGAAGATATTTTCCATTTTAGCATTCTCTAATAAGTTAGGTGGCAAAAGTCTGGTTGTATTGAGTCCCACAAAGGTACAATCCTTCTGGAGTATGCTGGAAAGAAGTGACTATGAGGCATTCATAAAGACTGGGAGCAATTTTTCAAAGACCATCTGAATTCAAGTCCCCAGAAATGCCCTTTCAGAATAACACATACTTTTTAATGTACCAAAACTAAAATCACCTTATTTATACTTAGTCAGTGTATGTAGACTCCATGTAAACTATGTCAGGACCAAGAGAATAATGTGAATCACCCGATACATTGACTTGGGTAAGTACATAAAATGTTGGTAAACTTCAAAAGTTGACCAACCAACATAGATATCACATTGAGAAAATACCAGCTTTGTTTATAAGCATGATACTTTTTCTCCTTTTCCTTTTGTTCTATGACTGTATACGTGACTAATAACGGTGATGCAACTGTGCATATATTCAACACAACGAATAAGTGTCAGAACTCAGGACCATAGCTTGGGCCGTAACATGCCTTTTACCATTTTGCGTAAGTTAGAAGATGAAATCATAGAAGTGTGGTCTAGTTTGTAGAACTTACGGCGATATCATTGTCAATTGTCTTCGGAATCCCAGCTACCGCCACTTGGAGACCACGTCTCTCAACTTCCTTAACAAAAATGTGTAAGTGTGACATCTTGCCATGAACTAGTTTGATTGATTAGCAACTAATATGAAATATTACTAATATTAACATAATCACTCACTTTGTAAATAGCAGCTGCTCCTTTTTGAGTACCATCACCTCCAATTATGTACACCTGAAATTAACAAAGAATGTAGCATTCTCATAAACTATTAAAAACCTTAGTAAATAGTAAACAGAGAGAGAAAGATATCCACCTGATTTATGCCTCTATCCTGAATGTTATCAACTATCTTGTGGGTATCATGACCTCCTCGTGAAGTCTGAAGAAAGGTGCCACCACGTTTATGGATATCATTGACAATTTTAGGCGTCAGTTGCATGGTATTTTTAGAGTAAAAGCCTCTATATCCACCCTGGTATCACGATGCAGTGTGCAAACAACTTTTACATGTTAATTACAAATGAAGAGTGTCATCAAGGAATTATGCTCAACACATAGCCAATAAGACATTGATCATAAAACACTGACTGTATTTACCAAGAAAACTAAAACTAATTTTGCAATTATATTGTTTCTTTTCCTTCTATAATGCCTACAAAGATATTTGCACTAATTGCATGGAAGAATAATGCTAAACAACAGGTTTTGCATGATTAAACAAATATAAACAGGTCATTTATAGTACAAGTCAGGTTGTTACTGCTAGACAAGTCGCTCCTTGTACATCTTCAAAATGTGTACTAAAGAATTAGTAGAATTATGTATGGCAAACTACTTTTAACTGATATGTCTCCAAAAAACACAAAACTTGATAAAGCATTCATTTGCTAAAAATCAAGCAAAAAAGTGGTGAAACACGGACTTCCTCTGACTTGAAATATACCTAGCATCAGAGAGTATATTAGTTGAAATGCCTCTTTTGTTACAGATGCATTAATTACAAGTCTACCTCCCTTTCAAAAAAAAAAAAAAATTTATATAACCATAACAGCTAACGTCATTTAGATTTGGAGTGGAGAAAGTAATAACTGATAAGTAACAAACTGACTTTATTTCTATCCAAATTGCAGGATATACAATCCACAATGAACTCACCATAATTCCAAGTATATCATTAGCACCATACATATAATTCAAGCCACATACTATCTCCCTAATCACTGTATTGATCCCTGGGCATAAACCACCGCATGTCACAATACAAGCACGGACTTCATCTGACTTGAAATATACCTAGCATCAGAGAGTATATTAGTTGAAATGCCTCTTTTGTTACAGATGCATTAATTACAAGTTTACCTTTTCTCGAGGCCCTGCACGCTGAAAGTGCACTCCTCGAGGACTGTCCTTCTTAACTACAATCTGAAGGCAAAACATAAGAACTGATGAAATTAAATATGGAACCAGAAAGTTTAGTTAAAACAAAAGATCACAAGTACAAGTTCACTTACTTGCTGTGCTACCACATCTTCTGGGCTGACAAAAGTTTGCCTGGTAAAATAGAAGATAAGGTGATGAAGTTCTCAGTGAGGTAAGGATTAAGCCATGATGTCAACAAAGCTTTAGAGGCTATGCATATATATATATATATATATGTGTGTGTAATATTCTATGAAAAACTATGTGAACTCACTTGACAATGGCGTAAGCTTGGCTCTTCTGCAATGGGTTTGGATACGACTGAGAAAATATATATATTATTATTATTATATTAGTAGTAGTAGTAGTAGTAGTAGTAGTAGTAGTTTATAATCCAGGAAAAAAATTGTCTTTTGGAAAATGACATCAGATTCGCTGAATATAATGAAGGGTGAGGCAGTACACGTATTGAATTTCCACATCGAATGTTATCCTTCAGTTCTGTCAAACTTCTTCAAAAACATTATCCTATCCATATCCTAACTCAAAATATTAAGAACAGAATTATGCGACCCGTAATGAAAGTATAAACCTGATATACTGGATTAAAATCCAGCAAGTATTTTAATATTCAACACACAGAAGGTGATATGTTCCACACCCCGAATGGATTGGCAACAAGAAACCAAATACTAGGTACCTTACCGATTGAATGATTAAGGTCGTTACTTTCTCGTTAATGTGAATCATTTCAGAGCCATTTGGTCAAACAGTCTATGAATCACATCCTGTACAGGTGCAAGATCCCTTTCTGTTAAGTTTCTCTTACTGCACTGACGCTATATGGAAACATAACTCTCTCTAAATTCAGTGCGTAAAGCTACCTAATGTATGACAGTTTAGATATTTATCTCTATTAGGTTCTTTATATATTTATTTTTCTAATCTTGTTTATAGCTTAATTGTACATTGAAAATATTTAGTTCCTTATTTTATTAGGTTTCCTTAATGTTATGTTTGGTTGGAGGGAATGATTGAGGAGGGATGAATGAGAAGGGAAAAAAATATATTATCATACTTGGTTGGAGGAAACGGGAGAGAGGCAGGAAGGAAGATCCTTCACATTTTTCGTATCTGTTCAAACTCGGGGGGAAGATGAGAGAGAAAAAAAAAAATCAACTACCACAAAATATCTTATATTCACTATTAGCCTTCCTTAAAAATAGATTATAAATCAAATTGGCTAATAATGAGGGTATATTACTAAAATAATATAAAACTCATATTTCTCCTCCTCCCACCACATGAGAAAAAGGTGTTACCACACATCTTTTCTATAATCCATTCCCTTCAACAAGACAAAATGTGAGGGAGACCCCCCCCACACACACCAAAAAAAAAAAAAAAAAAACCATCCCTTCCCTCTCCCTAGCATTCAGTTTCCATCATTCCAATCAAATGGATCACAAACAATTAGTTTCCTTAAGCTTTTAGATCTTTTAGTAACCAAGTTTTTTTATTCGTTATATATACAACAAAACATTTCTCTGCAAATCTCTTTAACTTTGTGAATTCAAAATTGTTTCTCTCTTTAGCTTTACGGATTTAAAGTTGGTTATGGTTCTTTCATGATCGTTCATAGTTTCTGATTCATCAATTGGTATTAGAGCCTTGATTTTACCTTGGTTTAATGAAAATCGATTGTTTCGGCAGCAACTGTTTTGGCCAGGATGACTGCAAAGTGCAGGCATTTTCGGCATCCATACAAGCTCGAGAACAACGAATAAAAGCTCACCTTTTAAGCAGTTTCCGAGGGCTTTTACTTTTTCCTATTATATTATATCTCCTATAAAACACTCTTGTACTTTTAAGTGATCAGTTTTTAAAGTAATTATAAATACTGGGCTGTTAGAGCAAACGAAATATCCACCATATTTAAATTTTAATTCACTGTCAGATTTCTTTGTAAATTTCTTTAACTTTGCAATTCAGAATTATCAAAGTCTTTTCTCTCTTTAAATTTGTGGATTCGAAGTGAACGTTCATAGCTTCCACTTAATCGCTACTCCTTAATTTCCCGAAGGCTCTTAACTATTTCGGGTCATTTACATCATTTTCACGGCTCATGTGATATCATGGTTCGCCGTAACGGCCGTTACGTAACGGTTTTTCACGTTACCGTTACCGTTACGGGCCCGTTTCCCAATTCTCACACCCGTAACGGTTACGAGCCGTTACGGTGTTATCCCAATTTTCGTCAGTTCCGAAAATACCGTAACGGTTAACACAATTGAAATTTTTTAAAAATTTGGGTTAAAAAACTTTTTGTTATGTCTATGATATGATAAATGTTACTCCATTATTAAATTATTGAAAAGTAAAGAAAAAAAAAATTTGATTTAATAATATCATAACAAGTATATCATAAACATTCAAATAACGACGACACCATTAGATTTATTAATAACTCATTTTTTATATTAAAATTCTTTAAAAAATTAAATAAAATTTACTTAAATCTACCAATTTATTCATTCATGTTGCCAAAAGTATCCAATTAGAACATTTTGGGTAAGATCTGCAAGATTTTTAAAAATTCACGATTGCGATAACTGAGTCCTATTACGTAACCCCGATATTGACCCGAGTCCGTTACACCGATACCGTTACCGTTACCGATACCGTTACGGCGAACCATGTGTGATATGTATTTAAATTTTTATTGCATCTGGATATAAACATGAACCAAAGCACTACAGTTCAAACAGTATATTTCTCCCTAAGATGAACTTATTTTTCATGCTGAAGCAAAAACAAGTCAAAGCTTTATGAGCTATAGTGTATTATGCCAACATGGTGCAAGATCACTTCTCCTTAACAAATCAACTCATATATACAAATTCATCTACAGAACTGATTCCACTGCGCGTTAGTATTTTATAGATCATATGTAATATATATACATATATATATATATGTATATATGTATATATATACAGACACAGATGATCAATCAAAATATTATGATAGGCGCCGCGCATTTCTATGTAGACATTAAAGAAATTGCAAAGAGACAGTGAATAAAGCAAAAATTACCGGTAAATGAGGGAGAAAATTTGTCAAGTGAGGGACGTCTTCGAGGACAAAACCATCAACGTCGCTCTGATTCGTGGTTTGAGCTCTGATAGGGTGATTTTGGCGCCAAACCAAAGGCTTTTTTAAAAACACTCTGGATTTAAAATTAGGATTGGGGGAATTGAAAAGTGCTCTAGGATGATGTGATTTGAACAGAAGGGGATCTTTAGAGAAAGAAAGTGAAGGAGAATTTGCACAGAGAGAAAGATCCATTGAAGAAGTAAAGAGTTGTATAGTTCAAAAATATATCTATGTATAATTATGATATATATATATATATATAAAGAGAGAGAGAGAGAGAAGTAGAGAATACAAGTTACAACAAGGAAGTTACGATGGCTTAGGTCTTCCGATATCACCGATGATGATCAGATGAGCTTAACTTCGAGGGCTTAATTTTATGTTAATAATTTATAGGGTTAAATGCAATAAACCCCCTATACTATTCTCTCTTTCTTCAAATAACCCCCAATCTATGCTTTTGGCAAAAAACCCCCATACTATCCCCTTTTTAACACTTAACCCCCCTCATCTATGCGCACAGTTATAACACCGTAAGTGGACATTTATTGGACAGTTTTACCCTTCATTAAATAAGGCTTTGTTTGGCCAAACAACTCATACAAATATAAAAAATATATAAATAATATTTGGAAAAAGCAATTTTTGAAAAATATAAATATCTTAAAAAATACATGTAAAAAAAGTCAAAAAAAATCTGAGAAAAAAAAAATCGGGAAAAAATCCGGGAAAAAAAATTAATCTGGAAAAAAATCGAAAAAAAAATTCTTGAAAAAATTTCTAAAAATGTTTTTTGGAAAAAAATTAAATATTTAGAACAATATTTTGGGAAACATTTATATTTTTTCCGGACTTTTTCTAGTAATATATTTTTGGAAAAAATATATAAATAATATTTGGAAAAAACAATATCTAAAAAAATATAAATATTTTTAAAAATACGTGTAAAAAAAGTCAAAAAAAATTAGTTTTCGTTCAGATTTCTGGAGCCAATCTTTGGGTTAATAGAGACCACACTAGCTATTATGCTTGCCTGATGAAGTAGTAATTAATCTCATCAATCAGCATAAGATAATTTGTTAAGTGGAGCAATTGCCACAACAACAATACTGCTTCCTTGAAAAACTAACTGACTTTTTTTACATGTATTTTTTAAGATATCTATATTTTTTTAGAAATTGCCTTTTCCAAATATTATTTATATATTTTTTCCAAAAATATATTACTAGAAAAAGTCCGGGAAAAATATAAATGTTTCCCAAAAATTTTTTCCAAAATTTTTTTTTATTATATATTCCAGGAATTGTTTTTTCGATTTTTTTCCAGAAATTTTCCAAAAAACTTTTTCCCGGATTTTTTCCAGAAATTTTTTTTCCCGGATTAATTCCCAAAATATTATTTTTCCAAAATTTTTTTTTGAAATATATATTTTCCAAATATTTATATTTCTTCCAAAATATTTTTTTGAATTGTTTTTACATATTTTTTATATTTATTTTTCAGAAAATTTTATTTTTTTCAAAAAAAATATTTCTTATAACAAGGGGGGTAGATTGATCTTTTCTAGAATATATAATTTTTTTATGAAATAAATATTTCTTCCCAATATTATTTTTTAATATATAAAGTGTGTGTTGTCACAGGTGCATTGATTGTGGGAGATTTGCATTGTCACGTCACTAAAGTTGAAAGCTTAAGTTGGTTTGGCCAAACAAAGCCTTATTTAATGAAGGGTAAAACTGTCCAAACAAATGTCCACTAACGGTGTTATAACGGAATTGGGTAAATTGCAACATTTACATAGTTTAGGGGGCAATCCTTTAGTGTAGGGGGTTATTTTAAAAAGAGAAAATAGTATAAGGGGGTTTATTGCATTTAACCCTAATTTATAAACGTACTTCAACTTTTCAACTTTATAATAGTACAGGAAGAAGATAAAAAGAAATAGATAAATAAATTTATATAGAGAGAGAGTGCAGTGAGAGAGGAAACATATAAACATATACTATATTAATGGGTAAATTGCTTAAAACCCCCCTCAAATTTACTCTCTTTCTCTAATATACTCCTTCAACTAATTATACCCCCCTCAACTTTCATTTTCTTGCTTCATGGGTTTGCCCTCAAATTTGTTTACCCTTTTACCCTCCAAACTTTTTATATTTCCACCTTACCTTTAATCTTATCATTACTATTATATTTCTTAATTCTTTAAATTATAAAAATATTATTTCTTTTAGTTAGAATATTAATTATGTCATTTACCTTTAATGTATTAGACTAAATATACTCTCAAATGTTAATTTGTTTTTATAAGTTCTAATTATTTTATTTGTAAATCAATTAACTTGGTATTAAATTTTAGTTTGATTTAAATCATAAAACTCAATCCTAATTAATATATTCATAAATAAATCACAATTTATGAAAACAATATATATATATTTTTTGAACAAAATATATATATTTCAGAAAATATATATATATATATTGGAAAATGATATATATTTCGGAATATATATATAATTCGTCAAAAATATATATTTTTCGAATTCTTTTAAAAACATATGATTTTTTTCCGAAAAATAATTTTTTTGGGAAACATATATATTATGTTCCAAAATATGATTTTTTTTCCGAAAAATAATTTTTATTGAGAAAAATATATATTATTTTCAAAAATATGAATTTCTTCCGAAAAATAATTGTTTTGAGAAAAATATATATTATGTTCCAAAATATGATTTTGAGTCATAATACCTAAACTACCATCAATAGTATAGGAGGGTTTAGTGAAATCAAACCGTCAACAAAATTATTTTTTGAAAAAATATGTATATTTTGGAATATATATATATATATTGGAAAATGATATATATTTCGGAATATATATATATGATTCGTCAAAAGTATATATTTTTTGAATTGTTTTAAAAAATATGAATTTTTTATGAAAAATATACATTATTTTCTAAAATATAAAAAAATATATTTCGGAAAACAATTATATTATTTTTGAAAAAAAATCATATTTTGGAAAACAATTATATTATTTTTGAAAAAAAATCATATTTTGGAAAATAATATATATTTTTCTCAAAAAAATTATTTTTCGGAAAAAATCATATTTTGAAACATAATATATATTTTTCCCAAAAAAATTATTTTTTGGAAAAAATTCATATTTTTTTAAAATAATTCGAAAAATATATATTTTTGACGAATTATATATATATTCCAAAATATATATCATTTTCCAATAAAACTTAATTTGATTTAAATCATAAAACTCATTATCCTAATTAATTTGTTTTTGCCAAATGAAACTTTCTTTTCCATAAAAATATATTCATAAATTGTGATTTATTTATGAATATATTAATTAGGATTGAGTTTTATGATTTAAATTAAACTAAAATTTAATAACAAGTTAATTGATTTACAAATAAAATAATTAAAACTTACAAAAAAAAAAAATTTAACATTTGAGAGTATATTTAGTCTAATACATTAAAGGTAAATGGTATAATTAATATTCTAACTAAAAGAAATAATATTTTTGTAATTTAAAAAATTAAGAAATATAATAGTAAGGATAGGATTAAAGGTAAGGTGGAAATACAAAAAGTTTGGAGGGTAAAAGGGTAAAACAATTTGAGGGCAAGCCCATGATGCAACATTTTATGAAACTTTAGGGGTTTCTAAGCTCATTTCATAGTTGAAGCGGTATAGTAGAGAAAGTGAGTAAACTTAAGAGGGGTTTTAAGCAATTTACCCTATATTAATTTATATATTCTTCGACAACATTGTTTGTTGCGTATAATAAATGGAAACCATAATTTTCTTGCATTAAATACATGAAAGTGCCGTTTCTGACTATATATATCATATATGAAAAGGTAAGTGCACAAAACCCCCCTAACTATTGTCCCATGAGCACAAAATCCCCCTCAATTACAAAGGGGCAAAAAAAACACCTCAACTATTCCAATTGAGTGCAATTTACCCCATTCCCATTATAAAATTACAATTTTACCCTTACAAAAATAAAATAAATTATTTTAAGGGTTAGTTAATATATATATAATTCAAAAAACAATATATTAAATTTCAAAAAAATTAAAATTCGAAACAAATATATAAATTCAAAAACAATATATTAAATTTCGAAAAAAAATTAAAATTCAAAAAAAATATAGAAAATTCGAAAATAATATATTAAATTTCAACAAAAAATATAAAATTCGAACAATATATATAAAATTCAAAAATATATATAAAAATTTTGAAAACAATATATAAAATTCAAAAAATATATATAAAATCTAAAAAAAATATGTAAAATTCAAAAACATATAAATTTTGAAACAAATATATATTTTTTGGAAAAATATATATAAAAGAAGACCACTAATTGATGTTGGTGTTAAATAGTTTGATTCACTTCATTAGAAAAGATATGACATTCTACCAATATATATATTTTTTCAAATTTTATTTTTCGAAATATATATATATATATATATTAAAATTTATATATATTTTTCGAATTTTATATATGTCTTTCAAAATTTATATTTTTTTTTTGAATTTTATATTTTTTTCAAAATTTATATATTTTTTTTGAATTTTATATATGTTTTTCAAAATTTATATATTTTTTTGAATTTTATATATTTTTTCAAATTTTAAAATATTTTTTTTCAAATTTTATATATTTATTTCTAATTTTATATATATATTCGGAATTAATATTTTTTTAATTTTATATACTTTTTTAAATTTTAATTTAGAGGTAAATGTGTCATTTACGAATTGAGGGGGTAGATTGCACCCAATTGATAGTTGAGGGGGTTTTTTGTAGTTAAGGGGGGTTTTGTGCTCCTAGGAAATAGTTGAGGGGGGTTTTGTGCACTTTATCCATTTTCTTCCAGAGTTGTAATAGTCAGAAATTACGTGGCCCAATATAGATGGGTCATAGGACTGATGGGCCGCGTGACTGATGGGCCGAAAGATTAATGGGCTATGGGACTAATAGGCTCATAGAAGTTTCTAGACAATAAGTGATCCATAAGTTAGGGACTTGTCCTGCTTATGGAAAAGGGAGTCCAAAAAAGAAAAGAGTTTATCAAATCTCATGATTTAAGGGATTGATAAACTTGGGTAAATGGACTTGACCCATTTACCAATTTATGTATAAATACATGGCTTAGGAATGAATAAGGGGTTGAGTTTTTTTTTAACCCAATTATTATTGTGTATTTTTCTGCATCTATACAATTGGCGCCGTCTGTGGGAAACATTATTATTGAAATCTTTCTTTTCAATAGCTTCTCATTCTCTACGAAGAGCTTAGATTTACACCATCCATGGCAATTATCACCCGTTCACAACAATTCGAGTTACCTCCGAATGGAGGCCAACCTTCACACACCGAAGATCCGATCAGACGAGCCTTGGAGGACAGAACCGTTGAATTGGAGAGGCAGAACGCTGAGTTGGTGGCCAAACTGGCCCTGTTGCAAAACTCTCGAGAAACCCCGAATGGCGAACAAATCAATTAGCAGGAGTGGTCCGCAGGCCACCAGTCAGAAAGGGACAACCAACACACGAAGTCTAACAACGATCGAGAGGAACACGCAGAATCATCCCTACAAGTGCTCGGGACGCACAATCCCGAGGAGACTCTGACCATGAAAAAGTTGGATGAGATTATGATCAGATTCCAAAGGGAGGTGCTTAAGGATCTGAAGATTCACACCCCAAACGATCTGGCCTCCGAAGCATCCATCGACGCCGTACAAACTCCGTTCACCCTGGCAATCACCAGCGTGCCCTACCCGGAGAGGTTCAGACTACCAAAATTTACCTTATTCGATGGCACAAAGGATCCGACGGAACACATCTACCACGTCCATACAAAAATAAATGTCTACAATGAAAACGAAGCCCTACTCTGCAAAGTCTTTCCCGCCAGCCTGACCGAAGCAGCCCTGCTATGGTTCAGGAAGCAACCACCCCGATCAATTGGAAGCTAGCTCAGACTTTGTGAGTTGTTCATTGCCCAATACTTCGGCAATAAAAGACAAAGAAAGACCATATTCAGTCTATTCACCATGATTCAAGAAAAAGGTGAATCCCTGAAAAGCTTTGTCTCATGTTTCAACGTGGAGATGTCCTCAATTGAAAATTGCGATCAGCATTCAGCCGTTGAGTCTTTCCAGAATGGCCTTGATCCCTATAACCAAGTTCCATCAGTCTTTGGTCAAAAGGCCACCTGCAGACATCGGGGAACTCAATTCCAGGGCACAAAGGCACCTCCGGATAAAAGAGGAACTGGCCATACGACAAAGAAGGACATCATTTGCAAGCGTAGAGGCAAGTGTATTATAACCAAAAGTTAAGGATCGGGCAACCGATCAGAAGCGGCCAGGTGCTCCTCCTGCACCCTCCCCAGTCCTAGAGAAACGTCAGAGATTCGAGGACAAGATTACTCCATTAAAGGTTACCTTGGCCAAACTGTATCAGGAGACTAAGGGTAAATGAATCTTCCGGTCACCACCACCCATCAGACAACCAATGGACCAAAGAGACATGTCAAGACATTGTGCCTTCCATGGCGATTACGGACACTATGCTAATGAGTGCAGAAGCCTTAGGAGGCAAGTAGAAACCATGATAGCTAAAAGGGAATTGACGGAGTACGTTGCTAATAAGGGCACCCGACAAGATCAAACGTCACACACGCTCACCAAAGAAGCAGTGGGACAGCCCGTAAGAGTCATTCACATGGTTCATGGTGGCCCAAGTCGGTCAGAAGCGGAGGAAGCCCGTAGATCCCAGATGCGACAAGCCCGGAAGCTGCGAAAGGTTGGGGAAATCAGCGAGTTCTGAATCCCAAAAGAGGATGCCCGTATAACTTTTTCTTCTGCAGACATGCGGCACATTCAATCACCACATGACGATCCTTTGGTTGTCTCCCTCATGGTCTCAAACTGCCTGATCAAGAGGGTAATGATTGACCCAAGAAGCAGCGCCAACATTATCACTAAGTGAGCCTTTGAGAAGTTAGAGATCAACCCTCAGGAGATAGTCCCTTCCAGAAGCCCGATAGTCGGATTTGATGGCAGAAGAGTGGAACCGGTGGGAAAGATCCAACTGCCAGTAACAGCGGCAAAACGCACGCTTAGAAATTTTTTTATAGTGGTGGATGTCAAACCCTCATATAATCTCCTTATGAGAAGGGGTTGGATCCATCGGATGCACGGAGTTCCTTCAACCATGCATCAAGTCATGCGGTGCATCGATCCAAACGAAATTGATGTGATTGACATCAGGGGCAATCAGGTAGCAGCCAAGGAATGTTACACTGTCACCATGAAAGGTCTGAGGAAAAGGACTGAGACGGAACGAGAATCACGATCCAAGGCGGTACCCGATGATCAATAGCAATTACAGGAAGAGGGTGCGGGGTAATCCATAGCAGCTGAACCTTTGCTTGAAGTTCAGATCTACCCCGATCACCCTGAAAGGTTGACTTATATTGGTTCTAGCCTCAATGCACAAGAAAAAGAATAAATAGAGGCCCTCATATGCTCCAATGCTGACGTATTTGCCTGGGGCCATATGTATATGACCAGCATCAATCCGTCAGTAGCCCAACATTCCCTTAATGTGGATCCCTGCACAAAACCCGTTAGACAGAAACAAAGGCGAATGGGAGCTCCCCGAAACCAAATCATAGCTAAAGAGGTTTATCGACTTCTCCAAACAGGATTCATTAAGGAGGTACAATATCCTTCCTGGCTGGCAAACATTGTTGTGGTTCGGAAGAAGAATGGGAAATGGAGGGTGTGCGTGGACTTCACCGACCTGAACAAAGCATGCCCGATGGATTGTTTCCCCTTACCAAAGATCGATCATATGGTAGATGCCACCGCAGGATTCGAGCGCTTGAGTTTTCTGGATGCATACTCTGGGTATAACCAGATACGAATGAACCCAAATGACGAGGAAAAGACTGCCTTCATCACTGAATCAGGTATATATTGTTACACAGTTATGCCTTTCGGACTAAAAAATGCAGGTGCAACCTTTCAGAGGTTGGTCAGCAAGGTTTTCCAGTGAATGATGGGATCTACCATAGAAGCCTACATTGATGACACGGTGATCAAAAGCAAGGCAAAAAGTGGTCACCTAACCAATCTGTAGCAGGTATTCGATACCCTCAGAAAGTACAAGATAAAGCTGAACCCATCCAAATGTTCTTTCGGAGTATCCTCGGGTCAGTTCTTGGGACACATAGTTGATCGGTCGGGAATACAAGCTAGCCCAACACAAGTCAAAGCTCTCATGGAGTCGCGGAGCTAAGGTCCCGGAAGGAGATCCAAGTACTAACCGGACGAGTAGCAGCCCTCAGTCGTTTCATCTCTCACTTAACTGATCGGTGTCGGCCATTCTTTCAACCTATAAAGGCGGCAAAATGAGAGGTCTGGGGGCCGGAGCAATCAGAAGCCCTGAAAAAACTCAAAATCTACATAACAAAGCCTCCTATACTAGCAACCCCAGAAGCAGACGAGCCGTTACACTTGTATCTAACCATATCTGCAACATCTACTAGCGCCGCTCTAGTCAAGGAGGGCAAGGGATAACAGATACCAGTCTTCTACACCAGCAAAGCCCTTGCTAATGCAGAAACCCATTATTCAAAGCAGGAGAAGCTGGTACTATCACTGATCAATGCAAAACGACGTCTTCGGCATTATTTTGAAGTACATCCGATCGTAGTGCCAACTACAACCTCGATCAGATCCATAATGGCGAAACCTGAGTTATCAGGGAGAGTATCCAAATGGGCAATAAAACTCGGGATTTTTTTACATAACCTATGTCCCCCGAACTGCCATCAAAGGACAAGCGGTAGATGACTTTCTGTTGGAAACAGAAACTACAGACTCTTTAGAAGAAAATGAACCTGGCTTACGGGTTGTGTTAGTAGACGGATCATCAAATGTCAACGGAGCAGGGATCGGTGTGGAGCTCGTGACACCAGATGGCACTAAAATACAGCAGTTCGTTCGATTGGAGTTTCCTGCCTCCAACAATGAAGCCGAGTATGAGGCCCTTCTAGCAGGGATTCGGTTGGCTCGAAGCCTTCAAGTACAGAAAGCGGAGATACGGAGTGATTCCCAGTTGGTCATATGGCAATTGAAGGGGGAGTATGAAACCCGAGAGCCTAAAATGGAAGCGTACAGGAATTTGGTACTAAAAGAGGCCGAGGAATTCCAACAGTTGACCTTTGAACAGATCCCCAGAGGGGATAATATCATGGCAGATCATCTGGCTAACCAGACCTCCATAGCAGGGGAAAGTATGACTCGAATATCACCAGTGGACATCATCGTCCGATCAAGCTTGGAGCCCTCCGAAGACGTGATGGTCATTCCTTGGGAGCCAAGCTGGATGGACCCCATAACAGACTATTTGAGGACTGGTGCATTACCTAAGTCAAAACTAGAGGCCCGGAAGATAAGAATGAAAGCTGCTAGATATGCTCTATACAACGGCCAGCTATACCGCAAGTCATTCTCCGGGCCATATTTGAGATGTCTCACGCCCTCCGAAGCTTCTGCGGTCATGGATGAAATTCATGCAGGATCATGTGGCAATCATTCCAGAGGGAGGTCTTTAGCCCATAAAGTTCTCACCCAAGGATACTTCTGGCCTTATTTGTCAAGGGACGCTGAGGTCTACACCCGACACTGCAAAAAGTGTCAGCTTCATGGAGATGCCATTCATCCACCACCGGAATTACTGAACCCAATAATTATCCCTCACCCCTTTGCCCGATGGCGTATGGACATTGTGGGTCCTCTCTCGCAAGCTATACGATCTACCACTCATGTTCTTCTGGCTATGGATTACTTTACCAAGTGGGTGGAAGCCGAGGCATACTCTACTATCAAAAGTAGCCATGTTATAAAGTTCACCTGGAACCACATCATTTGTAGATTCGGTCTACCCCGAACTATAATGATGGATAATGACACCAATTTGGATAACAGGAAAGTTCAAGCGTTCTTGGCAAAGCATGGGATCAATCAGAACACTTCTTCCGTTGGTTATCCACAGGGAAATGGACAGGCAGAAAGGACAAACAGAACAATTTTCGATACACTTAGGAAAAAGCTTGAAGAGGCAAAAGGGGCCTGGTTGGAGAAATTGCCCGAGGTGTTATGGTCCTATCGGACTACTCCAAGATAACCAACAGGAGAGACCCCTTTCGCCATGGCCTATGGGGCCGAAGCCGTTATCCCAACCGAATTAAGAGTACCTACTTTAAGAAGTCAAGCTTGGGAGGAAGGTCCAAACAATCAGCACCTAGCCCATGATCTGGACCTACTAGAGGAAAGAAGAAAAGTTGTCGGGATAAGGCTGATTGCCTATCAGTAGCAAGTCAGGGCACGGTTTAATCAGAAAGTTAAGAGAAGAGAGTTTCGGGTAAGCGATATGGTGCTCAGAAGAAAGATTGGGATTATTGGCAAGTTACGGGAGACATGGGAAGGACCTTATACAATAACTGAGGTCATCGGACGCGATGTTTATCGGGTACGGAAGAACGAGACAGGCCGCATCGAGCCCAACTCTCAGAACGCTTATCAGCTGAAGAGGTATTACCCTTAGGTGGTTTCTTTTTTCTTGTTAAAACAATAAAATAGAACTATGTCTTGCATATGACACCTTTTACTGATTATAATAAAGCATTTGTGCTCGATGTTCGGCACCTCTGCTTCATGATTCTCAAGTTCTTTTCAATAAATATACATTCTATTTATACTCCTATTTTATGCAAATGTTTCACGTTTAATTGAAAATATTCCTAAATGTTGAGTTCAAACCTAATTTGAACCAACCAGAGGGCAAAAACTACCCTCAAGGGCTATATACCCGAAGGCTCCATGTTTAAATTGAAAATTTTCCTAACAGTTGAGTTCAAACCTGATTTGAACTAACCAGAGGACAAAAACAAGTCTCAGGGGCCATATGCCGGAAGGCTCCATGTTTAAATTAAACTTTTCCTAAAGTGTTGAGTTTAAACCTGATTTGAACTAACCAGAGGACAAAAACAAGCCTCAGGGGCCATATGCCCGAAGGCTCCATGTTTAAATTAAAATTTTAAACTAGCTAGAGGACTTGATTTGAACTAGCCAGAGGACAAATACAAGTCTCAGGGGCCAGATGCTTGAAGACTATATATTAAAACAGGAAAATTTTATTAGGACAACAAGAACAAAATAAACACTGAGCTACAAAAGTTCTTTTTCTTTGAAAAAAGAGATAAATTACAAAGATACCCTTCTGAAAAGGGTAAGTACAGAGAACTTAAAAATCCTACTCTACTCAGGGGGAGGATAGTCTTCTCCCTTCAAGATAGCAGCAAACCGCTTCTCATTTTCAGAAGTCGGTGGGTCCTTGTAAGGAAGAGACACTCCCATGAAAGAGTCAAACTCCTCAATAGTCTCGAACTCCCGATCTGCCAAGGGAATGTGCTTCATTTCGTACCTTTCTCACCATGCTCTGATCGTTCGGACATCGCAGATGATGGTGTACCGGTTGTGCATGTCTAGACCACCCGAGCGGCACACCTCTACCTTGGACTGCTCAAGAGCCAGAAGTTTATCTGACTCCGCCTTTTCGACATCTATCTTCTGGTAGGTTGTCTTCGCCTCTGCAAGCTCAGCGGCTAAAGCCATCTTTTCGGCAGCTAAAGCCCTCTTCTCAGCCTCTTCGGTCTTCAAAAGGCTTTTATGCTCAGAGACACTCTAGCAAAAACCATCCGCCTCTTTAACCAGATCAACCCAATGCTCGTTATTTTGCTGGAGTTGGGCCTGCATCTTGGCCATTTCCCGAACATCAGACTCGACAACATTGTTGTAGGCCTGGATCCCATAAAGAAGCTACACAGAAAGAGGAAAAAAGGGCATGTTAAGTACATAATGAAGTGAAGATAATAAACCAGGGTACAAAAGAACAACAAATTACCAACTTCCATGACCATTGTGGAGCTCTTTTTCAGAAGCTCAGTCCTGGAGATTTTTGACTGAGCAGCCCTATCGGCCGGAGTCCAAATCCCCTTCGCCGTAACCCGTAGAGCTTCTGGTTGAGTGATGGTGAGCTGATCAGTGCAGACCGGTGTCCCATCGGGTAGAAGAAACTTTGGCTCCCAGGGAATAGAAGTACGGGGGGCATCCTGAGCCTGAGGAGTTTCGCTCGTCGAGGCATCAGTAGCTTGAGTCCTGGGCCTTTTATTGGTTGTTCCACCACCTGTGCCAGATCGAGTCCTCGTGATTGGAGGATTTGCAGGAGGGGGCTGTGGTGGGTCTACTAGACTTTGTGCGGGCGGAGGTACTGGAGGCGCAGGGGGTGCTGTCGAGAGTAGTATAACGTCAACCAGGCTGATCCCTTCAGGAACTTGAGTGCGTCTGGCAGAAAGGGGTTTGACAATCAAATCCATCATGTCAACAGCATCGTCCAAGTTAGAAATCATCTCCAGATTTTCCTGAGTCAGAAGGGTAGTGGTAGATCGGACATTGCTCAAGATCTTGGCCTTCAGAAGGGTTATCCATTCTTTTATGAGGGACAGGGGAATTTCTCTATCCTCATAACTTAAAAACCTGTATGCGTATTCCCCCCTATGTAAATCATAGAACTCACAAAGACAAGAAGCCTTATGGAGGGGACGCTAGATAGGTAGGCGAATGGCACCAAAGGTATGTGGGATCGAGAATGTAAGAGAGAATGGGTAAAACTAGTTGCCGCTAACAACTACCATTCTCTCTTTCCACCCTTTATCAAACTTTTATGTACCAGAACATATACCCCGATCCTGGAAGGGAAAGAGGTTGTATCTACCCTTACTTTCTCTGGCATTTTGGAAAAAATAACAAAGAAACAAGTTGGTTAAACCTAGGTTAAGGTCCAGATCCCTATTGTACAATAGGAGCATGGACAGAATCCTAAGGCTGTTCGGATTGAGTTGAAGCGGGTGCAAACCTAACATAAAAAACACGTAATGGAAGAAGAGGTGAAGAGGAAATCTTAAAACCTTAAGGTGAACCGCCGATAGCAGAATGCTACCTGGTTGAAGTCCCTCACTCTTAGAGAAATCTAAATAGCCTGGGTAATGGGCCACATCGACATCCCCAGGAACATGGGTCTCAGCTCAAAGATGTTTTACATCTACCTCAGGCCGGGTTTTCTTAAGAGGATCAACTATGAAGGGTTCAGAAGGCTTGGGGGCCACAGGTTCATCATTATCGTGAGAACCCCTTAAAGCAGGTGTTCCCAGATTCGCTGACGAACCCGGAAGGTTGGCATTTTGGGGAACTATTTTTGGGACAGGGGCCCCTTGATGGGTAGAAGGAGGGCTATCACTACTGATAGGGTCGGTGTCAGTTGCAGAGGACATAATGACCTCCTCTACTGACCGGCTATCATCGTTGTCAGACATAGTACTAGAAAGGTAGAAGAGACAGATGGGGGGCAGAGGTGAAAATTAAAGAAAGAAGAGGGAAGGACCGTCCGACTTACTCAACTGATAATGAAGAGGCAGGAAGAGCTTCGGGTAGATGTAGACTTCTGTTCTGATGGAGGTTCTTAACTGACCGACAGGAAATAGTGCAGGAATGAAGGAGAGATGAGTTCTAGGAGCAAAAATTGAGAAAGAGAGGCAGGAGCAAAAAGTTGTAAATGAAGAAAATGAAAAATCAAATGGTAAAGGATGGGTTTTATAAAAGGAGAGGAGCATGCCAAAGGATAACACGAAGCCCGAATGTCGCACGTTGCACAATGAGCCGTGATGGTGCAAAGTTTAAGGAAGTTATGGCCTCTTATTTTGAAATGCCATTAAATGCCCAATAATGACATGACAACTCACCACCATCATTTCCCATAAAAAAATATATATGTATATATGAGTATATGCAATTTCGGTCATGGGATATGATGAGAATCATAAGCCCATAACCTCAGGGGCCTGTGTAATAGTCAGAAATTACATGGCCCAATATAGATGATGCATTGGACTGATGGGTCGCGTGATTGATGGGCCGAAAGATTAATGGGCTATGGGACTAATAGGCCCATAGAAGTTTCTAGAGAATAAGTGATCCATAAGTTAGGGACTTGTCCTGCTTATGGAAAAGGGAGTCCAAAAAAGAAAAGAATTTATCAAATCCCATGATTTAAGGGATTGATAAACTTGGGTAAATAGATTTGACCCATTTACCAATTTATGTATAAATTTTATGAATAAGGGGTTGAGTTTTTTTTTTTAACCCAATTATTATTGTGTATTTTTCTGCATCTACAACAATCTTCTAGCGTGCAAAAAAAAAAAAAAGGAATTCATGAATTACTCTAATTAACTTCTTCTTTTTCTTCTATTTCGGGTAAAATAAATAAAAATAAAAAAATCATTTTTGTTTTACTCTTGCTCTCTCCGATAGTAATTTTTCCTCTTCTAAAATAACTTTTATTTCTTAATTTCTTTTATTTTCACCGACTTCTATGAAAATTCACATCCCATTTTGTTATTTTATATATCTATAAGTACATATCTATATATATTAGATGCATAATAGCACTTTAATTAATAGAGTGGTGAGATCTTAATATCAAGTGATGGGTCAAAGGAACAATTATTTCACCAAGATTTACCCCAAAATGATTCAGTCAACGGTCCCAACATGAGCATAACAACTATTTAATTTGTCCATTACAACAAGTAAATTCTATGTTTGTTAGAATGACCATTCTCTCCTTCAACAAGAAAATTCCTCACAGATCAGCTAGACAAAAAACACAGATGACTTCCACTTGAAAGATGGGGTATAGAATATAATAAATCAATAATTATCATTATTACAGTATGTCCATGTACTAATATTAGGACACACAATGAATAAAACAAAATTTCCTATAATTTCTCCTAGATCTATAGTGTTACATAGATTTAAAACCACCATATACAGACTTGACCACCTTTTCAGCCTGCAACTATAAAATATAGAGATACATAGGGTTATGACCATCATTGATAGATTTGACCACCTTCTCAGCAAACAAGTTGTAAAAAACTCATTGTTACAACAGATGAAGATCAAGGACCCAGACATGTTGCAGCTTTACCTAAATAACCTTCCAAAGTTGGATATATTGCTTCTAA
This sequence comes from Cornus suecica, assembly GCA_963922005.1. Lineage (NCBI taxonomy): Eukaryota > Viridiplantae > Streptophyta > Magnoliopsida > Cornales > Cornaceae > Cornus > Cornus suecica. Next base: position 50,968,176 of record OY998244.1, read on the forward strand.
AGGAGAAAATGATCAATCATGTGTTGTATAACATCTGCACCATCTGATTGCATGGACTGATCTTTGACCTGCATGACATTCGGCCGAAGTTGAAATCTCTTCTATGCAATTAAGCTCAATTAGGGCATCAGAAGCTTTCGTATATGGTGATTCGGAAATATTAAATAAAATAAAGAACACATTTAAAGCAATAAGCTATTGCGACAAGATCTGTATGAATGTTCGGGGAACGCACAGTACTAAGGTATCTTCATAAAAAAAATTCGTTGATAACATAAGATAAACTATAAATATCTCTAAATCGAGGAAAAAAGCAGCTAGGTCTTTTAAAATTTCTTTATTTTTTGAAAATCCGGTAGGCTGCTTTTGAAAAAATATAGGCTGCTCATCCAGGTAATGGTCATGTATATGCAAAATGATGGAACAAGTTGATACTATTGCCAACCAACATTAATGCATGTTATATAAGTGATGCAATTGCATCCATGGTCATGCCCACCTAAAACAGTACCTTTGTACAAAACTTCATACTACAAAAACGAAAATACATGAGTAGAATAAGGAAAAAGCAAATGTCTGCTATATCATGATATCTGTTGTCTATTAACTTTTTCCACAGGATTCTCTCTTCACGATGTCAAGGTTACCAACAAAATACAAAAAGAAGCAACCAAGAACTTGGTAGATGCCTATACTGATATTTATGCAAAGATTCATCTCTACACTGGGGTCACAACGGTAATATTCAGTTTAAAAAATTCCATCAAAGACGGTGAAAAACAACACATCCATTGAGACAGTGACCAGCTAAAACAATCCTATTTTCATCTCCATAGTTGATGTTTATATAAATTATGTCCAAGTATACAACCACTAAGAGATCAACGCAAGTGTATGCAGCTGATATAAATGTATTTGCCTGTGAAGAGAGAGAACTACCTGAATAACACTATGAGCAGAAAACTTCAGTTTGCTGCTGTGAAAGCTCACGTCTACTTTTTCCCATGAAACACGAGATAGGCCAGTCACCAGCTCCTCTGCAAGGCACAGTTAAAAAATGAACACATAACAAAACCATAAAAATTAAATAGAATAATACAATTAAAAAGAAAAGAAAAAAAGTACTGGGAAAAGATTAATCAGGCAAAAATTTGACAGTACTGCAAGTTTGCACATAATTATCCTAGTAGATGTCCTGAATTAGTAGATAAGATCGATTAAGAGAGGCGATATAGTCTTGAGCTTGCAAGCCAGGTGCGAGTAACTTGGCATTGTTCTGAGAATGTTATTAATGAGTGAGAGTACAATTTATCTGTTCTCCATTGCTTTATACAGTACTAGTTTGGTGTGTAAGATGGAAGCTCTTTATAGTATAAATACCATCAACTTTCACCACATATCAAGTACTCGAAAATAGAATATGTAATGTAAGCATAAATAAACCACGTGAAAAATTAAGTTTCAAATTCAGTTTCTTCATTAAAAGTACAAAATATAGTCAAATATAGTCACATTTGGTTTTATCAAATTAAAAGATAGCATGCAGTGATAGTCATAGAAGAGTAACTATAATGACGCCTGCAATATTACTTTGTCTGATTCCTAAAAGGGATATTACACTTGATGGATGATGGGTAGAGACACATGGAACCATCATAAAGTTATGCAGAGATATTCATGGAAGAGTAACTATAATAATGCCTGCAATATTATTACGTTGTCTGATTCCTAAAAAAGAAATTACACTTGTTGGATGATGGATAAAGACACATGGAACCATCATAAAGTTATCCCAATATATATACATGCCATTGTTCCATCATAATATCAGTTAAACTAGCTCTTCCTCTATCTTGAGAGGAGAAAAGAAACTCAAAAGTATAGTGAAGATCCTCTTCGAACATTATCTCAGAAATTTAATGCTCTTTATTCCACTATTTTAATGCATCAGTGTATCTTAACAATTCACGTTTTGTCTACTGAATCTCTCATCGCTCTTTGCGAGAGGGTACTGGGGGTCAGAACAGGGCACCTTTTACCCGACCCCATCCCAGGGAATAAAAAAAAGAAGCAAAAACCAAACATAAATCTTCACTCAAGGCAGCACTCCTGATGTGGGAGGCAGGGAGTGTTACCTGTTGGGCATGGATGATTATGAACTAAAATATTCCACTAAAGTGAAGAGATGTCAGCAAATTCCCGAGTATGCACCCAAATATAACTCCTATACATGCACAGGTCTCGACGAAAAATAGAAAAGATGATTGATCCACAGAAATTAAAACTGGGTCACATGGCAACAGATGCCATGAGGGTTGTACTCGAGCATGTTCCCTTGTTGGATGCTTTCATTTAGACAATAATGGCCTCTCCACTCACTACAATCAATGTGGTGTTTGTTGATGACAAAAAATAAATAAATAGATTCTTAGGCAGTGTCATGAGGCCAGGATGGTATTTGTTTAATAAAATTGAAAATCCCACCCAGAGCCCAAGTTTGGTTTCAACTATTAAATACTTATTCGCAGGTATGCCAACTTCAATCCTCTTATACAAGTCCATAGAGGGAAAATAGGGCAGTGCACCCCCGCCAGCCGGCATGCGCTCCCTTCATTGTGAATATGACTAGGGACAAGAAAGTAATACAGATCAAGAGATTGAAGTCTAACTGTTGTGGAGAGTATGTGTCAAGGGTCTTTCAATTCATGCCGAAACCAACCAAACATTGAAGAAGTGAATTGTATGCCCGTCAAGGACATGTACTTGGAAATATTATCAGTAACTACAGTAGCATAAAAATGAGAAACAAATAAACCTTAACCAGATTCCCATACTTTTGAAGTAAACTTTAAGTTACAAACCTTCTATCTCGTCTGGTACAGCATCGTCTGAGCTGGGCTCGTACTGCTGAGGATCAGAAGCCTTGCAATGCTCTTGATAAACAATATGCATATATTTTTCACTTAGAGAATTCTCCCACTACGAAAAAACCAAAAAAAAAAAAATGTTTCAGTCATAAGATCGCAACCAAAATTAGAGCAGTCACATATGCAAGTTGAAGACATACCTTTGGCAGTTCACTATTGCGTCTAATTGACGCAGTCCTCCAGCCAACAATATCTAGAAAACAATTATTAACGGAAAACACAGAAGGGTCTGTTTGGATACAAAAATATATACTCTGCATTTAAGCGTGCTTGGGCGAGAGTAGTACTAGGATGGGTGACCCCCCGTGCAAAGTCCTCGTGTTAACCCGAACGCGTTGACCTAGTTGGAAAGGACTTGGGACTTAGTGTCTCAAGAAGCTTTAGGTCCCATGTTCGATTCCTACTGGGTGCAAACAATTCGTTGGGGCCAGGACCGCGGACATAGTCCGAACTTTACCCGATTCGTGTGGAGGGATCACTTTGCACAGGTCCCGTGGATTAGTCCAGGCAAAATCCCTGGACACCCCGGTTATCGAAAAAAAAAGGAAAACAAGGAAAGCAAGTAAAATAAGAGCTGCAGCGGCAACATTGTGCCTGCTTTATTTGAATCTGTGTGGCCAAAGCTTGAATCAAGGGTTCAATGACTGGTACAGAGAATGACAAAGAGAAGAACGGACAGTAAAAAGACAATATAATATGAATAATGTGCAGAGGATACGGTCATATCCAACATTGGAATATGCCACTCGGCGTTTAAATGAACGTAACGCAGACCTGCAATAATGAGTCGTGCATCATTTAGCAACCACGTTTTACATTTATAGACAGATAGTCTGAAAAAATCGAGGATCTGCCAAAGAAATTTATGGTTCAAGCCATACATGAAACAAAATTCACCCTGATCCTCCACCATGCGTTTGAGCAATGGAGGCTTTCCTTTGTCATAATCAGTAAGAAAAAGGTGTTGGCCCGTTCGCCTAAATATCCAGTGGATAATGACACCAGCAAACTTTTCAACAGGAGTTATACCAAAAAGAAATGGCACCTGGAAATCACACAGACCAAAATGTAAGCCAAGGAAGCAACTCAATCTGATCAATATAGAAAAATATACATACATACATAGATATATATGCCAGCTCAATATCAAGGATTTTGGGGGGAGAAATGATCTTGCCTCCCCCTTCCCCTCCTATTTAAATATTCGTCACTACTGAGAAAAAAACTGTTATACTGATTGGATAAGCCACTCAAATTAAATAACGATTCGGGTTGTTTCGGATGGGGGAGAAGAAATGACTCCATAATTAAGACCAAAATTAATTTAGGGAGATTGATATCTAGGAAACTAATTCACAGTTTGCTGGTTCAGAATTGTAAAGTCAAAAAAACATAGAGTCCAATGTTCCTGTTGTCTTTCCATAAACTTGTGGTTTTAAATGTACTCTTTTGTTTTCCCTCTCTTGAGGACAAAAATCTGACACAAGCCTTTTGCAGCTTCTAGGTGATTTCAACAGGAATTGAGTATTCTGATTCAGTGACATCGACAACCCATCTACTCTAAACGCTTAGCTGTAAAGATGGTATAACTTTAATATTTAAAATTCTCCACACGTCCATCTTATTTTGGTCCAACACATGTAATAATTATAGGTGCGGATGAAAGTGAGGTTTGAAAACCAGAGATTTCGCTGATTCAATGTTAGCAACCATCTATCTAATCCTAAAGCTTTGATATGGCAAAGCTAAGCTACAGTTCAACCAGTGAAATCAAGTCTAAGTGAAAATTCAATTGATTTGCGACAAGAAAATCAAGCTTTGATATGGCAAAGCTACAGTTCATAGAAGAAATGTCAATTTCCTTTCTTTCTTTTTTTCTGATAAGTCAATTTCCTTTCTCCCTGAAACCACCAAATACTCAACGGACTATCAAACTCTGTGATGATCTTCATTGCTCCAAGTTCTATAATCCTCAAGCCAAACGATTTTCTTAGATCTTGATTTTTATCTCTAAGTTATATATGTACATGCCTATGTTTACGATTACCAAGAGCACGTGGAAATAAAATAGCTATATACTCTATACTTTATTAGTTGGAGATGCTTAACTAAGTTTTCAAGGTCTCTTCACGTAAGAAAACATCAGACACCCTAATTGTGGAATTCTGAATTTAGAACCCTATTTTCTAGGGAGATTTGAGGAGATCATGGGTTGAAGATTATTTTAGTTAGGTTTATTATTTGAATAAAGATATAAGGATAATCAATTATCTTATATCTCTAAGCTTTTAATTTTTAATTATCTAGTTATTAGGGATTATGTTTCTATGTGTTAGTTGCTAGAATCAAGGAGAAGTTCTCCTATAAGACTACTACTGTACTCTGTTGTTTTTTATGAAATTCAATTAAGAATTTCCTTTTCTTTCTACAGGGTATCAGAGCACCCTCTGAACCTTAAGAAATTTTGATGGTCAAGTACGGCATGGCCAGCGATAAACAAACTACCACCTCCAACATTGCCTCTAATCAAGAGGCTGTCGTCTCCAGCAGCGATGGCATGTCAGAGAACTCTCTTCTTCCCATTACAGAACATAAACTAAACGGACACAATTTTCTTCAATGGTCTCAGTGTTATGATGTTTCATCTGTGGAAAGGGGAAGGACGACTATATCACTGGTGCTGCAATAGCTCCACCAAAGGAAGATCCAAAGTTCAAAGTGTGGAAATCAGAAAACAGTATGGTGATGTCTTGGTTGATCAACCCCATGAATAATGAAATTAGTGTGAATTTCATGTTCTATGGGACAGCAAAAGAGATATGGGATGCGGAAAAGGAAACCTACTCTGACAATGAAAATGTTGCTGAACTCTTTGAGATAACGAGTATTCTACATGATCTACGACAAGGGGAACTATCAGTCACTCAATATTTCAATACCCTCACACGCCATTGGCAACAACTGGACATGTTCGAAGAGTTAGAATGGGACTTCCCTGGAGACAGTATCAAATACAAGAAAATTGTTGAGAAAGAAAGAATCTTCAAGTTTTTATTGGGTAAAAACTTAGATGAAGTGAGGGGAAGAATTCTTGGAATTAAGCCTCTGCCATCCATCCGAGAAGCATTCTCTGAGGTTCGAAGAGAGGAGAGCAGGAAGAAGGTTATGATGGGAAATCAAAGCATCTCTGCCACAACTGAGGGTTCAGTTCTTGTCTCTCGCAGAGGAAATTTTTCAGGCAACGACACTCGACGTCGTAAAGGCAGGCCGTGGTGTGATCATTGTCGTAAACCAGGACATACCAAAGAAATCTGCTGGAAATTACATGGCAAGCCCACTGATTAGAAGCCCAAGAGACCACCACCTCCTGAACACAAAAACTGGGGTTTTATAGCCACTGGAGACGAGCATCCAACTCCTGAGACAATCCACTTCAGCAAAGAGCAAATGGACCTCCTTCAAAAAATGTTCAGCCAATCTCAACATATCATTGGAACAGGTTCTATAGCACAAAAAGGTAATTTTTTATGTGCTCGTAGTGTCAAAACTGCAAAACCAAGTTCATGGATAGTTTACTCTGGCGCTTCTGATCACATGACTGGAAATGCCACTTTATTCCATACTTATAGCCCCTGTTCTGAGAATTATAAGGTCCGAATTGCTGATGGGCCCTTATCCTCGGTGGCCGGTACAGGTTCCAGTGTTATCTCAAAGAACCTGTACTTAAAATCTGTCCTTTCGGTTCCCAATCTGACTTGTAACTTGCTGTCCATTAGTAAAATTACAAAGGATCTTAACTGTGTTGCTAAAAATTTCCCCACACATTGTGAATTTCAGGACTTGGACTCGGGGAAGACGATTGGCAATGTTGAGGAGTGTGTGGGGCTCTACTTTCTCAAAGTTAATGACTCTTTTGAAAGACAACCTCAAGCTGCAAGTTGTGTTTCCTCTCTTCCAGTCGTTAGTTCTAATAATGATAGTGCAATCATGTTGTGACATTATAGATTGGGTCATCCCAGTTTCTTGAAAAAGTTATTTCCTTCATTATTCAGTAATAAAAATCCGAAGTTTTTATAGTGTGAGATTTGTCAATTATCCAAACACGTCCGAAACACTTATCCAAATCAGTCATACAAAGCATCTCAACCCTTCTCAGTCATTCACAGTGATATTTGGGGGTCATCTAAAGTATATAATGTTTCAGGAGCTAGATGGTTCGTGTCTTTTGTTGGTGATCACACTAGAACTGCTTGGATATTCCTTATGAAAGAAAAATCAGAAGCTGGTCCAATCTTCAAAATCTTCAACTCCATGGTCCAACACAATTCCAAGTCAAAATCCAAGTCTTTAGAACTGATAATGCTAGAGAATATTTCCATTCTATTCTCGGTGATTACTATTGAATAATGGCATAGTTCATCAAAGTTGTTGTGTAGACACCCCATAACAAATGGAGTTGCCAAAAGAAAAAAACAGACATCTTTTAGAAGTCGCTAGGTCTCTCATGTTCACAACTCATGTGCCAAAACATTTTTGGGGAGAAGCAATTCTCACTGCTACTTATCTTATAAATAGGATGCCATCTAGAGTCCTAAAATTCAACACCCCTTGCCAAACCCTCATCCTTGTCTACCCTCAAACTCAGATCATCTCCTCCTTGCCTTTAAAAGTGTTTGGTTGCTCTGACTTTGTTCATGTTCACCAACAACATAGAAGTAAACTAGATCCTAAAGCCATAAAGTGTTTATTTCTCGGTTACTCTCCCAATCAAAAAGGTTACAAATGTTATTCGCCTGTCACCAGAAAATTCTACAATTCTATGGATGTAACCTTCTTTGAAAACCAACATTTCTACCCCAAAACTCATATTCAGGGGAGAACTCAAACACACAAGAATATCAGTTTTGGCTAAATGAGGATACTGTCTAGCCTAATCCCATTATCTTGCCCACACCAACTCCTTCCCAAAATATCCAGTCCGAACCCACTCAAAACATGGATTCCCAAACCCTCACACAACATGCAAATAACAAAGAGTTACTTGCTTATTCAATGAGACAGAAAACTCAAAAGGAGATAGAGCATCATACACTCCCCGAGCAAAACCAGGAGTCCAATCCGAGTTCAGACAATCCTGATTCTATCATAGGTAATACGGTTCATGAAACTTGCACTGATAATTCTCCTAGTAATGATCTTGATATGCCTATTGCTCTGAGGAAAGGTGTTAGATCATGCACTAAACACTCAATTTCTAATTTTGTGTCGTATGAAGGATTATCCCCAAGTTACCGTACCTTTATTACAAATCTTTCCAATATTGATATTCCAAAAAGTATTCAAGAAGCTCGAAAAAACCCAGAATGGAGAGTAGCTATTAGAGAGGAAATTCGTGCACTTGAGAAGAATAGTACTTGGGAACTCTCAGATTTATCAGAAGGGAAATAGCCTATGGGATGCAAATGGATCTTTAATGTCAAATACAAAGTTGATGGAAGTGTAGATCGATATAAAGCAAGGTTGGTCGCTAAAGGGTTTACTAAAAAATATGGGATTGACTACCAGGAGACGTTTGCTCTTGTAGCTAAACTTAATACAGTCCGAGAATTGTTAACTTTGGTAGCAAATTTCGATTGGCCCCTCCACCAATTAGATATAAAAATTGTCTTCCTCAATGGTGACTTTGAAGATGAAGTCTATATGAAAATTCCTCCGGGTTCGAAACAAGAAGCAATGCCAACAAAGTCTGTAAATTAAGGAAGTCAATATATGGCCTCAAGCAGTCTCCAAGAGCATGGTTTGACAGGTTCACAAAAGCAATAAAAAAGCACGGGTATTCTCAAGGACAATCAGATCATACATTGTTTACTAAACACTCGCCTAAAAGGAAAATAGCTATTCTCATGGTGTATGTTGATGATATTATCCTGACAGGAGATGATGAAGAGGAGATAAACAGGTCAAAGGCAATTCTCGCTAAGGAATTTGAAATCAAGGACCTCGGAGCTCTCAAATACTTCTTGGGCATGGAAGTAGCTCGATCAAGGAAGGGCATTTCGGTTTCTCATCATAAGTACACTCTGGACTTACTAAAAGAAACAGGAATGCTAGGATGTAAGCCTAGTGACACTCCTATGGATTCAACATGTAAAGTGGGAATGAAAGATGGAAGCTCTCCAGTTGACAAAGGAAGATATCAAAGACTTGTAGGGAAACTCATATATCTTTCTCATACAAGGCCAGACATTAGATTCTCGGTTAGTGTGGTGAGTCAATTCATGAATAATCCAACTAACGAACATCTTGATGTTGTATACCGGATCCTCAGGTATCTAAAAATGACACCAGGCAATGACTTGTATTTTAGAAAGGGAACAAACAAAAATATTGAAAAAAATTCAGACGTTGATTGGGATGGTTCTATAATAGACCAAAGATCCACCTCTGGTTATTGTACTTATGTATGGGGGAACCTTGTTACATGGCAAAGTAAGAAGCAGTCCGTAGTTGCAAGGAGCCGTGCTGAGGTTGAATTCAGGGCTATGGCTCATAGTATATGCGAAGGAATGTGGCTGAAAAGATTACTTGAAGAGTAAAAGATTCCAATCGAGAAGTCTATAAAGATGTTCTGCGACAATCAGGCAACAATAAGTATTGCAAAGAACCCGATCCATCATGATAGAACTAAGCACCAGAGATTGATCGACACTTCATCAAAGAAAAGATCGAGGAAGGTATAATCAAGATGATCTATACTCCTACATGTCTTCATACTGCAAACATTTTTATTAAGGCTCTTCCAAGAACTAGTTTTGAACCTTTGATCACCAAGTTGAGAATGATTGAAATCTATGCCCCAGCTTAAGGGGGAGTGTGGAATTCTGAATTTAGAACCCTATTTTCTAGGGAGATTTGAGGAGATCATGGGTTGAAGATTATTTTAGTTAGGTTTATTATTTGAATAAAGATATAAGGATAATCAATTATCTCATATCTCTAAGCTTTTGGTTTTTAAATATCTAGTTATTAGGGATTATGTTTCCATGTGTTAGTTGCTAGAATCAAGGAGAAGTTGTTGTCATTTTTCTCCTATAAGACTACTCCTGTACTCTGTTATTTTTTATGGAATTCAATTAAGAATTTCCTTTTCTTTCTACACTAATGCTCCTTTATGATTTCTTTGTATGACAACACTGAAGATAGTGTATATCACATTAAATCTACTATATTAATATAGAAATGCCATTTGAAAAAATAAAATAATAACCCAAGAAGGTTAGGAATAGACATAGGTTGCCAGGAGTCATTGTAATGATTTCATCCCAAACTCCTGTACATCTGAGGTCCTTAGTCGATCAAGATGTGCACTCCACTAAAATCTACAAATGATAAGCAGTGGCAGGAACCTTTCTGAAGTTGTTCAATAACTTTGCTATCCAATGCGCTGGGAGATGGTGCAAACGAGCTTCAGAAAAAATATCTTAGTATCAACAATACAGCATCAAATTAGTGTTTCCCAATTATAAGATTTCTGAGGAACAAGCCACACAACTAATGCCAGTAGACCAAAAATTACAAGGGAATCATCCACCTAAATGCCTCAGATGTCATCAAATAAGAACCTTCAATATCCCCCAATAATCACCAGAAACACATTTAATGAACTTCAATTCCTAACTTCCAATACTGCTCCTGGAAGCAATTGGGGCCTGCAATACAGTCAATAATCATCCTATCACAAAACACTGGACCAAAAAAACCTGACTTTCCCTCTTCTCAGTTTAAAGTAGATGTCTTGGAATTGATTGCATGAAGTGTTGTCCTTCATTGGAAAAATGTTTCTTTTCAATACTTGTAATTTTGGCATCAAGCATGATCAGAAATATAATGAAGTTAGCAGTGTGGAACAAATTAGATCGCCCTTCACACCCCATTGGCCTATCTAGTAAACCCAGCCTTTCGAGATGCAGAGCCGATACAATAATGAATAAAGATGAGTAGACCTCCTTTACAAAGAATTATGAACCATTGTAATTGTATTAGTTCTCTAGACTATTTATCAATTAACATCAGGCTATAACTGACAATATGCGTCCTGTGATCCAACTGCCCAAGAGCCATCTGAGCCTACTAATGGTTAACAAATTTCAACCAGATATGGTCATGTGCTTCTCAAGTCCAACAAAATAACCTCCTCAACATCCCTTTTCCCTGGACTAAATACACCATCTTGCAATGCGAAAAAAATGTTCATCCCATAAACTTCAGCAATTTGTAATAAATGGGTTGTTCTTTGTTTGACATAAATGTGAAAAAGAAGAAAAGAGCATACCTGCCAATGGCCCCTCGAACCAAGATGAGGCGTAGCAACAGTGATGAAGTTCATTGGTTTTAAACCACCTATTGTACCCCTTGATTCTTCTTCACAGTCCTTGACTGGTAAATCCTCTTTGTTTTCCCTTTTAGGAGCTCTATACAATCTCCCGATGACATATCTTGCCACTAATCCTCCTACAGAATGTGCAACAAAAGAAATCTTACTTACATTTGGCCTCTGTTTAATGACTTCAAGAACCTGGAATTGGAATTGATACATTATGTTAATACCAAACTGCATAGGGATGCATCTTGTTATGGACCATTAAGCATTTCAAGGGATTGTCTTAAAGATTAATGCAAATAAGTAAGGGGGGGAAAAAACCCACCTCTTCGGCCAACCGCTCGCCCATTACATCTACACCATCTAATGATAACTTGAACATATTCCGTTCACTACCTGCAAAACAAGTCAACCAACATGAGCCAAATGATGCCAATAATCATCAATCACAACTAAAAGAGTCACTATGCCTTTTGTCTAGCACCAAAATTGAAATTCTCATTTAATTATTTGGAGTAAAAATAGCGGATTTGGAACGCTACAAAGGGACATGAGAAACCAGCCTTAAGATTTGAGCAAAGAGAAATTACTGCACTGGACCTACTATCATGCCGAAGCATCACCCACTTTGACCGCTAAAACAATTATGCTTTGTGCTGTATATATGCTAGAGCACGTGCAATGAGTTGAAACAAAAATTTGAATTTTCATCCATTACAAATCAACATCAAGCCCATTTCTAACCTGTTTGTTTTTTTTTTTTGATAAGTAAGAAATGATATAAAAAGCACTCAAACGGGGAGCGCAACCCAAGAACAAAAAGCCACTAAGGGCCAAGAGAAGCCAAAAAGTCTACTTTCTCGACAATAGAAGTACAGGAACGGCCCTCAACCCAACAAAACAAAGAAGAAATGATGCGATCCTTGATAGCCTCAATAGGAGATTCATTTCCTTCAAAGCAACGGCATTTCTAACCTGTTTGTTAGCCCATTATAAAGCCTATGAATGCTACAAAAGTGTGATTAACAGCAGCTTTTACTGGTGCAGGTAAGGAAACCCTCTAGGAATAAAAAAGAAGCATAACTAAACCAGCAGAATGACTTTCTTTTGTTTTGCAACTTCATTTCTCTGCTTTGATAAGATAATAATTGATAACCACTCATCTATTCCAAAAGTTTATGCTGTTAGGGAGGGTATAACTTCAATATTTAAATCCTTCAACATGCCCCCTCACAGGTGGTCTTCTTTTAATCCAACACTTAGAGAGGCAATACTTAGTCCAATAAAAAAATAAAAAAAATAAAAAAAACACCAAGTTGTAAGTACACCCAAAAACAATTGTCAAAATAAGTGTCCGTATAATGCAGAGACGAGTAAAATGAGATAAAAAAATAGGACAAAGAACAAATAGCAAGCAACAGCAAATTTCATGTATCAACTGTGTGATAAGAAGGAAATAAATATAAAGGTCACAATATGAAAAAGACATCTTGCACCAAGTGATGCTACTTACAGAGAACAAACACTTTATCAGGAAGCATCCTAACAAACTGCTCAGCTGCAAATTTCCAATCTCCGGCACTGAAATCATAATATCGCAGCATCAAATAAAAAATAATACAAAATGGATAAATTTGATAACAATCAAGTAAAATAAAAATCTATTAAGCCAAGCATTTCCGTCACTGCAAATGAGATGGCCACATTTGCTTCAATGGAAATAATTAGGGGAAAAACACTAAAAAAAAAAATTTCCCTTATCTCTCCCCTTTCAAATAAACATGCCTCTCTAATTAGCTTCAATACTACTCTAATTTTAGGGTTAACCACATTTTCCCCCTTTATGCACAGTGTATGGTGTAAAAATTGGGTTTTGTGTTAGAGCTATAATAGAATTTTCTTTCAGGAAATATAAACTACTACTTTCAAAATATTTTAGAAAAAATCCATACCTCAAAATCTCCGCACAGTAATGTCAATTTTAACAAGTTTCATCTATAATATTTTTTTTTCACTTGTCAAATTTCCATCTATAATCCTTCAAAACTCAAACTAATTATTAAAGCAAATAAGCTAAACTTCCAAACACTAGTATCATTCTCAGCCATCAGATCCAATTTAAATAAATCTACTAAAATGAAATTAGCCACTCAAACATAAAATAATAACCCAACGTCCCAAATCCTTTACTGTCCCCAAATTACCTACTCCTCTGCAAATTTTGAAAACCATAAATTAAAAAAAATAAAATAAAAAATACATCCACGGTAACAAATTCAACTATCCTTCCAAATTAACCAAGTCCAAAGCAACAAATTGAAAAAAAAAAAAAAATACATTCACAATGGAATATCAAATTTAAGAAAGTGGGTAGGTATTTATACACACGCACGCACGCATATCTATATGTTATATATTGAATTTATCTGACCTTCCAAGAATTCCATGAACCATAACAATAAGATGATCAGCTGAAGAACCATCGGTTTCGTTACGACTCCAAATATCGGGACCACCATTAACCGACTCCGAAAAACACACACCATTTCCTGTTTCACCGTTGTCCATATCTATGAATCGTCCAATTACAGCGAAGTAGGGCAAGCAGAGAGAGAAAAACTGATCGTCTTTGTGTATTCCGAATTCTAGAGAGAGAGAGAAACCTGAGAACGAAGTAAAGCAGAAATGACGTAGCGAGAGAGGTGTACGCATTCAGAAGTGTTGAATGTTAGTTCATATTTTTATACTGAACCGTCTTTCCGTTTCAGGCTCGGTCTGAAATCATACTCCGTGCCTCAGGCTCGGAATTTTAACGGTTGCTGATATGATTTATATAGATAAAAGTTTAAACAAATTTTAAAAAATTGTAATTTATATCTTTTAAAACTAATTTTTTAGTTCATAAGCTTAAACTAGGGATATTTTTTTTATTTTTTTTTTAATGGTAAAATATTATAAATAAAGAAAATATTACAAGGATTAATAGGGCATTCCCTATATGACAAGATGGAAACCATCAATCCACCAAAAGAAAAAACACAATGGAAAACTCATATGTCTAAAGATACAAGAGAAATGAAGCATATGGCAAATAAAGAAATTATGCACCAAGAGACTAATCTTCTCAACTAGACAATAACAGCAATGGTTCAAAAAATAGCTGGAAAGGGACTCCAAGCAACCATACAGAGCAGCCACTAACCAACTCAGCGCATAGCAGGAAATAATACTAGGAACTCCAGGAATCATCAGCAAACGGACCACATTGTTGTAGCTGGAAAACTCAGCAACATGCAATTGAATATAAGTAGCAGCAATAGCATAAGGAAGCAAACAAATCCAATTAAAATTCTGCTCCATGGAATCCGACTTAGCAGCAGCAAAATTATACAAAAAAAGCAGAAAACCAGCAACAAAAAAGGCACTTAGCAAGCATCAGCAATTGCAGAAAACATCAGCAACCAAAAGCCATTGCAGATCAGTAACCGAAAGCCATTGCAGGATGCCAAAGCACCATGACGATCAAAAAGCAACCTGCCACCCAGAAACCCGCAAGCCAACTGATGTGTAGAAGCTCGACCCAAGCCAGCTTTGTTCATTAACAAATTGGTAGAACAGCAGCAACCCAAATGAAGAAAAACAAGTGAATTTATCCAAAAAAGCCTCAAAGGAAACAATATCCAAAACATATTCAGCATTACTCAAAGCAAAATAGAATCAGGAAGCCTCCAAAGTTGCACTAAAGCTTGATTTTCAAAGGAATTTGGAAATCTATCCAAGGAGAACAGACAAAATCTAACAGTATCTATAATTTGTTTAACCATAGAGTCAAGACTAAGATACTCTTGAGAATACAACCTTTTTCCTCTTTCAATCCACACTTCATAAATAGTAGCAGAAAAAGCAACCTTATTTAGAATGGAAATCAAAGACTTGTTAAAATTATCGATCATCCAATGCATAATAAGATCCCAGTGTCCACTTGGCCAATCCACTAACCCTTGTTGAATCACAGTTTTCCAAAGTCTTGAAGTAAACCTACAATCAAAAAATAAGCGATCTCTGTCCTCTTGACCTAAGCCATAAAATAAACAAGTAGCTTGTTGAATTAAGCCAATAGACATAAGAAAGTGTAAAGTGGGGAGCCTATCAAGATTAGTAACCCAAAGCAAAAACAGAATGCTTTGGCACACAATGCTTAAACCAAATCATCTTCTTCCAAGGAATTGAGTTAAAATGCAACCGCAAGTGATCCTAAGCGGAATTAATAGAGAATTTACCATTGGATGGAACCCAAAGCAGTTGATCACACTTCGATTGATTTGGAACAAAATCAAGAGGAAAACTTGCTTTAAAATCCAACCAAAATTGAGAGCTCAAGACAGGAAAATGCCATCCTCGTGCACTAATCAGCCTACTAACAGTGGAATTAGAACCAAGCCCAGAGCTTCTGATAATATTAAGAGGACAATGATCGCAGAGAGGGCCCAAAGGGTGCCAATTATCAAACCAAAGAGAAGTAGATCTTCCATCACCAATCATCATCTTGAAAGCATTTCTAACCATAGGCCTCAACTTTAAATTTTTCTTCCAAGTCCAAGAACCATTTTGAGGAGCGCCTAATTCCCAAAAATTCTTGTTTTTAATAAGATGAGTCTTAACCCAAGAAACCCATAAAGAAGCTGGACCTGGATTGAGGATATTCCAAATATGCTTTGTCATGGCAGCCAAATTCCAAACCTCAAGATCTTTAATTCCCAATCCTCTTTCCTCAAGAGGAGCACAAACCTGTCGCCAAACAACTTTACAACCCCCTTTACACATTTTAGAACCTGTCCAAAGAAATTTCCGCAAAATAGAAGTAATATCCTGTAAAATAGACTTAGGTAAAATGAAAGTAGATGCCCAATAAACCTGAGAGGAGAAAATCACCGATTTAACTAATTGAAGCCTCCCACCAAAAGAAAGGAATTTAGAGGACCAGCTAGCCACCCTTCGAGTAATCTTATCCACAAGAATAGCACAATCATCTCTTGTTAATTTAGAAGAAAGAAGAGGAACTCCCAAATATTTAACAGGCAGATACCCAATTTGAAAACCCAGAATGGCTTGAATCTGCACAAACTGATCAGCAGGGATACCAACATGATAAACAGTGCTCTTGTTAAGATTAGGCTTCAAACCAGACAAGGAACCAAACTGATTAAGAACTGACATGAGGCAATGGACAGAATTAACATCACCACTAGAAAATAATAGTAAATCATCTGCAAATAAAAGACTAGTGATCTTCTGCTCTTGACATCTCCAATGATAGTTAAAAGAAGCACAATTATCAACTTTCTACTCAATCATTCTTGTCAAGACCTCCATAGCAAGGACAAAAAGATAAGGAGATAAAGGATCCCCCTGCCTTATGCCTCTACCACTTTTGAAATAACCATGATAGGAACCATTCAAATTAATAGAAAACATAGAAGTAGAAAGACATGTCATAATTAGCTTAACCAAATGAGTAGGGATCTGAAAAGCTATCAGAGCAACCTCCAAAAAGCTCCAAGATAGAGTATCAAAAGCTTTTGTTAGATCAATTTTCATGGCTAATCTTGAATCACCTTCATCCTTATGATAGTCTCTCAAAAGTTCCTGAGCAAGGAGAATATTATCAGTGATGCTTCTACCTGGGATAAAAGCACTTTGATTAGAGGTAACACAATCTCTTAGACACCTATTTAGTCTAGTAGCTATAATCTTGGTAATACACTTGTAAAGAGTAGAGCATAGGGAAATTGGCCTATAATCAGCAACAGTAAAGTATGTCTTGGGGACTAAAGTAATGATAGTAGAATTAATATCCCTCAGCATATGGCCAGTGTAGAAAAAAGCCTTCACTGCTTTAGTAACATCAGCCCCAACAATGCTCCAAGTATGCTTAAAGAAGAAAGCATTATAGCCATCACTACCGGGCGCTTTGCCATCTTTCATTGAGAAAATGGCTTTTCGAACTTCATCATCAGTCACTGGAGAACTAAGATCATGAATATGATCTAAATTAAGAGGTTGCTTAATGAATTCACTTAAATCAGAAATTGCCACTGTATCTTTGCTTTGAAGTAAATCAGAAAAGTATCCAATAAATTCATTTTGAATAGCCGTTTGATCTTCCAATCTGCAACCAGTTCTAGAAATAATAGAAAGAATAGAGTTAGACTTCTTCCTGAAGTTGGCCACCTTATGTGAAAAAGCAGTGTTTTTATCCCCCAACTTGAGCCACTGAATTCTTGATTTCTGTTGATTCTGAGATTCTTCAACTCTAGCTAAATGGAGATAATTAGATAAGCAAATCCGCTCTTGCTGATGTAAAGCCTCATTCCCAGGATCAATATCAATAGAAGTCTGAAGAAAATGAAGTTTAGACCTACAATCCACAACTTGTGAAGCAATATTATTGTAAGAAGCCATATTAATTCTCTTCAACTCATTCTTGAGAAGCTTCAATTTATGAGAAATTTGGAACATGTAAGAACCAGGAATTTTAGAAGCCCAAACTTTCTTAACAATTTCCATGAAGCCCTCATGGTAAACCAGGTGTTGATTAAACCTAAAAGGAGCCCCTTTCCTTTGAACTGCAAGAACAATCTTAAGATGAATCATAGCATGGTCAGAAACATGCTTAGGCTCAAAAATAGCTTCAAAAATAGCATAAGAATTAGTCCAACATTCATTGACAACAAATCTGTCTAGTTTTCTAAAAATTGTGCCATTAGACCAGCTGAATCTCATACCTGACTGATTTAAATAAAAAAGAGAAGCAGAATCCAAACATTGCCCAAGCTCCTTCATATTGTTGTCCCAAACTGGAGACCCACCAAATCTTTCAAAAGGATATCTCACAGCATTGAAATCGCTAATGAAAAAAAGAGGAGAAGCAACATAAGTCAGAGAGAATTGCATATGAAGCTCTCAAGAATTATAATTCATGCTCTCAAGAATTATAAAATTACACATGCAGCTCATCTTGTTATGATAATTACACTTTTACCCTTTCTAGTTAGTAAGTTGTATCTTGTAACTAGACCCGTCAATGGATTGAATTTTGATCTGAATCCGATCCGATTAGCCGGATATGGATTGAAAATAAAATCTGATAACCGGATTAAGATCCGAATCCGACAATTCGATTTCTTAACAAATTGAATTTGGATTTATGTCAATCCAATCCGATAAATAACCCGATCCAATATATATATTTGATATTTTTATGTGTATATATATATTTAATATTGTACATGTATATAAATGTTAGTTATTAATTATTCTATTATTTATTAATAATGATTGATCATAAATACAAGGGTAATCCCCACCGACACCTCCTCAAAAAGACCCTAATCCCACATGGACCCCTCGATATTGAGTATTCCCACACGGATCCCTCCAAATTGAATTTTTTTCCCACACGGACCCTTTCTGTGTCCACTCCGTTAGATTGATCCGTTAATTAGTGATGTCAGCCACTATTCACCCCATAAATAGTCTATTTTGTCCTCAAATGATATAAAATGACGTATATACCCTTAACTTAATATTGTGAAATTAATTTGATACCCTTTACATTATAAATTGTATTTCGAATTTTCTATATTTTATATTCAAATTTTTTATATTTTAAATATGTTTTTTTAAATTTTATATCAACTTGAATATATTTTATTTCCAAAAAATAATATAAGTCATGCTCATTGTTTGTATTTTATGAATATTTTTGTAAATTTTCAAAATTTTCAATTTTTCTCAAATTTTATAAAACAAATTTTGAAATTTACAGTGGTATTTTTAAATTTTATATATTTAATTGATTTTTATATGTTTTATAAAATTTTAAAAAGTTATTTTTATTTAATATATATTTTTTCAAATTTTATATATCATATCAGAATAATTGTTTGTATTCCCGAATTTTATGTTTTATTTTTGAATTTTCCATATTGTATTTTTTCAGTTTAAATATTTGTTTACATTTATGAATTTTTTCCGAATTGTAAATATTTTTTAAGAATTTTATATTTTGACGCAAATTTTAGATATTTTATTTCGATTTTCATCTCCTTTTTTAAAAGTTTCATAAATAATTTTTATATTTTATATTTTAGTTCAGAATTTTAGCAATATATATAATTTTGAAATTTCTATTAATTTTTAAAATTTATTTCTCTTTTGAGGCAAATTTTATATATTTGTTTTAGTTTTAAATATTTGATAAAAATTGTATAATTTTTCTTCAATTTTATATTTTTTTCGATATTTTTTATGTATTTGTTTGAATTTGTTATTTATTTCTGTAATATATATATATATATATTTCATTTATTTATATTGTTTTCGAATTTTATATATTTTGTTTGAATTTTAAATATTTCTTTCAAATTTTATATATTATTTTAGAATTTTATAATTTTATATGTTTTCTGAAATTTAAAATTTTTTTTTCTATATATTTTTCCCCATTTTATATAAATTTTTATATATTTTCAGATTTTAATATAATTTTTCGAAACTTTATATATTTTTTGAATTATATATTTATTTTTGAATTTTAATATTTTTTTCGAATTTTAAATAATTGTTTTGAATGTTAAATATTTCTTTCAAATTTTATATATTATTTTTGAACTTTATAATTTGGGTTTTTTTTTTGAAATTTAAACTTTTTTTGAATCTATATATTTTTATAAATTTTTATATATTTTCAGATTTTAATATAATGTTTCAAAATTATATAATTTTTTTGAATTTTATTTTTGTTTTTGAATTTTAATATGTTTTCGAATTTTATATAATTTTTATGAATTTTAAATATTTCTTTTAAATTTTATATATTATTTTATAATTTTATATGTTTTTTGAAATTTAATTTTTTTTTAATCTATATATTTTTCCCCATTTTATATATATATTTCAAAATTTTTATATATCTTCAGATTTTAATATAATTTTTTGAAATTTTATATTGTTTTTGAATTATATATTTATTTTTGAATTTTAATATTTTTTTCTAATTTTATATAATTTTTTTGAATTTTAAATATTTCTTTCAAATTTTATATATATTTTTTGAATCTATATATTTTCCCCTTTTTATATATTTTTTTATATATTTTCAGATTTTAATATAATTTTTCAAAAATTTATAATTTTTTTGAATTTTATTTTTGTTTTTGAATTTTAATATTTTTTCGAATTTTATATAATTTTTTTGAATTTTAAATATTTCTTTCAAATTTTATATATTATTTTATAATTTTATATGTTTTTTGAAATTAATTTTTTTTTAATCTATATAGTTTTCCCCATTTTATATATATTTTTCTTAATTTTTATATATTTTCAGATTTTAATATAAATTTTTGGAATTTTATATTTTTTTGAATTATATATTTATTTTTTTCGAATTTTATGTTATTTTTTCAAATTTTATATATTTTTTTCTAATTTTAAATATTTTTTAAAATTTTATGTATGATTTTCGAATTTTTATTTATTTTCAATTTTTTTATATTTTATTTTCAAATTTATATATATTTTCATTTTTTATATTTTTTCAAATTAAATTTTTTTTTTTGAATTTTAAATAATTCTTTCAAATTTTATATATTATTTTTGAAATTTATAATGATATTTGTTTTTCGAAATTAAATTTTATAAAATTTTATATATTATTTTTGAACTTTATAATTTGGGTAGTTGGGGGTAAAATCGTCTTTACATATATTCATTTTTATTTGATTTTATTAAATAATATTAAAGGGCAAATTAGTAATTTCACAATAAAACGTTAGTAAACCTAACGGCCGTTTGTCTGAGGGGGTCCGTGTGGGAATAATCAATATCGAGAGGGTTTGTGTGGGATTATGGTCTCTTTGAGGGGTGTCGGTGGGAATTACCCTAAATATAATTATTAAAAGTGTGAATAATTTTAGTGTTTCAGTATTTATTGATTTTTGAAATTTGTATTTTTTTAATTAGATAATCGGATCAGATATCATATAATGAAGAAATTCGAATATGAATTAACAAAGTAAAAATCCGTCGAATTATCGGATTCGGATAGCAGATCGGGAGTTTTTGCCATCATTATCAATAAACCTGTCAATAATCCAAATCCGATATTAACCGGATATGGATTAAAAATAAAATCCGAATCCGATAATCCGATCCATTGACATGTTTACTTATAACGAATACCCCTTTTCGGTGAACTTTCGATATAGTCAATGACAGTCAACGCTTACGTTATCAGTTTTTCTTTCGTGAAGTGTCTATAATATTCTCATTTAAATAATAAATAAGTACGGATATATAGGTAATTTTACATCTCTGGTCGGCTGATATGAACGACGATCACTTACAAGAGGTGAAAATTCAAAACGAGAAAGGGTGCAGGTATAATTTTATAATTTTTGAGGGAGTGAAATTGTAATTATGCCTTCAAATTATTAAATTACAAGATTTTTATTTTAGAGAGTGTAAGTGGGAATTTACCAAAAGTATAAGTAGTCTGAGTGGTCAGGGTAGGTAAATGTAAAGAATTCGAATATGAATATTATGATAATAAAATACGATAACACTGTTGCAACTATCATTAATTAAGAAACAAATTCAAATATAACTAAGTTTTTTGTGCAATCCCTTGATCATTGAGATCTAAATATTGTTATTAAATATTTTCATTAGCTCCAAATAAATTATAAGATGAGACTATAATATGATCTTGGTAGGTTGGTTTTTTAAAGAAATAAATTAAGATTGATTAATAGATTGTGTCTCATTGCATATACTTTTAATTATTCATATTCATTATTATACAAGTAAAATAATAAAGACATGTTTGATTATATCAACACTCAAAGGCACCATACTATCATTACGCGATTTGTTTTTGTTATAAGGTGTTTTTAGTCCAAATTGGAATCATGTTTTGGTAACTTAAATGTGAATCTGTTTTAAATTTGACCAAAATATATTTTAACTAAAATGTTCAAGCAAACAATGCAAAAACACGAAAAAAACTCAAATTGGTGTTTATAATTTTTTTTGAAATGTTTCAACCATTTACATTACTGTGCAAAACAAAACGCACCGCGCCAAACATGCTATTTTCATTCATAAAAAAATTGAATTTACCAATAACATTTCATAAAAAAATCAATATATTTTCATTCATATTTTTTTATTTACCAATAACATTTCATAAAAATATTGAATTTCCAAATTTAAGTATCAGACTATTCTTATGTTTAACAAGTAATTTTGGAGTATCGGAATGAACTTATAAATTGAATTCCATAAGAAATTAGGCCTGTAATTTCTAACTCTTAAACAATTATTCTTTTTAGAAAGAAGAGTAATTGATATACAATTGTGAGCCCAAGGTAAGAAATAATAAATTGATTGAACTTATAATATTAATACTCGTTTAATATTCGATAATCACATGTAATATTAGTATTGACTAAATTCATTGCGTTATTACCATGATTGTGATTGAAATTGATATCATAATTACGAATCATCTAATTAATGAATCAATAATTTGATTATTAATTATTCAAAATAATGATTATGATGGCTAGATATAAACTTGAATTATTTAAAGAAAAAGAGAAAAAAGAAAAGATCATGATATGAAATATGGAGGCTGCCTTTAAAATTTTCACTTTAGACCTCCAAATTGTTACGAGTCAAGTTGAATTGGATTCAGAGTCAGTATTATGAATTTTAAGTGGATGGGACAACTTTTAGATTATTTGAAAATCAGGAATGAATATGAATAATATTTGATTAAAAAGTATATACAAACATTTGAAAGAAATAGATCAATATATAAACAAATGGACAATGCTTGGGTCCTCACCGGTGAGGACCAACTTGGTCTTCACCTCTTATTTGAACTAATAAAATTAAGACACATGTCCAATATCAATTAAAAAAATAAGATTAATTTCATTTACATCATTTTGAATCCCAAAATTTGTATAATTACATTTACACTCCTTACTTAAGAAAAAATAACTCACTTATACCCCCTGACCACTTTTGGTATCTTTTCACACCTAACATAATTTTGAATACCTAAACTACCGTTACCATATCCCTATTTTAATATATCAATTTGACCCCTCAGTTTAAAAAAGACTATATTGTTCAAAATTCAGATGGTGTAAATGAAATTAACAAAAACAATTTATTTACATATTTAACTAACACAAGTATTTACATTTATATTTATCAAACTTGTAAACTAACACAAGATTTCATTATTTATATTTACATTTATTTTTTACTTTAAAATATTTATATTTATCAAACTTGTAAACTAACATAAGTTTTTATTATTTATATTTACATTTAATTTTTTTGAAAAATATTTATATTCATATTTATATTTATCAAACTTGTAAACTAACACAAGTTTTCATTGTTTATTTTAATTTTGAAACATATTTCCAATAATATTAGACATACTTCACAAAATAAAATAAAAATATTTTATTTTAAATTAAAATAAAATTAAAATAAAAAATATTTGAATTCACCCAAAAAAATATTAAATTACACACATATTTGAATATTGAAAAACATATAATAATATATTATATATTACCCATGTCCAGAAAAGTATTTGTGATATGGTGAGTCTTTCAACCGAGTTATTCTTAAACTTGGCACTAGTAACCACTCTCATCCGCCACTCTCCACCGCCATTTGTATTATTGTATTATCATAAAGAATTGCTATTTATGTGTGTAATTTAATATTTTTTTGGGTGAATTAAAATATTTTGTATTTTATTTTATTTTGTGAAGTGTGTCTAATATTATTGGAAATATGTTTCAAAATTAAAATAAACAACGAAAACTTGTATTAGTTTACAAGTTTGATAAATATAAATATGAATATAAATATTTTTCAAAAAAAATAAATGTAAATATAAATAATAAAAACTTATGTTAGTTTACAAGTTTGATAAATAGAAATATGAATATAAATATTTTTCAAAAAAAATAAATGTAAATATAAATAATAAAAACTTATGTTAGTTTACAAGTTTGATAAATATAAATATAAATATAAATATTTTAAAATAAAAAATAAATGTAAATAATGAAATCTTGTGTTAGTTTACAAGTTTGATAAATATAAATGTAAATATTTTAAATGTAAATACTTGTGTTAGTTAAATATGTAAATAATTTTTTTGGTTAATTTCATTTACACCGTCTGAATTTTGAACAATATAGTCTTTTTTAAACTGAGGGGTCAAATTGATATATTAAAATAGGGATATGGCAAGGGTAGTTTAGGTATTCAAAATTATGTTAGGTGTGAAAAGATACCAAAAGTGGTCAGGGTGTAAGTGAGTTATTTTTCCTTAAGTAAGGAGTGTAAATGCAATTATGCAAACTTTGGAGTTCAAAATGATGTAAATGAAATTAATCTTATTTTTTAATTAATATTGGACATGTGTCTTAATTTTATTGGCCCAAATAAGGGGTGAGGACCAAGTTAATCCTCACTGGTGAGGACCAAGCATTGTCCTAAACAAATGTCGTTAAAAAGTGAATTGGGCATATTTACGACATGCATACAAAAATCATAGTTTCAACTTTACAGATATATACAGTGGAGATAGAGAGAGAAACAGTCGGCAATTAGCGCCAAATGAGTGGACACGTGGCAAAATTGATATGTTTATTTATTTTATTTTATTTTGAAAGTCAAAATTGATATGTTATTCCTGTGTAAACAATCGTAAACGCGTTGGGTCGTATTTGTTGAGAGGGGCAGTTTTAGAAAATAGG
Organism: Cornus suecica; assembly: GCA_963922005.1. Classification (NCBI taxonomy): domain Eukaryota; kingdom Viridiplantae; phylum Streptophyta; class Magnoliopsida; order Cornales; family Cornaceae; genus Cornus; species Cornus suecica. The sequence continues at coordinate 50,993,345 of OY998244.1, forward strand.
AGAAGAAGACGACGAGATGTCATTTTTAAAAGACCGACCTCACTATATATATATATATAAAATTTTGTTTCATGACAAAATAATTTTATTTCTTAAAAATAATAATAAATATCAATTCGATACATTCGACGACGAATCTAACATTACAATCGTTTTAGGAACTAACTAGACTTACATTTGATGACTAACCCTATCATTTTTATGCGCTACTAAATTAGTCTTTTGATATACGAATAACCTTGAAATTTTTTAAGAAAATCATAAATATACAAATTGAACCCTGAAATTCTCCAAGAGGACCGTTAATATACTGATGTATTTTTATCATGGTAGCTATAAGCAAAAGAGCAACCGCATATGTATGCCTATTTTTTCACCTGGCTCATTAGAAGTAAACTGAAGCCTAGCAAACAGAAGCCCAACTACCAAAAGCCCAACAAGAAAAATCCCAGAAGGTGTAAGCCCATCAAACACTGACATGAGTCGTTACAAAATTCAAAGATAGTAACAGACTAATAAATATTATAATGATGGGGAGGAAATCACTCACTCAATTCATTATCATAATTACCCCATTATTTCAAATCCATAACCGTTACTCCAATCCATGTATAAATAAACATGTAAATGTTCAATGAAAGGGACCGAATTTTTTCCATTCTCCTATGTTCAACGAGATCCAATTCTCTCTGAATCTATTTTTCGACATTGTTTTACTTTTCTTTAAAGTGTATATCTTCGATCCTTTGATCTTGCTTCGGCTACAAAGATCGGGTTCACAACATACCTTCTTATAACTAGTGTTGCAAATGAACCGAGCCGTTCGTGAGCAGACTCGAGCTCGGTTCGTGCTCGTTTGTTTAGTAAACGAACCGAGTCTCAACACAATTTTTAGGTTCGTTTAATAAATGAACCGAAATTGAACATTACTAAGTTCGGCTCGCCAAGCTCGTGAACACACTCATCTAAGTTAAATAGTAAAATTATTTGATATTTGACAAAAGAAAGTATTCAAATTGAACAAATTATGAAGATTGTTGTAAAAACATTATAAAAATTATACGGGCATAACATAAAAATCATTCATAAAAAAAATATAATAGTGGAAATATGTTAAAAACAGACATGCAACAACTCAATCCAAGTAGCTATTGACAAGAGTAATATATATTGCAACTGAAACGAGTCGTTCGTAAGCAAGCTCAGGCTCGACTCGTTAAATTTGGCATTCGGCTCTAGCTCGTTCGTTAAGCAAATGAGCCGAGCTTTAACACATTTTCTAGGCTCGTTTAGTAAATGAACCGAGTTTGAACATTCCAAAGCTCAATTCGGCTCGGCTCGGCTCGTTTGCAACCCTACTTATAACTTCCACAAATGTTGTGAGCTTATTTGTAGAAGATGAACTGTTGTGGCATCAATTTCCTTTATGTTGATATGTTGGTGTTTACTTTGATGTATTGGTGTAAATGTTAAAAATACACAACACAATGAATGAATCTTTATTCACTTTCATCTCATATTTATACACAGTTCTTTTGAACCAATCATGATCCTTTATTTTAGGGATCATGATTATCCTTTCCATGTGCATACCAATCCCTCACTTTTAGGTCACGTTTGGTAACGGTGCGGTGCGGTGTTGGTTTTGGTTTGGGTTGGGTTGGATTTGGTTTGATGTGGTTTTATTTTGGTTCCAAACCATGTTTGGTGCAGATGGTTTTGGTGTGAGAAAAAGTGATACTGAAAAACCAAATCATGTTTGGTAGAGTTGGTATGGGTTGAAATTCTGAAACCAAACCATGTTTGGTAACTTGAAATGGTTTTACATTTTATTTATAAATATTAAAATTTATAATATTAATATATTAATTTTTAGGAAAGATAATAAAACTATAATATTAAAATATATTAAATTTCCAAAAATATATTTTAATATTAATATTAATATATATTAATTTTTAGGAAAGATAATAAAACTATAATATTAAAATATATTAAATTTCCAAAAATATATTTTAATATTAATATATTAATTTTTAGGAAAGATAATAAAATTATAATATTAAAATATAATAAATAATATTGAAATATATTTTAATATTAATATATTAATTTTTTGGTTTTGTAATCAAATACTAATATATTAATATATTTTAATATTATAATATAATATTAAAATTTTGTAATATTAAAATATATTAATATATTAGTATTAATATTAATATTAGTATATTAATATAATAATATTAATATTAATGAGTTGCTACAGTGCCCGCACATGGGGTGTTACAGTACCCGCACCATCCAAAACCATCCACTTTGATGGTTCCAAAAATGGTGAGATTTGGTACGCTACAGTGCTTTTTGGGGTGCTACAGTAAAACCAATACCATGTTTACCAAACATGGGTTGGTACTACTATTTCATACCAAAACCGAAAACCATGTACCAAAACCAGTTACCAAACGTGACCTTAGGGTTCGTTTGGTAACGGTGTGGTGCGGTGTTAGTTTTTTGTTTTGGTTTGGGTTGGATTTGTTTGGTGTGGTTTTATTTTGGTTCCAAACCATGTTTGGTGCAGATGGTTTTGGTGTGAGAAAAAATGATGCTGAAAAATCAAACCATGTTTGGTAAAATTGGTATGGATTGAAATTCTGAAACCAAACCATGTTTGGTAACTTGGGATGGTTTCACATTTTATTTATAAATATTAAAATTTTGTAATATTAAAATATATTAATATACTAATATATTAATATTAAAATTTATAATATTAAAATATATTAATACTAATATATTAATATTAATATTAAATTTTATAATATTAAAGTATATTTATAATATAAATATACTTTAATATTATAAAATTTAATATTAATATATTAGTATATTAATATATTTTAATATTACAAAATTAATATTATAATATTAATTTTGTAATATTAATATACTTTAATATAAAATATATTAATACTAATATAGTATTAATATATTTTAATATTATAATATTAAAGTATATTAATATTACAAAATTAATATTATATTAATATTATATATTAATATTATAATATTAAAATATATTAATATATTATATTTTAATATTAATATTAATATATTAATATTAGAAAAATTAATATTAGAAAAATGAGATTTGGTTAGGTGTGGGTGAGATGGTGCAACATGGGGTGTTACAGTGCCAAATGGGGTGCTATAATGCCTGCACCACCCAAAACCATTAAAGTTGATGGTTCCAAAAATGGTGCCAAATGATTTGCTACAGTGCCGAATGGTTTGCTACAGTTGTACCAACACCAATCTTACCAAATATGAATTTGCACCATTTTTTCACACCAAAACCAAAAAAATGGCACCAACCCATATTACCAAACACCACCTTAAGGATTGGGTTTTGAATTCATCACTTGCAATCCACTCATCTTCTAGAACCTCCCATGGGCTTGGCCCATTAGTTCTTCCTATGGCCCAGGTTATCGGCCGTACATTTTCTACCACTACAACTGGAGTGAGTTATTGGAATGTAGATGGAGGCTACAGGCTCTTGTTCCTTAATTGGTTTTGCTAACCTATTGGTGGACGGTTTGCTTATGCCTTGTTTGGTTTTTGTTTGGATTTGTTGTTGTGAAATTTAGAAAAACACAAATACATATTTGTGTCTGTGAAATTCTGTAATATAAAACAGAAGTATGTTTGATATTGATGTTTTTATTGTAAATATATATATGTATATGTGGTGTTTGGGGGTAAAGGGAAGTGTTGGTGGTGGTCGGAGATGGCGGTGGTGGTGATGACAGTGATCGTGATGTAAATATATACATATATATTTTGAGTGAAAAAAAAAAAAAAAAAATTTGTTTGCAAAAATGGGTAAAAAAAAGCACAAACGTTTTTTCATATTCAAAACAAAATACGAGAGTAAAAAATGTTTTTGTTTGGAAAACAGTTATAGTAGCAAACAAAAAACAAAAGAACATCAAACAAAAACAAAAATCAAACAGGGCCTTAGATTCCTGCTTAAGATGTTTGCGTTTTGATTTATATGTATTCCTTAGGCCCTGTTTGTTTTTATTTTTGTTTGATGTTTTTTGTTTGCTACTGTATTTGTTTTCAAACAAAAAACATGTTTGGCTCTCGTGTTTTGTTTTGAATAGTAAAAAATGTTTGTGTTTTTTAATCCCTTTTTGTAAATGGAAAAAGGTATTTTGTTTTTTACCATTCATTCAAAATATATATGTATATATTTACACCACGACCACTGCCACCTCCGACAACCACCGCCGCCGCCTCCGACCACCACTTCCATTTGCCCCAAAATACCACACACACACACATATATATATACATATATATATATATTTACAGCAAAATTATCAATACTAAACATGCTTCTGTTTTAAACTCCAGTACTCCACAAACACAAATATATATTTATGTTTTCTAAAATTCACAGAAACAAACAAAAACAAAAACGAAATAGGACCTTAGTGACTTTTGTTTTAGCTGTAGAGCTGTTCGAAATATGGCTAGATGTAGCTTTATGATTTTTAATGCGATGATGTATAACCTCTTTGATGGTTATAAACTGAACTTAAGAAAAAGAAAAACAAAAAAATTCACAAATGCTTGCATTCGATTCGAAAACCTATAAATAAATTAACTTATTAACCTATAAAATTGTTCTCTCTCTATATATATTTTTAATTCAGTTCCACTCAAATACAGTAGTGATGTAACCAGTCCTTAATATGAATTATAAGATAATATATTCTTAAATTTTTCTCTACTCATCGAATATTACAAAAACGTTCTTAGTGACATGGGGAATTAGAATTTGGTTAAGAGGCATATCTCAATACAACGAAAAATTATTGAATATCACACGTATAAGTTTGACGTGGTATATTAAATTAAGTAGGATAAATAATGCGTATCACGCTCAGTGATAAAAGATACGCATGTATTATATTTATTTTTGTTATTGGCTTGAACTACATGGATTTATCCCAAAAGTATCCGATATCCTATCACCAAAACAACCATCAATTTTATTTTTTATTTCCAACAAACGGGAACAAGATAACGAGCCAAAATAGATAATTGTATCAATAATGCATAAATCTGGACATCTTTGAAAACAAGCACGGCTGAACTAATGGCAACTGAAAAATGTTGACAAATATTTTTCTAAGGCTATAAATTTGTAACCATAGATTTAGTTAATAAGTTGATAAAAAATGAATAAGAATAGAGAAAAGTGAAGTATTGCACAAATTTTAAAAAACGTAAGAAAAATAAAAAAAAAATGTTAAGAAGAAAAAAATAATAATAAAAGGAGAAGACAAAACATAAATAAATAGAATAATTGAAGAAAGATATGCAAATTTTTTGGAGCAAAAAAAAGTAAATTTAAAGAATGAGAAGAATAAATAAAAAAAAAGGATTAAGGATATTATTAAAATATATAATTTGTGATATATATTTTAAAATTTAAGAATTTATTCTATAAAGTTTACAAGTTATGTACATAAAATAAAATAAAATGTAATGCCTTACAATGGGCCACATTTACTCAAATTGTCCCTAGACACATTTACTTAAAATGTAACATGTGCATATATATAAATTATGCTATTATAGTTGTATATGTTAAGTAGTATCTTTAATTATGTTTTAAATTTTCGTTTGTTATTTGATTCTCATATTTATCATAGACATGAAATATAAGTATAAATAAATAATTTAAATTTTAGTGTTTCATAAAATAGCAGCAAAAAAATATTTCTATTTATTTATGTTTATTTTTTAAAAATTACATAATCGGATCGAATTATCGGATATTAGAAAATTCGGATATGGATTAATTTAGTAAATCCGTTGGATTATCAGATCGGAACGGATTGAAATTTTGCTTATCGAATTTGGATCTGATCCGAATCCGATCCGTTTATAAATCTAAGCATGAGCTTGTCTTAAATTTGGATTTGGATGAAACTCGTCTTTTTTAATAAAATAAAAAAGCCCAACTATAATGTCATGTTTGACCTTTTTTTACCTTTGTATCCAAAATTGTTTCAACTTATTAAACCAATTAGATGCTCAATTTACAAAATTCTATATGAAGTACCATAATTTAAAATTCACCAATCTACGCCATTAAGTTTAAGCATATATAAATTTACTTAAATTTGAATTTAGCGGATAATAGACTGAGTCGAATTTTAAATGAATCAATTGAAACCGAGTTATACTACTTAGGATTCTAAAAATTTGAATGCTAAAATATTGAGTAAGATAACGAAGTACTGAGTCTGTGACAAGTGGTATCAGAGTCCGCCCAAATCTTAATCTGGTGTCAAGCCAAACGTACACACAAGGTGTCCGGGTTAGACCGAGTCCCCCACCGTTAGGATGGACGAGAAGACATGGTGGATCAACCACAATGAGAGCATTTTACGGGTTTGGATGTGAGAGAATGTGACGGATTCTTGTCCCACATTGAATCTAGATGATAAAAGCCTTGGGTATGAATGGACCGAATGCTAGTCTCACCTAATAGCTTAAACTTTTAAATTGTTTTGACTTATTAAACCAATTACATGATAAATTTACAAAAGCCTTCTATAGACAAACACATAATTTAATATTCACCAATCTAGGCAATTAAGTTTAAGCATATTTAAATTAACTAACAATTTAGTTGATAACAAGTCTAAATATAATTTTAAATGAATCAATTCAAACTGAGGTACACAACTTAGGACTGGGTCCTATTCAATCACATTTGCCTCAAGGTTGTCAGAATCCCGATTTTACCTGGTAAAATCTTACGATTCTACAATTCTGTACGATTTTACTACGTTTTTATAATGATTTGACGGTTTCGCCCTTCATATGAAATGCCTAATTTTTTTATAATTTAGTCCAATATCCCAATATATGGCCTAGATTTATAAGAAAACATTTAAAGGGGCAATGTATTAGAAAAATTTGAAAATTTCAATATGATTTAAAATTTAAAATTACATATTTAATTATTATTATTTTTTTTAAAAAATTAATACGAATTATTAGAATCTTACTACTCTACTTCCGATTCTACCCAAAATGATTCACAACCTTGATTTGCCTACACCAAATAATTTGAGATTTCTAATAATTTGGATGCTATTGATCGTCGCATATACATTATACAGACACTTCATACAATAATGTTATAAACACCCAAACATATGAGTTAGAAATCCTTGAAAAATTTAAATTAGATGATTGGATGAACACCATGGTTGATGATATAACATACTCATGTGATCTTATCCACAACCAAAAAGAATGGATGGTGAGTCGTGTATTATTCTTTTATTTGGCACCGAATGTTGGCCTCTTTTCCCTTAAATTGAATTTATTGCCCAACAACTTGGAAATTCATAACCTAACCAAGACCTCTAGATTTAAATATAGACCACACATTGCAAAAGTGTCCTCTAACTTATAACTTCTTCATTTGTCCATTTTCAGTTGATCATTTTCTATTAGATAAGTCCAAAAGGTGGTAACTATGAAAAAACATCTTGTTGACCCGAGATTTTCGATCATGGTAAATGAGATATTTTGATGATAACAAATTATTGAATGTGGTGAATTTAATATCTACTTGAGTTATGCTTAATAGGTTGTTGATTCAAGATAAACTCAAGAGAGCTAGTGGATCCATGACAAGATCAAACAAAAGTGCTTATAGCTCAAAAAACATTGAAGACAATGATGGAGATATCAACCCAAAACTTAAAGATTTTGAATATCAAATAATTGGGTAAAATAGTCTTGGGTGAATGTTATATTAAATGTAAAATTATTTTTGAAATAACTTATTTAAAGACTCAACTCTTGACAAACTAGTATATATGACAATGCATATCATTAACATCATTCATGAGTCCTTGAATCATTAGCATTATACTATGATCATCATTGATGATACATTTACATATATAATCTCTAAAGTTGAGTTAGTTCAAGCTTTCATAAGCTATGGAAGAACTCAACAAAGATGTTGCCCTAGAACCATAAACTTTTGTTAAATATTGAGAATTTGTTTAAATTGGAATATTATTTTTTATATCTCAATATTGACTTTTAGGAATGTCAATGACCCATAAATATCTTAAATAAGTCTCTAAGACATCCTAAGATAGTTCTAAGTCATTTCAGAAATATCCCCAAAGGATTTCCGAAAAACGGTCATGTGGCTTAAAAAATTGAAATGAATCTTCACATTTAAACGACCATATCGCACTAAAAAATGGGTCAAATGGAACGATTCAAAAGCCTAAACTCAAGAGCTTGAAGTCAGATTTCTAACGAGTTAAAGAACGCCTCAATCCGAGTTACGTAGAAATATTTATGACCAAAAGAGTGAAACTGGACACAACAGAGCTGAAATGAACTGTCAACCGACTAATGGGACACCATTAGCCAACTGATGGGAAATTTCAGTCAACTGAAATGGACAGAGGGTTTTGTGCTTAATTTTAACCTATTTGCCAGTCGACTGATGAGACATTTTCAGTCGACCGATGGTAGGTTTTCAGCCGACTGATGGCTATTTTTTAGTCGACTGATTTGGCCTGGAATGACTTCTTACGACTAGTTTTTCAATGTGAAATTACCCAAATACCCCCACCACTCTATAACAACTATATTTGGTCTCAAAGCTATATATATGATACGTGTGAGCCATAAAAATAGAGAGAAGATGGAGATAGGAGTATGATTGAAATCTACCATTTATGCCTCAATGTTGAATTCATTTTTGGGTAGAAAACTTTCTTATAGGAATCACACTATGAGCATCATTCATATTATATTCTTATGATTCATATTTCCATACTTGAGTTGAGCTTTTCATTTGAGTATTTCATTTATGACAAGTATGTGAGGAAGTGAGCTTTGATTTTCTATATCCATCTATTGAGAGATATGTTGTAACACTCAAACTTCAATTCTTATTCTTTGTGAGTGAAAGACCAATAAGTTATCTTGGCATGTGATGGGCTTGTTGAAGCTATGTAAATGTTTCTCTCTACCTTAAAGAGGGAGGATTAGGTGTGCTCTTCACCGGTAAGAGTGAGCAAAGGTCGACTCTTCACCCGCAAGCAAGAGCAAGGAAGGTTGGCTCTCCACCCGCAAGAGTGAGCAAGGTTGGCTCTTCACTCGAAAAATGAGTATGTAAGGGTTTGCTTTTCACTCGCAAGAAAAACACGATAGTGGAATCCTTGAGAGGTTTTCTCAAGGCATGGACGTAGACCAAAGATTTGGTTGAACCATGTAAAATCTCGGTGTCTTTGGTTTGCATTTTCTCTATCCCTTAACTCCTAACTTTATGTGTAATTTCCATTTAAAATCTTAAACTTCATATCAATGATATATTTCACTATGAAATTGCTAGTGGTTATATATTCATAAGGAGGATGAGAAAATGTTTGATTGAAGTAGTTCATTAGATTGTGAACATGATTGGGCTATAGGATAAACCACAATATCATTTGTGTTGCTAAATCTTGTTGCACACCAAGTGTTTGATGAAATGTTGTAAAGGGGGATTCGCGTTGATGTAATCCGCGAATCCAGGGGCACAACAAGGGAAAGATGGAAAAAGGCCAACAGGATGTAAAGGGGGATTTGAGTTGATATAATCCGTAAATCTAGGGGTCTGACAAGGGAAAGTTGAAAAGAGACCAACAGGGTATCTCTGGATGAGATCGGGTACGCGATAATGCTCTACAAAGAGGCAATCGTTGAAGACTAACAAAGGGAGTCATAGCCAAAAGGAAACCTCGCAACCCTATGAGCTTATCGCGTAGGGAGTGCTATTTGACTAGCCTCGGGAAACACTTTGGGATGGTGAACAGTGGGTCGCGACCTTATTCATCAAAATCACTCAAAGTAAAGTACCTGAAAAGCGTCAAATAATGCTCAGGGTCATGTAAATGGAAAATATGCATAAAAGACATGACCCAAGAAACTATGACAACAAATAAAGGAATCCGCGGATTGGTAACATCCTGGATCACGGATTGGTCAATGTCGCGGATTAGTATTACTGCGGATTGAACACCGTGACTTGGGTAATTATGGAGGCTGACCGCGGATCTACATCATAGATAATCATGATGACATGGCAATAACTTATGCCTGAACCAGTGCCTATAAATAAGGGGTCAAGGATTTAATTGAAGGGCGAGAGACTTAGAGAGAGAAATAACGATTCCTAGATCTTTTGATTATGTAATTGCTCTTATCTTTCATTCTCTTTTTATATTTCTGTAAATCGCTTCACATTCAATAAAATGTATCATTTTTGTCAAGTATTAGAGGGTGTAGATACTATTTCTACATCACTTTAAACAAGAACCCCAACATTAAGACGACTTCCCTGGGGAAGAAAAGTCATCTGCATAAGCTAATCCTCGAAAAACTCGTCGGAGAGGATGTCCACCTACCCGGCATGCAGAACAAACTGAGGAACAAGAAGATGAGCCAGTTCAGGAAACTGAACTAGCTCTACCAACACAAAGGCAGCGCCAGTAAGCAACTGTGAGAGACGTGCATACAGAGGTTCATTTGGTGGAAAATCCAGCACCAAAAACACTGGAAATATCACCAGTTTTGCTACAAGCTTTGCTTAGTATTCAGGAGACTCAAAAGGCTCTTCTCGCCATGATGAAAGAGTCTCAGGCAGCAATACCAGGCTCAGAAGTACCACGAACTGAAAATCAAGCTCCAACGAGAGTTGCCATACCGAAAGCTTCATAAGAAGGACCCTGCATATAAACAAAGTTCCTAGAGAATGAGGTCTATATCACCAGGGATCAACTACGAGCCATTTTAAGTAAAAAAATTGATGATGAGGAATTTGAGATAACACCATCATATCACCCAAGTATCATGGCCTTGCCATATCCTAAGGATTATGTTACACTAATTTTTCAGCAATTCGACGACAAAGAAGGGAATGCAAGAGAGCATGTTTCCAGATTTGTTGATGATTTAGGGCCTCATAGAAATAAAGAGCACTTGAAACTTAGGAAATTCTCTAAATCCCTGACAGACACCGCATATACGTGGTATATTAGCTTGGTTCCTGCCTTGGTAGCAAGCTGGACAGATTTGGTGGTAAAATTTTACACAAAATTCTTTCAAGTAGATAAAGAAGTATCAATGCTTTCTCTTACCAGGCAAAGACAGCACCTGGGAGAAGAGGTTGCTGCTTATGTTAGGAGATTTCGTGAGACTTCTTTACAGTACATGAGCCTCTCTCTAAGCTTCAGTTGATTAGAATTTGCATAGAAGGAATGTTGCGGGAATATAGAGTATATTTAGTCAATCATGAGGTCAAAACTTTTTCAACACTAATGGATAATGCGCGAAGATTGGGAGAAGTCCTAGCACCTCCGACACATTCTAGCATTATCACAAGGTGAGTAGCAATGGTGGCAGATGCACAAATTGAGAGGATAAGGGGAGATCGTGGGGATCGCACCAAAATATCTGAGCCACCTCATTTGCCTTTTGGTGAAAAAGAAGCAATTGCTTTGCTTAATTAATGGATTGTTGACGAAGTTATAACACTACCTACCACCCAAAGGATACCAACAAGAGAGGAAAAGATGAGGAACAATTACTGCCCTTATCACAGGTCCATTCGACATTCTTTAACAGGGTGTTGGGCCTTTCGCGGATTAATACATAAGAAGATAACATCAGGAGCCTTTAATGTGGTTAAAAACGTGACTAATGAGCCTTTTCCGGCACACGTGGCAGTAGTGAGTGGTCATGATGATATGGAAATAATGAATGCTGACAAGTGCAAAGATTCTCCAACTCGTTAAATAAAGGAGTCCGCTAGGTTCGAAGCTTTCTTCAATGAGCTTCCAATACAAGAGCATGTGAAAGAGTTTTTGAAAGAACAGACGATTGCCGTTCTTAATCATACTATTATTATCCCACAGCAGGCAAAGGTTACAGGAGAAATTACATTCTCGAAAAATGACAGGCATGTCTTGTTTCCTCACAACCGCCCTTTATATGTACCTATTACTGTCAATGGTCATGAAATAAAGCGAGCTCTTTTTTGGACGGTGGAACATCAGTCAATTTAGTACCTATTGTGACCATACGAATGATAAATTTTCCTAAAAGTAAGATTGCGGCCCATGCCATCTCAGTTACTGATTTCAATGGAGACCAACAATCAACTATGGGTTTCGCGACATTAAATCTCAAGGTTGGGAAAATCAGGGCTCCTACTAAGTTTCATGTCATCAAAGGTGAGCCCTCATATCAACTGCTACTAGAAAGATCATGGTTACATGCATATGGTGTAGTGCCTTCATCATATCATCAAGTGATGAAAGCCAACTGGGGAGAAGGCATAATGACTCTTAAAGCTACCAAAAACCCCTTCTGCGCTTCTGAGGCTCACTTTATAGATGCAATTTTCTTTTCTGAATACGGGGAAGAAAGTGGTCCGGGTATCTATGCCACGCCCTTGCCAAAATGGGAAGAATTGGAAGCTGAAGGCATGCATAAAAGAAAATCAAAAGAAGTAAGTTGGTCGCGAGTAAAAATACCCGACGGGCGTGTGGTATACAAGTTGTGATGGGGTTGGGGGTCAGAGGCCTGTACAATTGGCACTAGCCCCGAGACATCAAAATCAAATTCATGACTAGAGCATGGCTTATGCGAAGTTGACATTGGAGATAGAATCATTCCGCGACCAACCTTCATAAGTTAGGGTCTGAGCAAAGAGGCCAAGGAATCCTTGGTAAGTTTACTCAAAGAGTATTGCAATGTATTTTCCTGGGAGTACGGCCAAATGCCAGGGCTCAGTATTGGACTAGTCAGTCATCATCTTAATGTGCACCTGGCTTCAGAACCAAAGAAGTAAAAACAACGGATATTCCACCCAGATTTGGAAATACAGATCAAAGCAGAAGTAGAAAAATTGTTAAAAGCATGCTTTATTAAACCCACTCAACATATAAATATAATACCTATGAAGAAGAAGAGTGGGCAGATTCAAGTTCGCGTGGATTACCGAGATCTTAACAAGGCCTGCCTAAAGGACGATTTTCCTTTGCCCAACATTGATACTATGGTGGACGCGACTGTAGGGCACGAGATGTTTTCACTTATGGATGGTTTCAGTGGCTATAACCAGATTAAAATGGCACCAGAGGATGTTGAGAAAACAACATTTCGAACCCCTATGGGAAATTTCCATTATACAGTAATGCCGTTTGGACTAAAAAATGCTGGAGCCACGTATCAGCGTGCCATGACAACTATTTTTCACGATCTGATGGACAAGACAATGGAAGACTATGTGGATGATTTGGTGGTCAAGTCCAAAGTAGCACATAATCATGTCAATGATTTAAAAAAGGTGTTGCAACGATGCCGTGAGTACAATTTAAAGATGAATACCTTGAAATGCGCTTTTGGGATTCCAGTAGGAAAGTTTTTGGGATATGTTGTACACCGACAGGGAATAGACCTGGACCCTACGAAGGTTAAAGCAGTGTTAGAAATGGCACCTCCAAAGACTCGCAAGTTTCTGAAAACATTTTTGGGGAAAATTTCATATCTCATAAGATTTATTCCAGCACTAGCAGAAATTACTCACCCGCTCATACCATTGCTAAGGGAAAAAACTGAATATAATTGGGGGAAGGAGCACTAGGAGGCTTTCGAAAGAATCAAGCAGATTTTGGCATCTCCAAAAATAATGATAACACCATAGTTAGGAAAACCACTGATAATGTATCTCACTTCTACCAGTAAATCGATAGGAGCACTTTTAGCTCAGGAGCATGAAGGGGAGGAAAAACCAATATATTATATCAGTCGCGTACTCAGAGGGCCTGAGTCACGGTACACATCCTTGGAGAAACACTGTTTGGCCTTAGTATTTGCGGCTTAGAAATTTTGACATTATCTGCTAGCTCATCCTTTAGAATTGGTAACTAAAAGTGATCCCATTCGATATCTGCTGACGAAACCCATTATGAGTGGAAGAACGACACGCTGGCTATTGGCATTATCTGAGTACGAGATCACATGTTCTAGGCCAAAACTAGTAAAAAGTCAGGCGTTGTCAGATCTATTAGCTTTATTTTTTGAAGGTACTGAGCCCAAATGTGAGAAAATAAGAATGGTGGGAAGCATAGAGTATACATTAGAATTCAATGGCTCTTCCACAAAACAGGGAGGGGGAGCCGGTTTTGTGTTAAGAAATGAAGAAACAAAAAGTGGTGATGGCCTACAAGCTTGATTTTCCTTGCACCAATAACGTAGCAGAGTACGAAGGTTTGGCGCTAGGAGTATAAATGGCCCAGCAATTGAAGGTAAAGGTGATCCACGTAAAAGGGGATTCAAAACTTGTCATCAAGCAAATTAAGGGTGAGTATGCTATGAAGGAACCCCATCTTGTGCCATACATAACTTTCATTAAACAAGTGTTGAGAACTTTTGAATCTGTAAGCTTTCAGCATGAGCTGCGAGAAAACAACAGATGTTCTGATGCGTTAGCAACATTGGGTTCGCGACTACAGTTTCAAGGAAGGGATTCCAATTTGCAAATACTGCGGAGAACTAGTTCGATAATTAGTCAAGAAGTAGAGTCACAACCTTATACAGACTGGAGAAGAGATATAGTTCAAGCCTTGTTTAGCAATGACAATACTGCTCTGAGGTGGGGATATCAAATTATAAAGGGAACATTGTATCATAAGGCCGCAGAGGGGATGCTAGCTAAATGTATACCAATAAAGGAAACACAGGAGCTACTGCACAAAACTTATAAGAAAATATGTGGACAAGTGGATATAAGTCTTTACCGAAGTATACAACGAGAAAGATACTTTTGGCCAAGTATGAAAGTGATGCCACAGAATTGCAAAACAAGTGTCAGAATTGCAATGCTTACCCATCCGCAAATGAGGGGAACTTCGCAGATATCATTGATTGACGGGATAAGTATGTTCTTTATCTAAGTGAGGGAATTCTACCTGAAAAGGACAAGTCGCAGTTTAAAAGACTGGCTTCGCGGTATATTTTTCATGATGGGAAATTATTTAGAAAATGTTTTGAAGGAAAGCTGCTTAGATGCATTGATGAAGAGGAAGCATGAGAGGTGCTAAAACAAACTCATGAGTTTGGACATCAGGGCCAAAGAAAAGTATTTCAACAGCTTTTGTTGTCTGGATATTACTGGCCCATAATGAAAAAAGATACGGGAGATTTTGTTAGAAAATGTAATACTTGTCAGTTGCATGGGGATCTTATTCATGCCCCAGCAGCGGAGCTAAATAGTTTATATACTCAGCCTTTTCACACTTGGGCTTTGGATATAATTGGGCCAGTTACTCCACAAGCTCAGGGACATGCATGGGTGTTAGTCATGACTGAATTGTTTACATAATGGGTGGAAGCTGTCCCATTATGACAAACAACGGCCGACAATGTGGTTAGGTTCATAAAAGAGAACATTATTTATCGGTTTGGAATTCCAAAGGTTATATTATCAGATAATGTGACTCCTTTTGTCAACACTAAGGTCGCAGATCTGCTTGAAAGATATTCAATAATTCATCACAGGTCAACACCATACTACCCTAAAGGGAATGGACAGGCTGAAGCTTCAAACAAAGCTTTAATCAGAATATTGAGTCATTTGATGCATAGTGATCATAAAAAGTGGTTGGAAGAACTACAGGAATGGCCCCGTATTCACTTATCTATGGAGCAGAGGTAGTATTACCACCAGAGATAGCAGTCATGGCCAAAACATTGACTGCGGAAAGTAAATTGGAAGACAGAATGCTACAAGTTGAGAGTTTAGAAGAAAGAAGGGATGAAACGTTTATAAATCAAAGGGCCTATAATGCTCAACAAGCAAAGGGGTACAACAAGAAAGTACGGTACCAATGGTTTAAAGAAGGGGATAGAGTGTTGAAGACAGTACCAGCAATAATGCGGGGATAAAGGGTGAGAAAATTTAAAGCAAAATGGGAAGGCCCTTACATAATCACCAGTGAAAGCAGCAGTGGATACTATAAATTGGAGCATGAGAGTACCCGCAAAAGAACAGGTCCACTCAATGTGAAGTGGATAAAACTTTACCACTCCTAAAAGAAAAGAGAACGAAGGTTTTGTGTAACGTCCGATATTTCTACGTGTTAATTTGAAATTTTTATTTAAACAATTAAGTGCTTATGTGCTTATGTGTTTTAGCATGTCTTACATGTTGTACGTGTTATTAAAAATTGTACGTAGTATGTTGTATTTTCATTTTGAAATTAATGAAAATTATTGAAAATAATTTCGCGAAAGAAATGACCGAGGGGTAAATGAGTAATTTCACATTTGGAACACTTAGTGGAAAGTGTAGAGATTTTGGGTGAGAATTAGGGCATGAGTGGCATTTTGGTAATTAGGGAGGATGACAAGTGGTAAAAGGGTAATAAAGAATCTTGATGACACTCTTGTAATTGACCATAACTTTGGAAGAATTTGGTCATTTCCACTTTTCACGTGTTGTCTCATTCCTAGTCCTTGATCTCATTCTCTCATCTTTGTTTTAGACCCTTAGATCATAAGGCCTTGTTTGGTTGACACTTAAATGAAATAATCCATTATTGTTGGTCTTCCACTTGGCAAGACTTTTTCTCAACCATTGGATGGTTTATTGATTTCCATCTTTATTCTAAGCCCTTGGATGATAAGGCCCCGTTTGGCAAATTAATGGGTTTTTGTGAGTTGTGTGATAAGTCTTCCACTTAGCAAGACTTATTCCTAGCCATTGGATTCATTCCTTTTCCCCATCTTCATTTTGGACCCTTGGATGGTGAGGAGGGTGAGTGGGAAATCTCTACACTTATGAGTTTCTCTCATTTGCAAGATATTATCTCATTCACCACAAACCTCTCTATCTTCTCCCATACATTTCTCTCTAAGCTCTCCCTCACTTCACTCATTATTCTTCAAGTTGTCAAATTCTCTCTTCCTTATGATGAGAATTTGAAGATGGTTTGTGCATGAAAGTTGATGTTGGTGCTCCAAGCTTCCTTTTGAGCCAAAGCTTGGTAAGTGATTCTTCCTCCTTTGGAACTTCTAATTTCAAACCCTAACTTCTCTTCTTAAGTTCTTGTCTTCAATTTTTGATTTTGGGGTTGTCTTGTTTATATCTCTTGCTTAAGACTCCATTGAAGCTTAGCTATCGGTTGAATAAAACCTATTGTTGGCTTTGGAGGAGGTTGGGTTGATTTGAATCACTCTTGGAGGCCTTGTTTGTTCTTGGTGCTCTTGCTTGGAATTGAGGTAGGGGAAAAACGATTTGTCTTTGTCTTTGTAAGAGGGTGTGTGCGTCTAAGTGTATATATGCCGTATATATATATATACGAGTTGGTTTTGACAACTTAGACTATGGTTTAGGCCCTTGAGAATATGATTATGT
This sequence comes from Cornus suecica, assembly GCA_963922005.1. NCBI lineage: Eukaryota > Viridiplantae > Streptophyta > Magnoliopsida > Cornales > Cornaceae > Cornus > Cornus suecica. Next base: position 51,010,878 of record OY998244.1, read on the forward strand.
GATATAAACTCATGTTGTTGTTTATTGATCATAAATGTGATATGAATTCATGTTGTGGTTTATTGATCATAAATGAAATATTATGAGCATGTGGATAATTTTGACATAGTATATTGCCTAAGGAGAAAAAACATATATTATAATGGAGTATGGTTGATGAAAAATCATACGTGCATATTGAGTACGTCATGTAGTGTCAAATTCATGGTGTTGGAATATGCGGGTGGTGTAGTGATATGTTGGTAGTCGGGTTTGGATCAAAGCAACAACTGGCCAGGAGGTATCACGCCTACGAAACTAATAAGCCGGCAAATGTGAGTTAAGAGTCCGGGTAGAGGCTCAAGTTCTTGACTTTTGTAGTCATGGCGCACGGAGTTGCAAGTTGGGCTCTCGTGCAACCGTCTTCCTTGCTGAAGTGATAGAGAGAAAAATCATTTGGGAAGAGTCGGTGCGGTACTCTACATTACTTGTTGAGCTTGTATCCTCAAAAGTAATTGGACAGAGTATGTATCTGTTAACCTGAGTTTTGCGCCATGTGTCTCGTGGGGTGTGTTGAGTCATGGTGTATTTAGACTATCATAAATGTGAATATGATAGTAATATGGAAACATGCTATGAATTGTGGAAAATTGTGTTGTGAGCATGTTGGGGAAACTTATTTGTGGGGTTCGAAGGGGTTCCGGATTGGCGTGAGAGCCATGTGGAACAAAATACTGACCTAGGAGTAGTTGCATGTACTATGGGTGGGTTGTACCACTCAGACTACCGAGATTGAGGCAATGACGCTTCCTCTACTGGGCTAGTGAGCTCACCCCACGCCTTATATATTTTTTAGGCGATGATCCCGTTGGGAGAGTTCCGTAGTCTCTCCGTGGACGTGTGGCTATATGTCCACCCTTTTGTGCGTGGGAGGCGGACCATACTTATTTTGTCGGGCATTAGGTTTATAAACATGTACCAACATGTTCCTTTTGCCCATGTAAATCAAACTTGTAAAATTACTTTATTTTGATCCGGCTAGCCTGTTAGTCGAGGTGTTATTGTCTATGTACATCCCTTGGAGCGCCATGCGCGGGGATCATATTCTTTTGGTGCACTTCGGTGCCGGATTGTACAAATGTATATTTTGAACAACTATAACATGTTTCGCCTTAGAGTGCTTTAATGTCATTATTAAATCCTTTTCCTTGGAGTTATGAATGTGAATTGGATGATTTGCCATGATTTGAGAGTATTAGGTGTTTAACAAAAATGGCGTTTTTCTAGGTTTTCAAACTAACCCTTTTCGATTTGAATGGAAAAACCCATTTTTCCCCACCCCTGTAGCCCAGTAAACTTCCTTGTTTTAAAAATGATCTTAAACTCATTTTACAAAGATTTTGAGTCTTGGAAACCGGCGATATTTAAGACGGAGACCGGGGGCAAGACGGATAATCTTAAATAAACCTTATAGGAGGGTTTTTGATTTAAGAAATTAATTTTGATGAATATAATTTAGAGTATGGACCTAAATAAGATTTTATGCAAACATAGGCATGTATACGTAGTTGTTACGGTGCTTTCGGACCAATTTGAGTATTTTCGGGTCCGTGGGTCGACTGACGGAACTGCGTCGGTCGACTGGCAAGTAGCCGTAAAATGTTCTGGTGAGGTCCGTCGACTGATGGGTATGGGTCAGTCGACAGTCAATTGGCGAACCTTATCGGTCGACTGGCCAGTAGCCGTAAAAAATTCTGGTGAGGTCAGTCGACTGACGGGTATTGGTCAGTCGACTGATTCTGTCGACTGACGACCCTTGTCGGTCGACTGGCAAATCGTCAAAATTTTTCTGTCCAAGTCAGTCGACTGACGGGTATTGGTCAGTCGACTGACTGCCCCAATCAGTCAACTAATTGCCTTGTCAGTCGACTGATTTTTCCTCAGGGTGTTCTAGTTCGATCCTGTTTCGACACCCCTTCACTCTTTCGGTCATATCTGGAGCTACCGATGTTGGATTGAGGCGATCTTTAGCTTTTTAGAAATCTGACTTAAAGATATTGATGTTAGACTTATGAATTGCATCATTTGATTCATTTTTGAGGGCATAATGGTCGTTTGAAAGTGACGGTACATTTGAGCCTCGACATCTCACAACGGCTGATTTCTTCAAAATGTTGTAGTTTCCGTTTCGTACCTTCAAATTCGGTTCCGTTTGTTCTCATAACTTCTTTTAGGTCCAAACCTTGTATTTATACCTTGAAATCACTACTTTATCCCTATGATGACCATTTTACCCTTGGGTGGGCACGAGTGTTTAAACGGTCCGTTTAAGGTACCGTTTGTTTCGTTTGGCTTCTATTTCAATCCCGAGAGATCTTCTTGTCATATTGTAGGAGTTAAATGACATTTTTACCCTTTTGTGAGTGTTTGATGACTGAAGGTCATTGGTTCTCGTTTCTTTTATTCCGCATTCGCTCCCTTAGCTCTTAGGCTCGGGTTTCGAAGTCCTAGGAAATTTGGGGCGTGACATTTTGCATATATAAAGTGCAAAAATACAATATGTACATAAATCGAATAAAGGTGCGTATGATAAATAAAAGAGGTGGTTTATGTATTAAAGCACAAAAGTATGAAAATATACAATGAAGTAAATAATAATAATGTGTATCTATCAAAATAGCAGTCAATAAAGGCCTCTGCTAGCAGGGGAGGAAACATGAAGATTCTCATGCTCTTCTTAAAGCGCGCGAGCACGGGTATAGTGATTCGTGGACTCTTTTGATTTGCGGCTAAGCTCTTCTGCAATAGCCAACTGCACTTTGGCTTCCTCAACCTTCGCTCTAGCCTCCTCAACCTTTGCAACATTGGCTTCATATTCGGCATAAGCTTTGACCTCAACATAAAGTTTGATATGGAGGTGCTGCACTTGCTCTAAACGAGCCTCCCACCAAGATACATTAATCTTCAAGTTCTTCCAGTCTTGAACCCGAGCACAGTAATTAGATAAGGATTCTGAGGAAAAATCTTAGATAGAAGTGGTCATAAGGGATGTAAAAGTATCTGCAATAATATGTAAGAAGGTTGGTTGAAGAAGAGGGTCATAAAGCTCCATATGTGAAAGGTTTGTTGATGATGACTATAGACGCGATTCAAAATAGTCATATCTTGTGGATAACACAAGCAATCATTCCAATACGCAAAACCCTGGTTGGAAGGATTTGATATCACTGGTATTGATTATGGCCCTGCAACTGAACTCAGAGGAGGGTGGCTTGAAGGAATGTGTTCTTGTAAGGGATGACTTGAAGGGGTTGGTTGGGGAGTTTGAAAATGAGGTTGTTGTAGGTGAATAGGAAGGAAAAATGATTCAGAGTTAGGGAAGGAAAGATTCTGTAAGGTATTCTATGGAGAGGGAAAATCATCAAAAGCCGCCTCATTAAGTAAAGACTCAGGATCCTGAAGTACAGATTCCGGGAACAAAGGATTATGAACAACAATACCCGCGATATGAGAGGATCCTGCGACATGAGTAGGCTCCGCGGGATGAGTGGACTCAGTATCAATAACATGATAATGGGGGATGTGGTTTGTATCTGTATCTTCATGCTCTGTAGCATTATTGGGATTTGTGCCAATAGAAGGATCTTCAACAACAGTATCAATATCACCAATATCAATGTCAACAACAACACCCCCAAAAAGTGATATTTGGATTCGTGGACCATCTTCTAGGGTAGCTGCTATCTCCATTTCAAGATCACCTCCAAGAGGCTGCATATGGCGGGTATTTAAGCTTCCACTATTTTGCACTTCTTCTGTATTATCTTCTTCCGGAGAAAGGTGGGAAACCAAATAATTTATCAGGAAAGGACCTTCAGCGGATGGTGGTAGGATGACAGGATTAGGATTGTCTTGTATGTTGGTAACTCCCATGGATTGTTCATTTCTTGTAAAAATATAATGGACAGGATGGAACAAGTTAAGTATCTTATGTGCTAATACTAGTAAAAAAATGGGGAGATTGAGTACCTCTATGACCCTCGTGTGAAGTTGCAACCCCCGCGAGATAAACATTTCCTGCAAGGCTTTCATGATTAGTCACTTTCCTTGCAACTAGAAGGAAGTCTATCTGGCCTTTGTGAATTGCACCATCGATGGATTGAGTACTCAGAGGTTGAATATCACGAATAACAATGTGGTCTAGAGTATTAATACTGGAAACCTCTTCATTTAATTCGGTATTCTGTGATTGGTCACTACGCAAAATAGAAATGGGGAGATTTTCCTCTTCATCTAAATCGGTCAGAATAACTTTTCTCGCAGGCCTGGGAGGATTTTGGGATTTCTCTACTCCATGGTCAGGGAAGTCAGAGAGAATATTAGCGACTTAGCGATCCGAGGCATCAATAGAGGGATCATTGTCCGCAAGGACCTCTTGGTTCGCAGATTGAGTTTGCAAAATTGTACCTTCAACAATTTCGCGACCTGAAGTATTAAGAGAAGAATTTAACAATAAAAATGAAAGGGTATAGATCTATGGATTATTTAAAAGTTGTAGGTCTGTACCTGAAAATAGAGGGTCTGAGGATTGGATGTCTTCCAATACTTGTGCAACAATATCCAGTAATGGTCTCTGCTAGGTTGACGACAAGATTGTGGTACGGACCAAACTCCCTTCTCGCGGATCTTGGCTAGGCAGCAGACATATCCCTTTGAGAAGAAATATTTTCCATAACATCACTATGAGCAGAATTGTCTTCCTAAGAAATGTCATTATCAGCTTCAGTTGTATTATGATAGAGGGGTCTGGAGCACGAATGTCCAATTTGTTTCTACGAGTTAAAGGCATTTTGTCTACCTCATCATCTGAAGACTGTGTGGCAGAGGCCAGAATTTTAGCTTTTTGAGCATCTCTCCTTTGAGAAAGTGGGATGTAATCCAGAGTAATAGCATTATCCTTCCTCTGAATCAGAGGAATATCGCTTATGACATCATTGACCAAAGATTGATCACCCTGGGTAGCTAGCGCGGAGGTACCTGTAGATCGCTGAAAAGAAAATGAGTTAAAAAGAAATAATGAATGAGGGAAGCAATAAAAAAAAAATGATGACATACCAATCTTTTGGAAATAGGTTCTTCGCGGATAAGTAAAGCAATAGGAACTTCGACACATTCTAAGCATCTTCATTTGGGCGCAGGAATGGGAAGTCTTGCTTTACTTTTTGAAAGAAATTTTATGCCTTTCTTCTGTTTCTTGGGGAGTGGATTTGAGTATGATGGTGCTTCATGGTGTTCTCCGCGATGATCAATAGACTCAAGTGTCAACTTACTATAAAACCCACGAGAACCATGAGCTTTATGAAGTTTAAGAGAAGAATCTCTTGAGAGTATTGGCATGGGCTCAACTGGTTTAGGAGGCCCCATCATGTAGGTTTGAAAATCTGTAAGGACTTGGAGCCATAAATCAACATAAGCTGCGGTTCGACCTCCTGTCCGCGATCGTGAGGGAATGAAGATTGTTAAAGAGAAGTGTTGATTTGATCTCTCATACTCTTCGCGAAAACATACCAAAACGTCATCAGAAGCATCATGTAAACTTCCATAAAAAAGGCAACGTAGACAGGGACTGCCTGATCAAAACCCAGTTGACGGGCGACCCATGAAGGATTATAGACTGCAACTCATGAAAAGGACTCATCGAAAACAGGCAGATGACATTCAAAGGTAGCAACAGCAAAAATAAGATCTTCATGAGATGTATAACTATATGAAGCTATATCATCCTTAGGATAAAAAGAAGGGAAGTAAACCCCCTTCAAAGGTGTCGAGTATGGTCTCCACAAAAATTGTGGCGGCTGTCTATGAAATCTTCAAGCCTTTTAGTGGAAAAAAGACCTGACCAACGAGCAGCGTGAGATTTTAGAAGAGTAACATCCGCGGATTGAGGATCGGCCACAGTCGCGAAAAAGTTCAAAGGTTTGGGGGCATATTTGGGGAATCTTTCAAATAAAATCAACATCAGAAAAAAGCATGGGACATGAGTACTGATATCATATCTGCCTACTGATCTGGAAAAATCATTGGTTAAGGTATCTAGTTGAAAATAGAGAGTGTCTAGAAAAAGGGGGGTAGGGGTAGACGGATACCGCATGACATAATGAAGGCCATTAAAAAGACTAACTTGTTTGGGCCATCCTCAGGACACCCCTGAAAAATATATTATTCTAACCAGTAAGCTAAAAAGCCTGCTAATTCAAAATCACCATTGAATTCTGGACCAGGTACATACCTGCGATCTTGATCGCGGAGAAGAGGAAGTTTTGGTTCATACTCCACAAAGAAGTGATGACACCAATTCGAGTACTTGAGTTTGGCACTCTTAATGATGGGGGCTTCATCAAGTATGGTGCCCTTCTTAAAACGACTCCCACACTTAGAGGCATAAACTGCACAGGCTTGGAGATGGAGGTGAATACGTTGATCTTCATCATCGAATGGACGGGCATCTGATCGGCGTGAGTCAAACACTAGGAGTCTAAACAAAACATAGATATCCTCCAGAGTAGGAGTAAAATCTCCCCAAGTAGCTACAAAGGAATGAGAGGCAGAACTCCAGCGTGATGCCAAAAAAGTAAGAGCATCAGCGTCACGACGAATAGACAGATCAGAGAATAATTCTATTGAATCCAATAGGCTTGCCTCACGAAGAGTGCCGCGATGTCTATATTGGCTTAAGATATGATTGGACCACATTTTCTAGTCTGTAATGGGGGCCACGTGACCTTCATATTCAACAAAAGAGAAGGGAATGTCTTCTCTTTCAATAAGTAACTGCGGAAGAAAAGATGGTAGAATGGTAACTAACGGGGCCTCACCGTCAGAGTGAATAAGTGAAGGATCTTCAGTAATATCCCCCGCGGGAGGAATATTCTTGATAGAAGTCTAGAAGCGGTCGTGATCGTTATCAAAGAATGGAGCTTTCTCCATTTAGTTGGTAAGGGGACAGAGGGAGCAACTCCAGAAGGAGGGGCTAAAAGTTTGAAGGAAGAAGTAGAAGAAGTTTTGGACATGGTGAGAAAATAAAAGGGAACAAATATGAGGAAAGGATAGATAAAGATTAAATGGGTACCGCGGATATGAATGAAAGATAATGGGTATGGCTACAAGGAATGGGTATGTGGATTAGGGAAATATGGAGATTGCTATCGCGGATAAGAATAGGATTGAAGTATATAATAAAGATGAGATTAGTAGGAATAGGTAGGAAAAATTGGTATAAGGGTTAGAAATAAGTCAAGTAGAGGCAAAATGATTGATATAAAAAGATTGAAGGAGAATGAGAGAAAAATTTGAAGAAGGAAGGAAAAAAATGGAGAAAAATAAGGATGAAAGATTTTATAAAAAGAAGGGGCACAAAAATCTAGGAGGTGCAATTAATGCCCGCGGAAGCCGAACCGACGCCAAGGCTGTCGCAAATCCAAATATCGCGGATCATGATAAATGATGAATTTTGGCAAATAAGAAATAGATTTCAAAATGGAAGAATGAGGAGAATCATAAAAATGGTTCAAAAGATGGAAATAAGGTATGTGAAAATACATATATAATAAAATACTTTTGCGAAAATTAAAAGAAAATTTTTATGGTTTACTCTTTAGTACTTGGCTAAGTACTAAAGTGTAAAAGGGAAAAAATGTAAAGGGGGATTCGCATTGATGTAATATGTGAATCCAGGGGTACGGCAAAGGAAAGTTGGAAAAAGGCCAACAGGGTGTAAAGGGGGATTCGCGTTGATATAATTTGCAAATCCAGGGGTCCGATAAGGGAAAGTTAGAAAGAGGCCAACAAGGTATCTCTGAATGAGATCGGGTACGCGATAATGCTCTATAAAGAGGCAATCGTTGAGGACTGACAAAGGGGGTCATAACCAAAATTCAACCTTGCGACCCTATGAGCTTATCGCGTAAGGAGTGCTATTTGACTGGCCTAAGGAAACACTTTGGGATGGTGAATAGTGGGTCGCAACCTTATTCTCGTAGGGAGTGCTAGATACCGAGTTAGTTGATCATGGCAGAGAGAGTCTGCATTGTCGGTGTAGAAACGCTCTCCATAATCTTCTTCTCCGGATCTCTAGGTCTTCTATGGTGGTTCTCTTAAAGTCTGAACTTTGAACTTGAGAACTCTATCAATGAATGTGAAAATCAGAACCAGAACTCCTATCCCCCTTAACCTAAACCTAACCCTCTCATATTTATAGACAAGTAAGGGAAACCCTAATGGTTGCCCTTTTCTGTAATTTCATAATACATGAATAATATCTCTAAAATTTGATGTAAATATGTGTAGAAGCCTGTATGTAGAGGTCTAGAATCACCAATCACTTAAAATATCAAAACAGGGACAAAACTGGAAGATTCTGAAACAACTCCGAAACAACTTCAGCACATAAAGGGATCACGTGGCCACAAGGTGGGACCTACACTCTTGACATACGCTTGGGTGTAGGTCTAAGTCATAGGCTACGCTCCTAACCTATGCTTAGGAATGGGTCTAGGGCGTAGGGTCCAAAGTAAAGCGTAGCTCAAGAGCGTAGCTCAGGTCCAATCTGCCTCTTTTTCTCTCTGACGACGTACGGTATTATCCATCTTTTGCTGTAAAAACTCGTCTTTTCATATTTGAGCTAGACTGGTCGCCTTTGACTCCCGATGCTTTTGGATGAAGTAATAATGTCTGAAAATGACATTTTTGCCCTTCGGTGAGATAACGATGTCGAGAAATGACCATTTTACCCTCTGGTAGCTCTTCTTTGCTGTGACACACCTCTTGATTCCTTCCTCGGGATAGAAACGAACACGAACTCAGTTAATTCACCGAGATTAGCTATGTTTCTTCATTAAGCTCCTGAAACATGCTTAAACACATAAACGAGATAAAAATACCAAGTAATGGAATGTAAAGACATAACACAGGCAAGATGAGGGCGAAAAATGACCAATATTGAGCACCTATCACACCCCAAACTTACATATTGTTAGTCCCTTAGCAATAAACTCAGAGAGAATTGACTGTGATTATTCTTATTCTATCTAACCGATCTACTCTAACCTAATCCCTTGCTTTCGTGAGGGTTAACGATTACACTTAGCACGTGTAACAAGCCTTTTAAACCCCTAGGTTACCCCTAGTGGATGAGTGAAGTCTCGTGAAGGTTTCCATTGATGGTACCTACAAACATCTCAATTATTTTGTAATTACGCATTTATGAGTTCACACACACAAGCCAAATAAGCTATGATACAACACAATAGATAATATAAATGCAAATATTCCCACTCACTACCAAACAACAATTATATCAAGCTTTGTATTATGAATGGTCCCCACTTAAGTGAATGATTTTGCTACTTTCTACTTAAAATCCAGACAACCTTCCGTGATTTTATGAACATTCAACTACAATATTTTAGTTTCTTTTCCCCTACTTTATTGATCAAACTTTGCAATTTTTAGTAAAAACGTACTCTTTCCATCTTTTCATCCCTTTTTGTCTTTCTAAGTCTCCGGACTTTCCAGCAAGGATTTTTAGTCCTGACCAACTGGGTCCGAGCTTCTTCCATGGAATTTATGCTCATCAGTCTTCTCCCTTTTAAACACGAACAGTGATATTGGTGATACCAAAGCCCGGTTACTCAGATAAAAGAACTGCTTTTTACATTTTATTTCTAAAAAATTTTTCAATTTTCTCTATTTCAACCATAACAACTCCCCTTCTCTCCCTTTATTGTGGCAAAATTATTTTCAACTACATAGTAAAAAATCAACCTATTTCTTATAATGAATGTGTGCTTGTGTTTATAGATTAAAGTCGTCCTTGTTAATTTCAATTTCACTAATCACTCACCCATGTAAATCACATCACTTCACTAACTTGATCTAATCATTATTCTCATGAGCGGGAACATCACATCACATACTACTCATGCAACATATACACAAACTTAATGAAACTGTAAATGCCAAACATTCATGTGTGAAAACAAAGAATTGTTCCAAAAATTTAATTTTTTTATTTTTTATTTTTCTCGAAAATCTTTATTCCTTGTAATACTATACCCTCACCCCCACACTTAAATCATACCATGTCTTCATAGTCAAAAATAAAATAGGAGAACAGATACAGTTACCCTTGAAGCTCAATTCTATATTCCAAAGGAAAACACAAATCCTCTCCCCCAAACTTCAATTGGATCACCTGGAGATATCATCAACAAAGCACACATACCCAATCATAGCAATGGAAAATAAATTGCATCATACATATCCAGAAATCGACACATGTTTTCAAGGAATCAAAAATTCTTTTTATTTTTTTATTTTTATGACAATAATAATAATAATAATAATAAATGATTTGGCCTTAAGGGCCTACAATTCTAAAATAAAAATAAAAGAAACAAAGACGTGGTCTTAAGGGTCTACCATCCCTACAAATAAAATAACCTAAAAATCCTAAACCTAAATCCTAGTCCGCCTCTTTTTCTTCATCACTCGACATGACACTCTTCAACCATATCCAGAAATCTGCAGTCTTTTTTAACTTCTCTAAATCTTCCTTTGGATATATTTTCATAAATGTCCACCGCATCTCATCCAATTTCTTTATTCTATCACCCAACTGCTCAGTATTGATCTTTGATAGTAAAAATGGGTATGTAATATAATATTCACATTTATCGACACCCGCCCATTCTCGACTCACAATTGCTGGAGCATACGACATCTCAGCCATAATCAATGTTGGAACACACACTTCATACCTATGAGTTAGGGCATACAAAGTTCTAAGTATAGTGTGATCTCTTGCACTAGTTCGATTATTAAGCCAAAGTTGAGCCGCAATGACACAATCCAAATAAAGCAGATCCGACTTCAACCACCAATTATGACACGTCTTATCTTTCGAATCTAATACTGCACACAATTCCCGAACCATCTCTTCATTTTTATGTGGCCATACTATCGGATGCTCCTTCAATATTCCTTGTAAGTTTGTCGGAGTACCGATTGGTATATTCCATGCATCAGCAATACTTCTTCTTCCAATCACAACAGGAGCACTCTACTGAGTCACTTTAGCCTTCATCACCTCAAATCCTGGCGGTCCCAAAATTATCATATTTTCATAGAATTTTCGGACAAAACTCGGATACACCTTTTCACCTACCAGTTTTTCTAAACTCTTCAATCCTCGTTCTCTAAGGATTTTCCTTCCGGGTGAAACTAATACTAGATTCATCCTCCTTGGACTAAATATCTCTTCAAATTGCAACTAACACTGCGAAAATGATTTTGGTGTGGTTCGGCTTCCTTTCTGACTTGTAGCTCCTTTATTCGTGCTCTCCATGACCATATATGGTTCCGTCCATTCTATGAATTCTTTCGAATTAGAATAATATTCATTAGCATTATCCATATTAACCTTCCTCGAAATAGAAAAAATAAAAGAAGAATATAAGAAGAATACCCAATCTAATGTTCACTCCTTGAGAATTGTGAATTGTGAATTGTGCCTACCCTATGGATGTATTTATAGATGGATGTAGTAGAATTAGAAGAGAAAAATGATTTAAATCCCTTAACTGACTAGGAAAGGGGAAACAATAACTAATCCAATTTCTATTTGCAGTCTCCTTGTCAGATTAGGATTACTTTAAAAATTCTAAATAAATTCTACACAAATTCCTAAAAATAACTTAAACAAATCCTAATACAAGTATATGTACAAATCAGGCCAAAACATCCCAAAAATGGACAAAATTTTCAATTTTTTTGGCCCACCCACGTACTACCCTACACTTAGGCGTAGGGTAGGGTTTAATTTTTTTTTTCATGACACTTTCCAATACATTTTCATGATATACGCACCCCCAAACTTAAATGCACACATGTCCTCATAGTGCAAAAATAAAATCACACATACTCAATGTAATAAATATAGTAGGGCACGCAAATAAGTAAAAGCGGTAAAAAACTGTCATTTTATACAAAAGCAAAAATATCACAAACAGTTAGAGATGATCGTTAAAACGGTCACAAAAAATCGAACATTGACTCTCCGCTCTACGATTGATCTTTACTGTGAACAACTAAAACAAGAAAATCTAAAAACAAAACAAAATAAACTAAACTAAACTACAACTACATAGCATCATCCGGAGGTAGCTGTGGTGGTGGAACTATCACATCCGTGTGTCGCATCATAATATCCCATCGATCCATCATCTCACGGTGCTTACATTGTCTGGCCTGCCTCTCCTCTGCAAATGAGTGCTCCAATCCCTCAATACGTCTAATCAACTGGTCGTACTGAGCCTGAATCATCATAACAGCACCCCCAACCGGGGCCTGTGGTGCATCATCTTCTAGAGCAGCCTCCTCAGCCTGTGGCACCTCCACCTCAGGCATCTCAGTCGGCTTAGCCTACTCTGCATCATCCTTCTGTGCACCTGGTAGTAAAACTCCCTCGAATCTGTGTCAGTGAGCATATGTCGCTGGACCCTTCTTGATCCACCCCTTGTTCCATGCTCCCTTGCCATACGCATTCAGCGGTGCATACTTGTCCTCAACATCTATCTGTAATCTCTGATCAAACATCAACTTCATCACGGGCAGGGAAAAACCATCTGAAAACTTGGCAGTCCCGACCTTGTTCTCCCGGCGCAAGTGAATATAATGCCGAAATAAAGTTTGCCAAAAGGCATGTGGAATAGAATACCAGTGACCAAACTCGAAAGCATAGTGCAATGCCGGAAATGGCAGGTAGCACGTGGTCTGATGGCTATGTGGTAGCACATTGGACTGGACTATCACATCCCAGAGCTAAAACATCGGATGATAGTTGGATTTCTTGGTCCCATTACGCCTATTATCTTCCCACTACCCCTCGGTCTGCAGTCTTACCATATCATAAAGTGGCGGGAGTGGGTTTGGCATAGGTGGGAACAACTCCTCTAGCTCTGCAGGGCACTCATGTGGAATACCCCATGCAACAACAATACTCTCGGGAGTAATCTCAAACTCCCGCCCCTATACCACTGTCACTAGCCAAGTCCCTTTGTTGTAATGCCTCATATGAAGCCAGAACTCGCTAATCATGTCAGCACAAATATATGGTGTAGCTGGGGTTAGGATCGGTAATAATCTGCGCTCCCTAAGTACGCCTATGGTCCACTATAGAACTGGCTCTATTCGCTAAAGTGGCATAATAGCAAAAGTGCATTCCTGTTGGAACCCCTTTTTCAAAGCCCGGGTCATCAGTGTCTCCTTGGAGACCGTAAAATGCTTCTATCTATAAGAAACGAGGTCACCTTCGTCACCATCAACAGCCGGCTCAGGATACGATACCTTGCCATGGTCAATGTCCTCCAGCTCATCATCATGCTTTACCTGCCCATCCTCACTATCACCACTTTCGGTAGTCTGCTCATCAGATGTATCTGACTAATGTGGTGGTGGTGATGGCTCGGGGATTGGAAACTGTGCCCGGGGTCGTGATGATGCCCTTGGCGCAGCAGGTGGAACTATCATTCGGCCATATCTCAAATATAGCTCAATGCCCTCTGTCGGTACACTCGGCCTCCTCCTCATTTGACGAATCCGGCGCAACATACACCGGTCTCAGTGCCCGGGTACTATGGCGTACAAGCCGCATACTTTCCAGGGGCGGTGACCATGATATGTCTCGCTGTACTGCCGTCCCCGACATAGATGCTCCCGCGACAACCATACTTGCTCCTTTTACGCGAGCCATGCCTACAGAATTTGGATCGTTAGGAAAATTAGAAAAAACTGTCCGGACACCGAATCAAACTAAAAACTATATCTAAAGTATTCTAATACGATGATTAAACAAGACCTCATCTCAAAAATTCGATATTCAACCCGTATCTAAAGCCGGAAACCCAACTTTTTGAGAACGGATTAAAGCATGATTTCGATCGGTCTCATTCATCAATACTAGTTTAGAATAGTTATATTAAGTAATCATAACCAAAATAATGGATCAAAACTTACCGAATCGCAAGAAATGATAAATTCCCCAAATTTGGATTTCGGAGACTTTTCAAGTTCTTCACGTGAATCCGGACACACCGCTCACTATTCTGATGATCCGCCGCTTCGAAATGATAAGAAATATTGATATTCGGCTTTAGGAATGAATGGGAGTCGATTTGGTGGAGAGGACAGGGAGAAAAGTGAAAATTTGAAATTAAAAGTCGCGGGACTTTATTTATACAGTCCCATGACCTATGCTTGGGCGTAGGTTACCCTACGTTTGGGTGTAAGTCCCAAGGCTGAATTTTTGGCTTCGGCCATTTTTGCCTCGTTCTCGAGTCCCGAACACTCGAACCTCCCCTATACACACCTATTATCTTGATTGACTTTGATTTGTTGAAACTTGGTGCTTCGTGAATGAAAATACCCCTCCGAATGATAATGACTATTTCGGACTCGATCTTAAAATTTTATAAAAACCGAATTAAACTACTATTGTACAACTACAAACTAAGATCAAAAGCTACTCTTTATCACTTAGTACCAATATTTAACGTCGTTGGCTCGACATTGCCGCATTTTAGTACACAGGATCAAAATCATCAGGCTCTGGTGCCGGTTCTATTAAATCAACTGTCTCAACAACACTCTGTAGGCTCAACTTCGATATAATGCTTCAAAAACTGACCATTCACAACAAATCGGTTTCCTTTGTTAGGGTCGTCAAGTTCCACCGCTCCATAGGGGTAAACCTTAGTAATTTTGTACGGCCCGTCCCATCTTGATTGGAGCTTATCGGGAAACAATTTGAGTCTTGAATTGAATAACCACACTTTCTGGCTGACCTCAAAGATTTTTTGTCTGATATGTCTATCATGGAATTCTTTGGTTCGGGCTTTATATATTCTAGAATTCTCATGTGTTGTTCCTCAACTCCTCAAGCTCTGCGAGTTGGAGCTACCTTTGAGTACCTGATCTTTTGATATCAAAATTCAATATTCTGATCGCCCAATATGCTCTGTGCTCGAGTTCCACAGGGAGATGACACGCCTTACCATAGATAAATCTATATGGTGATATACCAATCAGTGTCTTATAAGCAGTCTTGTATGCCCATAGTACACCATTTAACCTTCTTGGCCAATTCTTTAAATCAGGATCCACCGTCTTTTCAATAATGTTCTTGATCTCCCTGTTCGAAACCTCCACTTGACCACTCATCTATGGGTGATATGGCATTCCAATTCTATGAGTGACCCCATACTTCTTACACAAGGCTAGAAGAAATTGGTTGTCAAAGTGGCTACTGCCGTCACTGATTAACACTCGTGGTATACCAAATCTAGAAAAGATATTGGATTTAAAAAACTCCTCAACCACAATGTGATTCACATACGACATGGAAACAACCTCTACCTATTTAGAAATGTAATCAACTCCCACTAATATGTACTGTTTATCGTCGGCTTTTGGAAATGGTCCCATGAAGTCAATGCCTCAGACGTCAAACAACTCAACCACCAAAATAGGATTTAGTGGCCTCATGTCTCGTTGAGATATGGATCCCAACTTCTGATATCTTAGACAAGATTTGTAAAACTACGCATCCTTGAATATGGTGGGCTAATAAAAACCGCTCTGTAGGACTTTGTGAGCTGTCTTTTGAGAACCAAAATGCCCTCCACACTCTAGCGTATGACAGAATGTCAGTATGCCTTGAACTTCACTTTCTAGAACACATTTATGAATTATCTGATCAGGGCAATATTTGAACTATCCCGGGTTGTCCCAGATATAAAACTTACTTGGCTGAAGAAATGATCCTTCTCATGCTCAGACCATCCATTAGGAATTCTACCTATGGCTTTATAGTTGACAATATCTGCATACCATGGTATTTGTTCCATAATAGCCATATTGAACAGATATTCATGATCCGGGAACTCATCCTTAAGAGGAGTATCGTCCTTTGTGGACTCAATGACAATTCTTGACAAATGATCAACTATAACATTCTTCGTACCCTTCTTATCTTTGATCTCCAAATCAAATTCTTGTAGCAACAGAATCCATTGAATCAGTTTGGGCTTGGAGTCTTTTTTGGTCAACAAATGCCTTAGGGTGGCATGATCTGAGTACATGACAACCTTGGTTCCCAACAAATATGACCTGAATTTGTCCAAGGCGAACACCACGGCCAACAACTCTTTCTCGGTAGTTGTGTAGTTCATTTGAGCTTCGTTCAGAATTCTACTGGCATAGTAAATCACGTATGGCAACTTGTCTTTTCTCTGCCCTAACACAACTCCAATTACATAATCTGAAACGTCACACATCAGCTTGAACGGTAGAGACCAGTCCGTTGGACAGATAATTGGGGCAGATGAAAGTTTAGCACACAATTCCTCAAAGGCATGAAGACATTCTTCGTCAAAGACAAATACTACATCCTTAGCCAGTAAATTTTATAATGGCCAGACAATTTTCCTAAAATCTTTTATAAACCTTCTGTAAAACACGGCATGGCCCAGAAAAGAGAGTATTTGTTTCACAGATGTGGAAGGAGGTAATTTTGTAATCAGCTCGACTTTTGCTTTATCGACCTCAATCCCCTACTTTGATATAATGTGGCCAAGTACTATTCCCTCTTGAACCATAAAATGGCTCTTCTCCCAACTAAGAATTAAATTGGTCTCTTTACACCTTTCAAGTACTAGTGTTAAATGCCTCAAACAGTCTTCAAAGGTTTCCCCAAAAACTGAGAAGTCATCCATGAACACTTCCAGAAACGTTTCTACCATATCAAAGAAGATAGACATCATACACCTCTGGAATGTAGCTGGTACATTACATAAACCAAAAGGCATCCGTCTGTATCCGAATGTGCTATATGGACAAGTGAAAATGGTTTTCTCCTGATCTGCAGGATCAATTGCCACTTGATTATAGGTGGAATATCCATCCAAAAAGCAATAGTAGCTCTATCTGGCTAGTCTTTCCAGGATTTGATCAATGAATGACAATGGAAAATGATCCTTCCTAGTGTTAGAGTTGAGCTTTCTGTAGTCGATACATACATGCCACCCCGTAGTCGTGCGTTGAGGAATTAGCTCACCCTTTTCATTGGGCACCACTGTGATTCCCAACTTCTTCGGGACCACTTGAGTTGGGCTTACCCACTTACTATCAGAGATCGGGTAGATGATTCCCGCATCCAACAACTTCACTACTTCTTTTCTTACTACCTCTATCATGTTCGGATTCAATCTTCGTTGTATCTTCCTTGATGGTTTCGCCTCATCTTCCAAATAAATCCAATGGATGCAAATTGATGGATCAATACCTTTCAAATCAGCCACACTCCACCCAATTTCTTCTTTATTCTTGGTCAAGACCTCAATCAGACTCGATTCTTGTTCTTCTATCAACTTTGATGAAATAATTAAAGGAAGACTTTCATCGGGTTCCAAGAAAACATACTTCAACTTTTCTGGCAACTCCTTAAGTTCTAAAACAGGCGGAGTCATAAGTAATGGAATTGAGTAGTACTTGAGACTATCGAAAGTGGTTCCACTGGCTCTTGCTTCCAAGGTTATGTGTATAACGCAGTCTCAATTCTATCCAACTCCTTGTTCTGCCATTCCACATACGTATCCCAATCTTTGATTTCTTTATTCGACATTTCATTTGCCAGAAAATTTTCAAGCTCGTCTTTCTCTAGAATTTGAGTCACAAAATCATGTATAATATCATCTAGCTTGTCGCACTCATTTATCTGGAAACAGTCAATAGACTTAGGTAATTGATGGCTCCCCTCAAATACATTTATCCTGACTATCATGCTCCCAAAGGTCAGATTCATGGCTCCAGTTCTGCAATTTTTGCATGCATTTGCAGTGGCAAAAAATGGTCTGCCTAAGATCACTGGGATGTGTTTTTTCGAGTCTGGGATAGGTTCCATCTCTAGGATTACAAAATCAACTGGAAAGTAAAACTTGCCCACTTGAACTATGACGTCTTCCAAAATTCCTTTCGCCTGCTTAACAAATCGATCGACAAACTGTAATACAACCTCCGTGGGACTGAGTTCTCCCAACCCTAGCTATTTATAGACTAAATAAGGAAGCAATTTAATACTTGCACCTAGATCAAGAAGGGCTATACCAAATTCCTGGTCACCGATAACACAATAAATAGTGGGAGCACTGGGATCTTTCCTTTTTGGTGGAGTATTGCTTAATAGCAGTGAACTCACTTACTTAGTCAAGAGTATTTTGTTTGGATTTTTCACTCTGCTTTTCCTCTTCTGCGTACAAAGATTCTTGAAAAATTTAGCATAAGGTGGGATTTGGGCAATCACGTCTAAGAGCGGTAGATTAATCTTGACTTGTCAGAACGTATCCAACATATCAGATTCTTTCATCTTCCCATACTTAGCCAGTTCTCCAAGACGTTGAGGAAATGGCGGTGCCTCCTCATAGTTCACCCTGTCTGATTCATAAAGCAATGTCTCATCGACACTCTTATCTACTGGCAGTTTATCTGTCTGAACTTTAACCTCTTTGCTCTCAACCTATTTTTGTTGTGTTTTTTCCGCTTCCTTCCTTTGAGCTTGCTCAACTTATTTTCTTTTGCACAACCTCTCCTCATGTTCGTCCTCCACTCTGCTCTCCACTACCCTTCCACTTCTTATAGTCGTAATTGCTTGAACAGACTCATGATTATCATTGGTAAATGATCTAAGCTCTTGCACTTGCTGAATCTTCGTGTTAGCGATAGGCTGACTAGGCAACTGACTTGGCTATCTAGTATTTCTCTGATTTTCCATTTGTCTTAACTGTAAGGTGATTTGGGCTAGTGCTTGAGTATGAACACCCATCTGATTTTGGAGGTCCACCAAGGTCTGCTCTATCCTATTATTTTGGAAACCGGGTGGGGGAGCTTGGCTTCTTTGAGGCTGGAGCTAATATTGGAATGGTTGGATAACCTGGTTGTTATTGACTGGGTGAAGAGCTAGAGAATTATTAAGTGGTTGTCTGGGTTAGAAATTTGATTGAGAATTACGAGCCAGTATAGTTGGTTGAGATTCGAATGATTGTTCGCTTTGTTGGAACCTTGGCTGCGAGGTAAATTGTTGCCTTGGTTGAAAATTGGATTGAGAATTGGACCACTGTCCTTCTGGAACTTTTTCTAGAGGATTCTCCACATTTGTGGACTTATAGGATAATAATGGATGATTTCTATTATTTAGAGAGTATGAGTTGGAGAACGGGGCATTATTTGAGTAATTCCATGATGTATTGACATCAACAGCTATTACGTCCTCACACTCATTTTGAGAATAATCTGGTTCAACCTCATAAACTTATCTTTTAGGAGAATGACTTCTTTGGGTAAGAAAATTTTCAAATCGCTCTAACCTCTCCTCTATCAATGCCACTGGATTTTTCATATCATTATTAACCTTAAATGTTTTTTCAGATCACCTATCCTGACCATCTTTAGACCTCAGATCAGATTCATACTGGAGGGCATTTTCACTGATGTTATCAAACATCTCTAAAAGCTATCTTACGGGTTTCAAGGTAAACTGACCCTGTGTAGAGGCATTTATCAGATTTTTATGCTTTTCACCTAGACCCATGTAAACATTTCTAGCCACATCTTGATCAGAAAACCTATAGTGGGGACATTTATATAAAATCTCATTGTATCTTGTACTTCTGAAGTCTTTCCTATGGGAAAATGTTTTTCTAAGAATTATTGCTTAAGTGTTTCCCAGTCAAGTTTAGTTGCTTGGGTCAATTTAATATACCATCTTTTTGCTTTGTCTTTTAAAGACCATGGGAACAGACGCACTCTTAAATCATTTTTAGTCAAACCATCATACCTAACAGTTGATGCAACCTCTAAGAATTCATTGACATGCTTGTACGAATCTTCTATCCTGAGATCAGAGAACTTTAGGAGCATGTTGATCACACTCGTCTTGATCTCGAAATGCTTTGCACCTTCCTCTTCTGGAAATTCAGTATACGATTCAAACACGTCCGGTGCGTAGCATCCCTTCAATGAGGTATCTGGTCCCCTCTGTTGATTCACTCTTTGGTTACCCATCTCGACTTCTTCTATCTGACGATGCTCTTCAATAAAGTTTCATAAACTCCTTAGAGTTCTTTCGATCTTCGGGTCGTATACAACTAATGCAGAATTTGAATTTGAACGTGTCGATCTATCGAATATACACTAAATTTTTTTATTTTTTTATTTTGAAATAAAGCAAATTAACTAAACTACTTCTAAACTTATCTAAACTATGAACAAAAAGAAAAGCTAAAAATTAAATGCAAAAACCAAGCAAAATTTTAACTCATAAAGGGTCTAGACGCAACTTCAGCAGCTTTGTCTTTTCCTTCCACGCTCTTCAATTGTACCTGAAAATCACACAAAAAATTCAACTTTAGCTTTAATCTACAATAACGTAATGCAAATAAACAACTAAAGCTACTGAACAATGCCAAGTCCCCAGCAACGACGCCAAAAACTTGATGGGCATCACGTGTGTGCAAAATATGTGGTTAAAAATGACACCTTAACGACACTTTAGGTTTTACCCTTCTGCAAGCGCACAGATCAATTGTAGACAATTTTGCTTGAGTAGGGGAATATCGATCCCATAGAGACAAGGATTGTTCACGTCAATAGTCTAAAAACACCGAATTATATTTTTCCGAAAAGATTTTTGTTTTGTAAATTATCTAATACTAAAGAAAACAAAACAGAAAATAATGGTTGATTCAGAGAGAGAGAAAACTAGGGTTTCTTCACTTCACCACTAATAGCATAATATAGTCCAAATTCTATTTCAATTGCATGAGGGTGATCCATTGACTGTGAATCAGGTCGCACCGCGCCAGCAGTTTGACCCCAAAAAGGATTACTCTCAACCAGATCGCGACAACCCATCTCAAGACTAACCTGATTAGTGCATGCCAACTACTAACAGAAAGTAAATGCATAAAAGTAAATTAAAGCATGAAAATAAACTAAAGCATGTCTATATCAGTTTGTCAGGGCATGACTTGTGTCAACCTAGGGTTTCGAGTTTTATGACCACAATTGTGTAGAAAATCACAGATTAAGCATCCGAGTTCCAACCCATAGTGAATAATTGTGATTGTGTAAGATAAATATATTCAAAAAGTCTAAGACAAGAATCAATTCAAATATATAAACTTGTATCACGAATAAAAATGGTCTCTCATCTAACATAATCATCACAGTATAGTCATAGTTTCCCCTCTCTCCAATTGAAAATAAAATTAGAATTACATTACTTGGCTAGGGTTTTGGGAGAAAACCATAGATATCGAGTTAGTTGATCATGGCGAAGAGAGTCTGCATTGTCGGTGTAGAAACGTTCTCCGTAATCTTCTTCTACGGATCTCTAGGTCTTCTATAGTGGTTCTCTTCAAGTCTGAACTTTGAACTTGAGAACTCTATGAATGAATGTGAAAATCAGAACCAGAACTCCTACCCCCCTTAACCTAAACCTAACCCTCTCATATTTATAGACAAGTGAGGGAAACCCAAATGATTGCCCTTTTCTATAATTTCATAATACATGAATAATATCTCTAAAATCTAATGTAAATATGTGTAGAAGCCTGTATGTAGAGGTATGGAATCACCGATCATTTAAAATATCAAAACAGGGACAAAACTGAAAAATTCTGAAACAACTTCAGCACGTAAAAGGATTACGTGGCCACAAGGTGGGACCTACGCTTGGGTGGAGGTCTAAGGCGTAGGCTATGCTACTAACCTACGCTTAGGCATGGGTGTAGGGCGTAGGGTCCAAAGCAAAGCGTAGCTCATGTCCAATCTGCCTCTTTTTCTCTCTGACGACGTAGGGTATTATCCATCTTTTGCTGTAAAAACTCATCTTTTCATATTTGAGCTAGACTGATCGCCTTTGACTCCCGATGCTTTTGGATGAAGTAATAATGTCTGAAAATGACATTTTTTCCCTTTGATGAGATAACAATGTCGGGAAATGACCATTTTGCCCTCTGGTAGTTATTCTTTGCTCTGACACACCTCTTGATTCCTTTCTCGAGATAAAAATGAAAACGAACTCAGTTAATTCACCAAGATTAGCTTTGTTTCTTTATTAAGCTCCTGAAACATGTTTAGACACACAAATGAGATAAAAATACCAAGTAACAGAATGTAAAGACATAAAATACACAAGATAGGGGCAAAAAATGACCAATATTGAGCACCTATCAGACATGTGTAATTTTTTTATTGGACGACATCACATGTAAGGATAAATTCCTTCTTAAATGGCCGAAGGCAAGCATTGTTCTTATTTAACTAGGCAAAAGTGAATAAAAAAAAATCCTAAACTTTCCCCAAGTGAGCAAAATACCCCTCTGAACTTTAAAAGTGAGCAAGCCTCCCCTTAAACTTTCCTAAAGTGAGCAAAATACTTCCTTCAACTTTAAAAGTGAGCACTTTGCCCCCTTCATTCATTTGTGCATTTACTCATTTACTCCTGATGAAGGAGAAATTAGTTGTGATCTGGAACAACACTGAATCCTGCAAGACAAGTTAAAGTCAATTGGTAACACCGGTGTGGTGTCGACCAAAGACCCTCCAATGGTCAAGTTAGAGTTTGACTTGATACTTGAAGTGAATTATTATGGAAGTGGAATAATTTTCTCTTACCTCTTCTTTTGGCTGACCATCTATATATATTGGTCGTTAAGCCCAGTATTTACAATTATTGGTCCGTAGATATCTTAACTAAGTTTCTCCGTATAAATATCACATGCAATTTAAACTCTAACCGCTATCTTACCAGGTCAGCCAGTCAAAGTTAACCTGGTCAGCTAGTCAAAGTTAATCTGTCAAGGGTCTTCAAGTCATTTAGAGTTACAAATAAACACTAACTTATCGCATCCCATCAATTGACCCCTATTTTTCTATTGAAACAAATATGAAAATACAACATATATATACACAATTTTTTTAAAATCATTATCATTTACGTATTACTTATATATATATATATATATATATATATAATATTCAAAAATTATATAGTTAAATGCACCCCCTTTTTATCTTTTATCTATTATAGCAGACCACTCATAGATATACATATAATATATATAGATAAGTTATGGAAATGATGTGTTGGGAGTCCTAATGAAAAAGGACTCCCATTATAGGAGCAAACAAATTGCCTCGGGAGATTCTCGAGGCAAACATCACCAAGCTTTTTTTTTTAAAAAATAGAAGCAATCCTAATTGATCGAGTCCATGAGGACTCCTCTTGACATGTGGCTCGTCATTTACCTCGAGAAGGCAACCAGTTAATGATATATATATATATATATATATATATTTTAAACACAAGAATCCCAATTGGTTTGGGAATTTTCATGACATACAACTACTATCAATAGGCAGCCACTATCAACGGGATTTTACCGAAGCAATCTAGATCTGTCCACTAACTTCAAATTTATACACTTACGTATTCGTGTTGGAACTACTTCATCTTAATATATTACTCCTATACATAATACATCGCAAAAACTTTATTTCATATAGAGAAATAGTAGAGCAGGACAATACCTCAATATTGTTTTTCGTCACCATGTCAGTGAACTCACAGAATTTGGGTCCAGAAAACATGGATTCCGATGAATCTGAATAAGATAGTAGGACTCATTTGTCAAAGAGGTCTGATCAACTGAGGCAATCGACCATCGGGCAATGTGACTTGGTATATATCTGTGAGAAATACTCATTCATTGCCACTATTCATCTCCGTGTTCCCTCCAAAGACGAAATTTTTTTTTCTTCTTGCCCTGGAGAGGTTTATTTTTTTTAATTTGTTTTTGTATGTGGCTTGCGCTTTCCTTTACATCCCTTTGTAAAGGACTTGCTTTGTTATCTTGGTATTGCCCACTGCCAACTCACTCCTAATGCCTGGAGGGTCGTTATTGGATGTATAGTTCTTTGGGAAACTTGCGGAAAAAATAGTATAACTGTCGGTCAGTTTATGTCTTGCTACTCTCCTCTATTGCGAGGAAATTTTTAGTCCTTCACGCGTAGGGAGAGAGACCGAGATCTTATAATTGGAAAATCATATAACAATATGCATTGGAAAAAAAGATTCTTTTTTGTTTCTGGTAACGATTGGGAATTTTCTTTTGATAGTAATCTTCCCCCAAATCTTTTGGTTTCCCGAGTTCAGACCACCTTGGATCCATCTGGTGAGTACAATTTTTAATCTTTCACAATAATCTTTTTGTATGTATGTATACTTATTACTCACTTACTTTGAATTTGGCCTGTACGTAGATTTCAAACAGGCACCGACTCTTTCTGAGGCAGAAAAGTTATGTATTACGAATGCCTTCCACTATCCAGAATCGAAAAGGAAATTCGAAATACTTCTGACAGATCATAATGTGAATTCATATGGCTCAAAATTGGAACCCGGCATAATACTAGTTTGTCCAAAAAGGGTACGCATACATACATATATATTTATGTTATTATTTTATTATATATATATTTATGAACTGTTATTATTATGTTATTATTTTTTTTTTATATACACATATATATACAATTTTGCACCTTTTACCATTATTCATGTCCTTTGCAGGTATGAATAAGGAAGGAAACAATCTATTTTTTTTAAGTTTAAGCAAGTCAATCGACAAAAGAATTCTTGCAGAGGCAAAGAGCGGTAGTCTACCATCAGGGAGTCTGGGTAAAACAATTGACAAAGGGATCCTTGCTCAAGCTCGAAATAATATCTCCCTTTCTGAATCGGCTTTGAAAAAGAAAAAAGTGGGGGAAGTTACTCTAGGTAATACTTCTAACCTAAGTTCGCCTGTCCAGTTTGCTCCTACAAACTCGGGCTTTAGTAGTTTTGCAGAATTGCCTAAGGGTTTTAGTGGGGTTGGTACTTCTCATACCCAGATTCCTTACCAAAATTTTGGAAGAAGGGCTTATCAGAGATTTAAGGGTACTTATGATAACATATACCAAGATCTCCCGAAAGATGAGCTTGCTATACTAAGGTCCATATATGATGATACTTTCATCTAATGGGGCATAGGAAGGACAAATAAAATTCTTTTCGATATTTTTTATTTTTTTATTTTTATTATTTTACTCATGCTTACACTTTGTTTAAATTTCTCAGGGTGCTACGCTTATAATGGACCTACTTTCTAGAGCTACCACCGGAGAGATCAATGCGCAGGAAATTTAGAGGCTTAATTAAGAAATTATCTCTCTTAAGGAGAGATATGAGAAAGATTTAGCAGCAGTAAAGGAGAATCTTACTAAGAAGGATGGAGAACTCAAGAAAGTACAAGATAATCTTGCAATATCTCAAGAGGCATTCAAGAAGGAGAAAGAAACGCTTACAATGAAGAGATCTGATGATCTTGGTCATGCACAGTCAGCTGTTGTTGAAGACTTCAAGAAATCAACTGAACTCCAAATTCTCAAAGTGCAAGCATATTTTGAGGGATTTGATGCATGCAAAGCTCGCGCAATTTCTGACCACCCATACTTGGACTTTTCAAAGTATGAAGTAGAAGCTGCTAATGAAGAAAATGCTTCAGATAGTTGAATAATCATTTCCTTTAATAGTTGGTTATTTTTATTTTTTTATCATGTAGGCTTCACTCGGCCCGTCTTTTTAATAAAAGACTAATTTTTTTTTTTACGAGCTTCATTCAGCTCGCCCCTTTTATTTAAGGAGTAAAATTTATATTTTTATAATAAAATTTGTCGATTGATTATAGAAACCCAGTTGAGTGTGACACACATGAACAAGTTGAAGAAATAATATTTCTTTTATTCAAAGAAACTAGTCGTCTTACAAAAAAAAAAGTGGAATCAAACATGTGACTTGGCTATATTCACTAAAATTCTCCATTTAAGATGAAGATTGCTAGTCAACATAATTAACTACTAAAAATACTTTCGTAGATTTTCAATATTCCATGGATGCTCAAGTTATCTTCCTCCCAATATCCAACCAATATGCCCCTGGCCTGTTTGTCTGTACAACTTGGTAGGGTCCTTCCCATTTTGCCCCCAGCTTACCGGTACCTTTTTCTTTGGTAGCCAAAGTAACTTTGCGTAGTACCAAATCACCCACCCGGAAGCTCCGTGACTTAACTCGGGCATTGTAGTATCTTGTTGTCGCCTGTTGATACGCTACAGTCCTCATTTGAGCTTGCTCCCTTTTCTCTTCAATCAAGCCCAGGCTTACTTGTTGTTCTAGAGTATTCCGAGTTGGGTCATAATGTTCCGCTAATGATCTTGGTCTCCACTGGTAGGACAACCTCACTTCCACAGGCTAACATAAAGGGAGTTTCCCCCGTAGGAGTCTTCATTATAGTTCGGTAAGCCCATAAAACTTGCGGTAATTGTTCTGGCCATAAACCCTTGGCCTTATCAAGGCGAGTCTTGAGTATTGTCAATATTATTTGGTTGGTCACTTTTGCTTGCCCATTGGCTTGAGGATGACCAAGAGAGGAATAATGGAGTTTTATGCCCAGTTTAGCACAAAAGTTGGTAAACATACTTCCTTTGAACTGCTTGGCATTGTTAGTGATGATCACCCTGGGAACTCCAAATCTACAAACAATGGACTTCCAGACAATTTTTTTGACATTCACTTTCTTTATTTTGACTAGTGGTTCTGCCTCCGCCCACTTTGTAAAGTAGTTCACTGCTACTATGGCAAACTTGGTCTGCCCTTTGCCCTTTGGAAAAGGCCCAATGAAATCTATCCCCCACTGAGCAAATGGCCAAGGTCCTGACATAGGGGTGAGCTCTTCCGAAGGTGTTCTTGGGATGTTAGAAAACCTTTGACATTTGTCGTATTTTCTCGCAAAATCAAGGGCATCCCTCTGCATAGTAAGCCAACAATACCCTGTTGTACTACTTTATAAGTCAACGCCCTTCCACCAGTATGATTTCCACAAAGACCTTCGTGTATGTCTTTAAGGATGTAGTTTGCCTCTTCTGTAGAAACGCACCGCAAATATGGAAGGAAAAATGAATTTTTATAGAGTACTCTATTAATAAGAGTGTACATGGATGCCCTCATTCTCACATTTCGTGCCTCTATTTGGTCTGTTAGCAACTCTCCATCTTTTATGTATTTGATAATGGATTGCGCCCATTCCATCCCTTGAACAACTTGCTGAACTTCATGTGATTCGTCTCTTGTAGTGATTGGGCCGCTCACGTGTTCTACCAATATGGCCCTTTCTTCTTCTGTTGTAGCTAGTTTGGCAAGGGCAACTACTTGCTGATTATTTTCTCGAGGGATATACTGGATAAAAAAATCTTGAAACTGATATTTCATCTCAACTATCTTCCAGAGGTAGGTTTTCATCTTTTCATCTTTGGCTTCGTATTCCCATTGAATCTGCCCAACAACAAGTTGAGAGTCAGTGTGAGCCTTCAGCTGTTTTGCCTTAACTGCCTTCGCCATCCTTAGCTCAACCAACAAAGCTTCATACTCCATTTTGTTGTTAGTTACTTTGAAGTAAAACCTAAGAGCATATTTGATAATCTCTCCCTCGGGGGAGATAATCACCAACCCCGCTCCACTAACTTGTGTGTTGGCCGACCCATCTATATACAATGTCCAAGCAGGCTCTGTCTTTATCTACTTGGCAGAGTCGCACCAGTCTTCTAGAGAATGAGTGAATTCTGTAAGAACATCTGCGATCATTTAGGCTTTGATGGCAGTTCGTGGTTTGTACTGAATATCAAACTCTCCAAGTTCTACTGACCAGTTCATGAGTTGCCCTAAAGTATTTGATTTGTGAAGGACTTGTCTGAGCGGTTGGTCTGTTAACACAATGATGGTATGCGCCTGGAAGTAGGGTCTGAGTTTTCTGGCTGTGACAACTAGGACCAAAGCTAACTTTTTAATCTTTGGGTACCTTACCTCCGATCCTCTAAGTGCTCGACTGGTGTAATATACTGGTTTCTGGGATCCATCTTCCTCTCGAACCAACGCCGAGCTCACCGCCCATAGAGAAACTGCCACATAGAGATATAGTTCTTCTCCTGGAATCGCACGTGATAAGAGCGGGGTGATCGGTCGACCAAACCTCGATTGGTTCGGTGTACTAGGCTTGGGTAATAAACAATAGTAATAATAATGTGTGTGCAAATAAGCCTTTAAATTTGACATAGTTTTCCCTAGCGCAAGTGCACGAATCAATTATAGTATAGTATAGATGAGATAGGGTATATCGTATCCACGGAGACTATTGAATTCATAACTTCTTTATAATTATTGTAACTAAATTATAAAATATAATTTGTTTGTTTGGTTTTCTATAACTAATTTGACAAGAAATAAAATAACATAAAAGTAAAGATAGATTTTGGTTTTGATGTTTGAAAACAGTGGAGATAAAGATCTAAGGTATTTCTAACTCCACCATTATCCACATAATATCTCCTTCTAATCATTTAATTGTAAAGGGCGGTCCATCATATATGAATCAGATATAGGGTCGCAAGCATTGGCAAACCCTAACCCCAAAAAAGGAACAATTAATCCATCATTGGCATAATCCATCATTGAACAAGCATAACTAGTACATGCATCTACTTTAAAGTACTCATACTAACATAAATTAAAAGCATGTCACTCGTTATCTTTTCTAGGTATGGTTTGTCTAAATCAAGATTGCATGTTAATTACTACCATTGTATAGAAAATCATGAGTTAAGCATCCGAGTTCTAGCCCATATTGAATAACCATGATTGTGCAAGATAAAACATTCATTCAAGCTAAGACAAGACATAGAATAAATGAAGAATCTTATATAAAATCTAACGTAATCACTCATCTACACAATCATCACATACGTGTCCTTCAATTTTCCCTTATATAATTAAAATAAGAAAAGATTCTACATTACTTAGCCCTAGATACCGATTTAGTTATTCATGGTAGTGGCAGTCTGCGTTGTTGATGGAGACACGCTCTCTATGGTTGATATTCTTGCACTAATCTCCCACAGTCACGTATTAATACACCAATATAACACATATAACTATAAGGGAGACCCCTCTCTTTTATAGAAAAAGAGGCGTCTTTGTTTGGTAATATGATTGCTTCACGGTTAAGTCAGGAATGTGTATCATGATATTCCTTGAATAATGGTGTTAAATCTTATCAAATATGGTCAATATAGTGTCCAATATAGCCTAGAGATCATCCCATATTGATTCTGGTTGAAACGGGTCCCATTGTTGTATATACAAGTTGTTGAGGTGTACTGGCCATTTTTGGTCTCACCGAGTACTCGGTGGCTGCGTAATGGAGCTAGAACGTGCATATGTCTCTGGAATATTTTTCACTTTTGTACTACCGAGTACTCGGTGAAGGCACTACCGTGTATTCGGTAGTTTTTCACCTTGTATTTTCAGTTTTCATCTTCTTTGTTTTGTTTCTCTTCTCGACTTCATTCCTCTTCACTCATTTTTCATCCTTAACTTATTTTTGGTCCTTCATAGGTCTTTTATCCATAGTTTTAGCTCTCAAACAATCTTGAGTTACAAATCCAGTTATTTCACCGAATTAAACTCGTTTTACATATCATGGCCTGAAACGTCTTAAAACACGAAAACCACATAAAAACATCAATATAATGATAAACATGAACATAACAATGTATAATTAGGAGTCTTAAATATATGATATTTAGCTCTTATCACTGGGGCGAGGTGAGATATTCTTTGAGATCCAGGAAAACCTACTTGCATTCTAGCGTCCAATGAAAAACCTTCTTGAGAACGCGAAAGAAAGGCAAACACCTGTTAGTTGCTCGGGAGATGAGTATGTTCAATGCTGCAATCCTTCTGTCAACCTCTGCAACTCCTTGGTCGACGATGGAGACTTCATATCGAGAATCGCTTGGATCTTTTCTGGGTTGGCTTCAATACCCCTTATACTCACCATATAGCTAAGAAACTTTCTTGAAGATACTCCAAAGGCACATATACTAGGGTTGAGTTTCATGTTGTGAATTTTGAGAACTTGGAAAGTTTCCTGTAGATCAATCAAGTGATGTTCAGCTTTCAGGCTCTTTACTAGCATGTCGTCCACATATACCTCCATATTTATGCCAATTTGATTTTTGAACATTGAATTGACAAGCCTCTGGTAGGTCGCACCAACGTTTTTGAGCTCAAAAGCCATTACTGTATAGCAGTATAAACCTCTATCAGTTACGAATGACGTATTTTCTCTGTCGGGAACATGCATTGGAATTTGGTTGTATCCTGAATACACATCCATGAAGCTTAATAACTCATGGTCAACCGTTCCCTCCATCAACATGTCAGTCCTAGGCAAGGGGAAGTTGTCCTTGGGGCATGCCTTATTTAGATCTGTAAAGTCTACGCATAATCTCCACTTGCCATTGGATTTCCTCACCAACACCACATTAGCCATCCATTTTGGATAGTGGACCTCCTGGATGAAGCCAGCCTTAAGGATATTGTTAAATTCTTCAGAGATTGCCTGGTTTCTTTCTGCGGCAAAGGTTCTTTGCTTTTGTCTGACAGATTTGTAGGAAGGGTCCACATTCAACCGATGTTCCATTGTGGTCGGATCAATACCTGATATGTCTTCATGTGTCTAGGAAAAGACGTCTTGATTTTGTTTGAGAAATTCTATGAGCTAATTTTTGAGGTAGGAGGGAATAAGAGACCCTATGCTCACCTTTTTCGTCGGATCTTCCTCATTCAAACTGATTTCTTCCAGGTCTTCAGTTGGCTTAGCTATCTCTTGCTCCCCCTCCTCTACCTCTCGAACAACCAAGGTCTCTTGTTGTTTTCCTGGCCTGAGAGATACAGTGTAGCACTCCCTGGCAGTGGTCTGGTCCCCTATTAGTTTGCCCACACTGTGCTCCATTGGAAAGCGCACCAAGAGATGGTAGGTGGAGGTTACTGCCTTCATCGCATTTAAAGTCGCTCTTCCTAAGATCATATTGTACGCAGATGAACAATCAATAACCAAGAACTCCACCATCACTGTGATCCTTCTTGGGCTGGTTCTAGCTGTCACTGGAAGAGTAACTACCCCTAGTAGGTACACCTTGTCTCCTGAGAATCCCATCAGTGGTGATCTAATAGGTTTCAACTTTTGACGTGTGATCCCCATTCTGCTAAAGGCATCAAGAAAGAGGATATTTGCGGAACTGCCATTATCTATCAAGATACGCCTTATATTGTAGTTGGCAATCACCATAGTGACGACCAAGGGATCATCATGAGGCTGTTGAATTCCCTTAGCATCTTCATCTGAAAAAGTGATGACAGGTTCTTCGAGGCATGGTATTTTTGAAGATGAAGTCGGTACCCCTACCTCCTCGCATGCACCTTGCGGGCTTAACTAGACTCACCTCCCCCCGCATAACCGCTAGTGATAACTTTGATTTCCCCCATGGGTGGTTGCTTTATTGGACAGTTGTCTTGACCTCTTTCTGAGGGGTTGGTGACATCCCTTTTGTTCTTGGTTGCAAATTTCTTCAAGTAGCCTCTCCGAATCAGACTTTCAATCTGATCCTTAAGGTCAATGCAGTCTTTTGTAGTATGCCCATGATCGCGATGAAATCTGCAATACTTATCATGAGGTCTGCTTGTGGGGTCTGACTTCATCTTTGATGGCCATTTCAGGGACAAATCGTCCTGAATTTGCAAAAAGACTTGATTTATAGGCATGTTCAAGGGGATATAGTTGGCATACATGTCAGCACTTCTATAACGGGGGGTTCTCTCATTCTAAAAAATAAAGGTTTTTTTATATTTGGCATCATTCTTTTCCTTGGTGTATTGAGTTGATATGTTCTTGTTATCGGTCTTCTTGTCTTCTATCTCTTTTCATTTCCTGGCATTCATGGCATCCTCAGCATTCATGTGCTTCTGAGCTCAGACCAACAATTGCGCCATAGTGGAAGGAGGTTCCTTAGCCAATGAGAACAAGAAACTGGAAGTCTGCAAGCCTCCCATAAAGGTTGTCAATGCCACCTTATCGTCCGCTTCCTCCACTTATAACATCTCAGTATTGAATCGGCTGATGTAATCTCTAAGGGAATCTCTCTTTTGTTGCTTCACTGTAAGCAGGTATGTCGCTGGCCTCCTTTGCCTCTATGCAGCTATGAAATATCCAATAAATTATTTGCTCAACTCCTCAAAGGACACAATGGATCCTGGTTTGAGTTTATTAAACCATACTCGTGCTGAGCCTTTGAGTGTTGTTGGAAAAACGCGGCACATGATGGCATCGGGTACAACATTTAAATGCATAAGTGCTTGGAAGGTCTCCAAATGGTCCAAAGGATCTCCAACTCCATCAAAACTCCCAGTAGTGGGCATCTTGGACTTATCTGGTAGAGGGCATTGCATGACAATAGGGCCAAACGGTAGGTTGGTCCTATGGACCAAATCTTCTATGGTAGCAGAACCCTTTCTTCTCACTGCCTGCATCACATCATCCATTTTTGCTCTGAGATCCTTGATATGCTGGTCAACGTGAATGACTTCCTCCATATTCTCATCAACACAAATCGTGATGTTTTCTTGGAGCCCAGAATTTCGTGGAGGCTGAGGGGGAAAATCTCTGCGTTGATCTCCAATTTGATTATATTCTGCTTCTAGATCATTCCCTAGGAGATCACCACATCTCCCTTCCATTTTTTCTATCCGGTCATCCGGGTTAGGGGATTCTGGTGTCTGTCCGGCATAACGTTGTGAGAAGGTGGGCAGGCAGAGGGAGCCAACCGCTACAGAATCATAGTATTTTGTTGGATCAACTGGTCCATTCCTTGATGCAAGGCTTGGACCTGTCGTTCCAACGCTGTGACTAGAGCTGACAAAATGAGACATGACACAGTAACACACACAAATACGGCATGAATTAAAAGGGTTAGGGTTGAATATAAAAGGGTTGAAGTTGTATAAGGTTCGACCCAAACACGACACGAGAATATAAGTATCGACCAAAACACGACATGAGTAATCTGAACATGACACGTTTGACCCGATTATATTTATTTTTATTTTTATTTTTTTCTTCTCTAATTGGTCATGGGTTGAAATATATCAATAAACTATTACTGGATCGTGTCAATTTCAATTTAATTTTGCTGATAATAGGTTAAATAGTTCATTTCATGTTGGATTGTGTCAAATTTAATTTAATATATTATAATAAATAGGCTCAATGGATTATGTCGGTCGACACGGATAACCTGTAGGTTAGGTTAGGGTTGAACATATTTGACACGTATATTAACCAGGTCTTTTTCGACACGACACGATCTCAACATGACACGAACACGACCCACCGACATGAATTGCCAGCCCTAGCTATGACGCGCTCTTGATTGGTTGGGTTGCTTGGGTGTTCCACGGACACTTCCCTTTGACCAGAGTTATGAGTTGATGGTTCCCCGCCGGCAGCCAACCCAGATCGCAACACCACCATGATTCCTTATGAAACCAGACGGTTCCCACATATGTCACCAAGTGATGAAGGAGAAATCAGTTGCGATTTGGAACAACACCGTATCCTGTAAGACAAGTTAAAGTCAATTGGTAACACCGGTGTGGTGCCGTCCAAAGACCTTCCAATGGTCAAGTTAGAATTTGACTTGATACTTGAAGTGAATGATTATGGAAGTGGAATAATTTTATCTTACCTCTTCTTTTAGCTCGCCATCTATATATATTAGTCGTTAGGCCCAGTATTTACAATGTTGGTCCGTAGATATCTCAACTGAGTTTCTCCGTATAAATCTCAATTGCAATTTAAACTCTAGCCGCTATCTTTCCAAGTAAGTCAGTTAAATTTAACCTGGTCAGCCAGTCAAAGTTAATCTGTCAAGGGTCTTCAAGTCATTTAGAGTTACAGATAAACCCTAACTTATCGCATCTCATCAACTCCTTTAACACTTTGTTCCGTTCACTAATTTATGCATTTATTCACTTATCATTAGAAATAAATTAAAAAAAAAAACTAAACTATTTTTTTGTAAGTAAAATTAAATTAATTTTTCAATTGCTTAATTATAATTTAATTATTTTATATATATTTTTTAATTTTCATTCTATATTTTAATTCCAAACTTGTTTTATTTTTCTACTTTTAATTTTTTTTATATATTTTATAGGTTATATTTTAGATTTTACTTAACACTTTATTAAAATAATTCAAGTGTAATAAGCCTAATTGTATTCAAAATCCATCACTAAAACCTAATACTAATTTGAATTATATTAAATACAAATAAGTTAAAATTAGAATAATAGTAGAAGATTAGAAATTTCTCCATTTGTTTTTTCATTTTTAAGTTATAAATACAATTAGTCTTATTATAATTAAATTATATTAATAGTGTTTTAAGTAAAATCTAAAACATAAATTTCCAAAAAATAAAATAAGTAAAATAAGTTTGGAGTTAAAGTATAATATGAAAATAAATATATATATAAAATAAGAATTATAATTAAATAATTGACAAATTAGTTTAATTTTAATTCTCAAAAAACAAATAGTTTAGTTCAATTTATTTATTACTAAGGATAAATGAGTAAAGGGAGTAAAGTGCGGAAGGGGTAAATGAGTAAATGCACAAATGAGTGAAGGAGACAAATTGCTCACTTTCAAAGTTCAGGGGGTATTTTGCTCATTTGGAAAAAGTTCAGGGAGGACCTTACTCACTTTTAAAGTTTAGGGGGTATTTTTCTCACCTAGGAAAAATTCACGTTTTTCTTTTTCACTTTTGCCATTTAACTAAATGCGATTGTTTGATAACCCAATTAAATGTCAATAAAAACGACCGTATGTTATTTAAAGTGATGTAAATTTTTAAATGGCGAATTTATCCCATATAATTAAAGACGGAGCAATAAAAGCTTAAATATATTGAAAATAACTATCTTTAGTTACTACTTAAATCATGATAATGTAAAATTCGATTTGTAAAATATTCCAGTAGTTCAATTTTCACTTTTCATCAAACAACGCCAGATTCGTGTTTAAATTTATTTTTTTCTTCCTGTTTTCTCATAAAAGGTGAATTTGATATTCTTTTTCAATACTTATAAATGATAAAATGGCTCACCCTTTTCCTCTGGTTGATTCCAGATCCAAAATAAAAGGAATAAACCACGTCTTTCCATTAAGTTAGCCCATATCCTATGTATGAAAATGAGCCCACAACTATAAAAACTTTTTAGAGTTACAAGATGGATGTTGGATTAGAGCTGGAACTTGGGCTTAAATAAAGGGCCGGCTTGGGACACATTTTGTTTTTCACGTTTTATTCTAAGTCGAAACAGAACCGAAGTTTTAACATTCAGTGTTGTTCTTATTTTAAATCGTAATCATGTTTGTTGGATTAGAGCTGGAACTTGGCCTTAAATAAAGGGCCGGCTTGGGACACATTTTGTTTTTCACGTTTTATTCTAAGTCGAAACAGAACCGAAGTTTTAACATTCGGTGTTGTTCTTATTTTAAATCGTAATCATGTTTGGTAGCGTAACTTTGAATTTGTTTTAAATTTTAGAAAAATATATTTTGTCTATAATATTGAAAAAAAAAAAATCAAATTGGTATTTTTATTTTTTCCTAAAAGTTTCAACTAACTGTGCAAAACAAAACAGACCATCCCAAACATGCTTCAAAACATGCTTCAGGCCAAAAAGTGCATCGGTTTCTGACCAATAACAGTAACACCAAACAAAACACATATCAAACACATTCTTCAACCCAAAATATGCATTGTTGTATGTTCCAAGATCTTTAGAATAATCTTTCGGCCTAACATTAGTGTTCAAATCACAAGATTATTTGAATAAGTCTTTTCTATCATATTTTAAAACTGTCATATAATCTAGTACATAAAAAGGTAACATGAAAAATTACAATTAAATATCTATTAGGGTCCGTTCGGTTGTGCCATTTTGGAATTACATTGGAATTGTATTGGAGTTGCAATTTTATGGAATTGCAATTCCATCAGTGCAATTACAAATATATATTATTTGGATAAATCTTGAAATTCAAGTGTAATTGGATTCAAAATTTAAACCCAATTTGTATGTAAATTTCAATGCAAACCCAATTTGAATTTTAATTTTAATCCTAAATTCAATTTA
The DNA here is from genome assembly GCA_963922005.1 of Cornus suecica. NCBI lineage: Eukaryota > Viridiplantae > Streptophyta > Magnoliopsida > Cornales > Cornaceae > Cornus > Cornus suecica. The sequence continues at coordinate 51,047,164 of OY998244.1, forward strand.
AATGTAAAAAATCATAAATTTTGAATTAAATTAGACAACATATATAGATATAATTATGTAAATATATGTATGAAACTATATATATATATATATATGCACGTGTATATATGTGCAAGCAATATACATGTATGTATGTATGTGAATATATAAATACGTGTTTAAAAATGTGCATATATGAATATATGTAGGGGTGTGTTTATATGTGTAGCTATATCTTTATGTGTATGCATGTGTAGTGAGGAGTGGAGCCAAGGGTTGACATGGGGGGCACGACTAGGGTTGTAAACGAGCCGAGCCGAATAGTGATTTGTTCGGGCTCGGCTCGGCTTGGCTAGATGAAAGGTTTGTTTGAGGGGCTCGGATCGTCTGCACTAAGTGCAGCTGCGATAAGTTAATAACACTGCAAAACGATGTCGTTTTGCAGCATATAAAAAATAAAAAAGAAGAAAAAATTAGACGGTGTTAAGTTCTGTCTATAATGTCCACACTGCAAAACAAATATATTTTGCAAAGAATAGAAAAATGAACGTGTTTGTGTTTGAAAAGAAAGCCCTAGGTCCCCCATTCTGTCCCTTTCTATCGGTTTGTGTTTTCCTGCTCATCTTCCTCTCTCTTCAATCCATAAAAAATACATACCATCACACACACACACATACATATATATATACACATATATCTATCGGGTACAGTTTGAAGCAAATCGTTAGGTCTAAAGGGGAAGTAATCATTTCATCTGATTTTAGGTACTCTTTTTGCTATACATATAGATATACATACATATATGCAGTCGACTGATACATTTATATTTGTGCTTTGTAGTTTGCAATTTTGAAAAATTATCTAGGGTTTTGTATAAAAAATCCATGAAATTGAAAACTCATCATAGATGTACTCACTTTTTTTTTGTTAATGATAATGATTAATGGTTGGTAATATAAAATAAATGAATTTTTCTAGGATTTTCAATCCACTATTTTACTTGGAAAGAGTTTATGTTCAAGTAAATTTTGTTGTTTCAAACACAAATGTGTTGAATATGTGGCGGAATTTGACTAAACCTGCATTCAGACAGATTGTTCAAATTGGAAAAAAAATTGAATTCGTAACTCAATTATAGAGATGGATGGATTTGGTAATTACTTATGGCAAGATAAGGATCAAAATTTCTTGATTTAGGCTATTCGGATGTAAAATATGGATTTAGGTTGCTGGTAGTGTGTGTTTCTCTATATGTATTATATATATATATATATATATATATATACATAGAAGTAATGTGCAAGTAGAAAGTTGTTTCATGAATTGAAATTGGATGTAACAAGTGTTCACCGGTGGGGTGTGTCGATATAGATATGTGATGTTGAGTTTTAATGGCAAAAGTTGTTATATGTGAAAAATTAAGTTGGGAGAAACTAGTGATTTTGATTGTGAATGGGGAGTGAATTGCAGCAAGAACAATGGAGACTATACATAGGTAAATATATTAGTGGAGTGGTATATGCAATAGTTGACTGATTCTTTCTTCTTCTTGTTATTTATTTATTAAACTTTAGAGTAGTATGGCCCCAAATTAATTAATAATTATCATTGTTAGAATAACTTACAACAAAATACTATGATTGGAATTAATGATTATTAAATATGAATAAGGTAATACTAAAAATAAATTAATAATTATATAAATAAAGTAAATAGATAATAAATTAACAAATAAATAAATATCATATAATATATAAATTGTATCAAATAAATGCAATAAGTTTTTTGAGAAGTTTGATTTTGGAGACAAGTATGTTTGGTTTCTCTTCATTCAATTGGCTATTAGTATTACTTGTGTAGGTTGAAGTAATGTTATGTTAATCATCAGTACATAGTTAGTAAAAATAAATGCAGTGCATGAACTGATTATATAACCTTTCTACCTTCATTAATTTTGTTACTTTGTACTATTTTGGTTAGAAAGAACTCGGCATTTATAAAAAATTTCGTGCTTAAATTCCAACAATAGAACTTTGTAAATGTATGATTTTCAGTCCACTATTTTATAAATTGCAACAATTAAACATTTGTTGCATTTTTCTAGAGTTTTCATTCCGCTATTTTATAAATGTAGTAATGTTTTGCAGCAAAATGCTCATATAGTTTATAGTCGACTTATTTTTATTAGGGTAATTTGCACTAACACCCCCTGAGGTTTAGGTCAATTCTACCTTTATGTTGGTCAACACAATTTTTGTCCCAACGCCCCCTGAGGCTTGTTTTTCCTTGCAATGACACCCCCTTGGCCAATAAAATGACCAAAATACCCTTGAAATTTGAAAATATTATATGTAATATGAAATAACCTTTATGCCCCAACCCCAAATATATAAAATTTCGAAAAACATATATATAAATTCGAAAAAATATATAAAATTCGAAAACAAATATTTAAAATTTGAAAAAAATATATAAAACTAGAAAAATATATATAAATTTCGAAAAATATATATAAAATTCAAAAATATATATATAATTTGAAAAATATTTAAATTCGAATATATATATATATTTCAAAAAATATATATACAATTCAAAATATATATATATTCAGAAACAAAATTAAAAAAATTAGATAATTTCGAAAAACATATATAAATTTCAAAATATATATATAAAATTCAAACAATATATATAAAATTTGAAATATATATATATAATTCAAAAATATATATATTAAATTTGAATATATATATATTTCAAAAAATATATATAAAATTCAAAAAATATATATTTTCAAAAATAAAATTAAAATAATTATATAATTTTAGAATATATATATATATATATATATATATATATATATATATATTGTTAAAATGTCATATCTTTTCTAATGAAATGAATCAAACTACTTACCACCAACATCAATTATTGGTCTTCTTTTATATATATTTTTCCAAAATATATATATTTTTTCCAAAATTTATATGATGTTTTCGAAATTTATATAATTTATCCGAATTTTATAAAACAAATCGAAATTTATATATATTTTTTTCAAAATTTATATATATATTTGAATTATATATATATTTCAAATTTTATATATTGTTTTTGAATTGGTTTTTATTTTATATATATTTCGAATTTATATATATATAATGGGTAATCTCAAAACATTCGTGGACAATTCATCTATGACAAGCCGAGTTGCTAGGTGAAAATTCAAAAACTATATATAAAATTAAAAAAAATTCAAAAACAATATATAAAATTTGAAATATATATATAAAATTCAAAAAAATATATAAAGTTTGAAACAAATATATATAAATTTCGAATTGTTTTGATAAAATTCGGATATATTATATAAATTTCAAAAACATCATATAACTTTCGGAAAAAATATATATATTTTGGAAAAATATATATAAAAAAAGGCCACTAATTGATGTTGGCGGTAAGTAGTTTGATTCACTTAATTAGAAAAGATATAACATTTTACCAATATATATATATATTTTTCTAAAATTATATAATTTTTTGAATTTCTTTTTTGAAAAAATATATATTTTGAATTATATATATATTTTGAAATATATATATTCGAATTTATATATTTTTCAAATTATATATATATATTCGAATTATATATATATATATATTCCAATTATATATATATATTTCAAATTTTATATATTTTCTTGAATTTTATATATATATTTCGAAATTTATATATATTTTTCTAATTTTATATATTTTTTTCAAAATTTAAATATTTGTTTTCGAATTTATATATATGTTTTTCGAAATTTTATATATTTGGGGTTGGGGCATAACGGTCATTTCACATTACATATAATATTTTCGAATTTTATCTAGGGTATTTTGGTCATTTTATTGGCCCACGGGGTGTCATTGCAAGGAAACCCAAACCTCAGGGGGCATTGGGACAAAAATTGCATTGACCGACATAAAAGTGGAATTGACCTAAACTCAGGGGGTGTTAGTGCAAATTACCCTTTTATTATTTTTACTATTCTAATTGATTTCACTTTACTCAATTGAATTATCAGATTACTATGGCCTCGAAAAGAAAAAAGAATAAGGAGATCAAGGGAAACATTCACGACATCAGTTCGTCTGATGTCGTAGTGATGGCAGCAAGGCCCCCAAACGGGTTTTTTTATTTTCAAGTAAGCAACTTTTCACATTTATTTTGTTTATATGGTATGTTATTGTATATTAGGAATAATGTTTATTGCACTGCTTAGGAATGAATTCCAAAAAGCAAACAAGGCTACTTACCCAAATAGCGACAAAGTTGCAACACGAGCTTCAAAGATATGGTATAGTATGGAATTTGCATCAAAGGCTCCATACCTTTAGAGGTATAATGAAAATGCTAAGAGATACGATGAGCAAAAGAAATTATTAGATAAGCAAATTGCCGAAAAGCCCCAAATGGCTAAAAAGCAGAAAAAACAATCCGTTTAAAAAAGACTGATAAATTTAAATAAAGGAGATGAAGAGAATGAAGAGGACGAAGAGGCTGTAAGTTCAATTAAATTAAATTTGTTTATTATTTAGCTTTTGTTTTACACCACTCATATTAAATGCATTATTGTCCATTATGTAGGTTAAAGATGGTCGCGTATCTTACATGCCGATAAAGACACGTGGCATATTGGTATCTAGCCTTTCCAATATGCAAAAGGGGCTGAATTGAGAAAGCAGGGTTCGGTAGACTTTTGGACTGTAGGGTTTACCATATAAATCGTGTCCTTATCAGGTAGTTGGTTAAGGACTTTGATATCTTCTTATGCCGGTTGTGGAGGACACGGTTATGGAGGTATTCGGTGTACCAAAAGGGGATCGTGAAGTGCCAAAAAAATAGAAATTTTATAAATCTAACTTGCCAAACACAAGGACTGGGCAGCGGCTAATAATTTGTTGGCAAGCAACTCACCAGATGTGAGTTTTGGAAATTTGCTCGACAAGATGGAAAAGTGGAGGGAAGGCGTGGACGAAAATGAAGATTTTCTTCGTTCATTTATTTTATATGCATGTGGGTGTATATTGACCCTAAAGAGCCGAAATACAACTCAATGCCGGTTTGTCGAGCCCATTTCCAATTTGGATAGGATTGCTGAGTATAATTGGGCTAAAGTCGTCCGCGATGACTTGTATGCCGGTATCCAGAAATGGCAACGAAAAGGGCTGAGGATTTGCGCTGGTAGTGTGCTTTTATTGCATGTACAAGATCAATTTTAATTTATTAAGTTGTGACATGCAATAGTCAAGTAATGTAATATATATTTTTCATGTTCGCTGACTAATATATATTTTTTCTTTATATGAACAACTTCTTTACCTCACGCATTATGATATTCATGGGCCAAAACCATATGACTCCCATTTGGTAAGATCATGGACTGACAAGATGGTTAGAGACCGCTTCAAAAATGAAAGAGAAGTTTATCAGGGATTTAGAGCCGTGCTCAAAGCAAGTGATGTGGCCGTTGATCAGAAGCCTGCTGAAAGCGATGTCCACAACACTTCGTGCTCAAACAGTCAAAAATATGTTGAGGTACTTTATTTATTTTATTTATTTCTCTAATTCTGCACTGTTTTTGAAGTAGCCAATATTTCTTTACCATAATTATTTTTGATGTAGGAAATGGTTCAAATATATGAGGTAGCCGTAGGTGAAGTGAAAATAAATACGCGGATAATGGAACATGTCACGCCCCTAAAATTCCCAAAACTCCAATCCGGAGAATCAGCGAATTTCCAAGGCTGACGTAAGTCAAGCGACCATTACAGTTAACAATAATAAGGAAATACATGGAATAACAAAGAAAATAATATATTCCATGCCTAACTGAATGATAGAAACTCAACAGAATGCTCTGATACCAAACTGTCATGCCCCTAAAATTCTAAGACTCCCAAACCGGGACATCCAAGGACTCCGGGGTGTGATCCATACAATAAGCGACCAACTAAGACATTATTAACCATTAGAACATATGGAATAATGATGAAAATGATATATTCCATACCCAATTGAATGGTAGAAATACAACAGCGAAATCCAACAAAAATCCGGCAGAGTTTCGTTTGTAAATGGAACATCCCGGATACACAAACTCAACAGAATACCTACCAATAACAAGTGTTATAGTATCAATGGCTCACAACCCAACATTCATTAATCTTACTAGGGCCGAGGTAGTGGAAAGAACCACCAACCCCTACACAACTCTCTATAATCAACAGAGCCACAAATGCTCGAATAAGAATACAGAAATGCACATGGTAGTGCCGAATAGATACAATGACATCCTGAAATAATAAATACAGGAAATAAAAGATACACTAATAGGGATATGCCAACAGACTGGCTCCCAAGAGAAATATATGACAATCCCACAAAACATGGGTAAAGAAACTGACAAAAGATAACTATCATCCCCAAACCAGTCACGCTGCAACCGTAACCGCATCACCCTTTGCATCTCCAAAACCTGAACAAGGAAAATAAAAGAAAACTGTCGTTGCACCGCATGCTGCCCGTAGCCGTAACATTTCCTGCAACCTGGCGTGGGAATACTAGGGGGCAATAAAATACCCTTGTGAGCAAATAAGCTCAGTGGGAAAGACGATATCCTAACTACCACATTCTCTGACTGTTTAGGTAATGCTAAACCATCTAGTAAGATACATAGCCCAACAAACACAGCCACGAAAACATAAGGCACGTACTCATATACTATCGTAAATAAGTATATATCGGGAATATATATATAGATATATATATATATATATAGATATATATATAACTACACAACATGAGTCCATAAGGTACAACTAAGACTTGTACTCCAAGTACCAACACCAGTAGTCTACACTACTCTCACAAACGTACACTAGGTACACGACACCCATGTCCAATATAACAAATCATCAAGTGCTCACAACGCTAACCAGAAGATCCAAACAGAGGGAAAACACTCACCACTAATATCCACAGGAATCAAAATCCACAACTAGTACCAATGAATACTCACAACTCATTCCCCCAGAACATAAGAGGGAAAGCATTCACGTCCTTGCGTACTAACACAATCGTCCTCAATATATATATATATATATATATATATATATATATATATATATGTACAATATATATATAAGAACCATTATCCCATCCCTAGAGAAAATCTACCTCTCAAAGACTGGATCACCTCAATCATATCACCATATGAATATCATAATACTATCTCCAATATGATTGGTAATTTACCAACACTCACTATATGTCAGGAAAGCTAACCAAATCAAAACATGGAGAATTCATAGACACTACTCTCATGAACAACCACACAAGGGTCAAGAAAAAAACAAGGGAAAAGAGGTCCCAATATTAAACCAACGGATAACCGAGATAACAATATCAAGGTTAAAAACACCACAAGTGCTTATGGAAAACACCCGGACAAAATAAACCAATCCATTCGACATCCATGCCCCCGACACGTGTAATAACTCAAATCACCTAGGTGGTGACATCAACAACCAAGGAGAAGGGAAAGACAACACTATATATGTGCACTGAACAACAACAACAAGCCTCAAACCCGAGACTTAAAAATGATCGGAAACAAATGTGAAACAAGAAAACACATTTCAAAACTCTACAGGTCGAGATCTTGAGAAAGAAGTCTCTGAATCTCAGAATCTCAAGAATTTCTATAAAATAGGTTTTTTTTAAAAGTTCACACAGTGAAAATGACCGTCTTGCCCCCGATCTCCGTCATTCGCTAGTCCTGGCTACGGGAGTAGGCGAAAACGGGTTTTTCTTTTTAAATACAAATGAGTTTATTTTCAAAACTTGAAAAACTCCGTTTCTGATAGACAGCCAGATAAGAGTGACTACAACTCCAAGGATTCCTATAATGTCCAAGAGGACAATGAAGGAAGAATAATACGTTGGACTCACGGAACACAACCAACAATTTCCAACTCCACAAAATCAAATGACAACACGAGGAAGAGGTTTGGCACCACGCCGTAACCGACTGGTCAAAGAGTGACATACAAGTCAAAAACATATCCACCAGTATACAAAGGATAGTACAAGGAATGCTTAGGAGAATGAACTAAGCATGAGAAACAAGATTGCAAAGCTACAGTACCTCAAGTACTTAATAAAATCACTTAGACCCCTTAATATCATGAAAAGGAAAAACTAGTGGTCGATACCACGGAACTAACTAGTTTCAATCAATACCTCTTCCAATTCATTATAACCTCAATTTCACATTTGATACTAACTCTCTAGATTACTAACAGAATCAAGAGACCATTGTCACTCAACCAGACAGGTTCAATCACAACATCATCTAACCACACTCAAAACCTCAAAAGTACAATAATGATACATTTCTCTAAGTATGAAAGAAACCTTTATTTAATCAGTACTACGCAACCAACCAAGGCCAAAAGACTATCACTTGCCTTATCAAGGCCTCAACTCACCGTTGATACGACACAATCAACAAGGTTTACAATCTTACCACCCGCCTTCTCTAAGGCATCAACTCAAAATCGACTCTACACTCCATCACTAACATAAACTATCCACAGAGGTCACTATACCAATATACTTAATCCCCCCCAAAGGCATAAAAGTATATAACCACAAGTATAAGAATATTTATTTCATTATACTTTAATAATTACTACATGTAATCACATTTTCACATTTTTCACTTTCAGTTGAGCATTTTATAAAATATGAATTTATTTCTCAATATTCATAATCAACATGCTCTAACATCCATATGTAATAATAACACATAATAAACCTGCTAAAAAATCCACATGCAATAATATCATGATCAACGTGTAAAATAGAATCACATAAATGCTACACAAATGCAATGTGACTCACACACCTCATAGTACACTCTTTGCCCGTCACAGGTTAACGGATATATACTCTGTCCACTTACTTTTGAGGGTACAAGCTCATCAAGTAATGTAGAATACCGCATCGACTATTCCCAAGTGATTTTTCTCTCTATCACTTCAACAAGGAAGACGGTTGCACGAGAGCCTAACTTGCAACTCCGTGCTCCATGACCACCAAAGTTAAGAATATGTGCCTCTCTTACGACTACCAAACCATTATCACCTTTTCGGCTTATTAGTTTCGTAGGCGTGAACATCTCTTGGACAGTTGTTGCGACGATCCGACACAAAGCCACACACAAATGATTACACAACCTGTATATACTAATACCATGATTTGACACTACACGATGTCCTCAATATGCATCCAAGTTTCAATAGCAATCATGTTCCATCACAATATATGTTTTTCTCTTTGCAATATATTATACACCATATAACAACGGTCCATCATAATACATGTTTTTCTCATTTGTAATATATTATGCCAAATTTATCCATATGCTCATAATATCACATTTATAAGTAATAAATCACAACAAGCATTTATATCACATAATCATGCTTGCAATTCATCAAATTATCCTTTAATTCATAAGTATAACATTTTCATTTCTTTTTAACATGATTTTATTTTCGTTAAATCAACAATCTACAAATCATTAGGGGAACTAGAATAACGTCTAAGTTCACGTCCCTTACTACCACATATCCCCTAACATGTTTTAATTTCGTTAAACACAATCAAAAGGGGAACTAACATCGCGTTATAAGTTCACGTCCAACTTTTACAAATTTTTCTAACCCATTTTAATTCTCAAGGGATTACTAGGCCATCTATTCTTATTCAGTTTAAATAAGTATTAATTTAATTTCACAGGAAAATAATTTATTTAATTTCTAAGTTATGCTTTGCTTCTAATCCAATTATAAATATTTTAAATTCACAATTTAATATATATCTAAATTAAAATAAATACGGGTTTTCATACCCAAACCATATCAATGATACGGAAGTGAGAATAATTTTTCCATCTTAATTTACGTGTAAAATAGTTCCGAAACGGCCCACCGTGAACAGTGTCAGCGCACGAATATGGGACCCACCGACTAAAGTCGCCCGAATACTATTTCGAATATACTGAAACGTCCGTCTCAACGACCTAATCAATATATATAAATCCCATTAATAATTAGTTAATAAATTTGAATAAATCTAATATAACCCAAATGAAAATTCAAACCTATAAATCAAATATTTGGACAAACTGCTCAACGAAAAAATATGAAATTTTTACACGTCGTACCTGACATTGAGACGAATCTTCCCTCCGAAAATCGCAGCTATCCGAGCTCGGGAAGTTGACCAAAATAAATTGCCGAAGTTTATGGCCGAAACGGCCTTGCTCCTCCTCCACGCGCGGCTGCCTAGCGGCACCACCCCCTGCGCCCGTCGCCACCGCCAGCCTGTTCGCCACCTTCGCCCCAGCCAGCAACCACCACCAGGTCGTGACCCACAAGCGAAACCCTCTCTCTCTTTTCCCGACCTTACTCTCTCTATCCTTCTTTCTTTGGCGCGAACCAGCAGGATGGAAGGAAGGAAAACACATGACACCAAGCGTGAAGAAGAATATGTAGCAAGCTAGAGGTGCAGTGAGATAAGTCATCATTGTAGAGGGAGAGAAGAAAGGTGGAGATGAAGTTGTCGATCAGTTCTCTCTCTCGTCCAATACACATATACATATATATATGTATATTAACTTTTTAATTCAATTAGGAATTTTGTACAGCTTAATTCTAATGGTTCCATGTGACCAAAAGAATTAAAATGAAAGGTGTGACACATTTTTTATATATATCTCTATATTGCAAAAGTGACCCTTTTATCATCCAAAAGTACAAAATAACCCCACTTCTTTATGAAAACATTCCAACGATCTCTAAATAAAACCCTGAAACTCCACGGGACACCAAATAATTGATATAAACCCAAATAAATACTCCGGTTTACGAAACCAAATAATCGGAACCCTATACGTCGAACAAAATAAATGTGTCATCGCCCAGTCAAAACACTAAATGTTAAACGTCAAAACAAAACCGCATAGTCGGTAATAAGAAAGTCCACGAAGTCGTCAATGAGAAATGAAAAAGTTGACTTTAAACGTAAACGCGAAAAATTTACACGTACCGAAATACAAGAATAATCAAAACGTCATGAACAAGTGACGTCACAACTAAAAATAAATCAAAAATAATTTCAGAAAAAAAGAAAATAACACGGGGTGTTACAGAACAAACCAACTCCGTGTTGCTGGAGTGGTTTAGGAATTCTACCCTAAATGAGCCTGAAAAACCAAAATTGTCAGTGGATGATCAAATTAGAAATTATGTTGAGAAATTACAAATAAAGATAATGCAGCCCGTGGTATTTAAAAATCAGAGTTTCCATGAAGATGTTTAGAATTTTGTTCAAGATAGTGGACAAAATTTGAGAAAGAGGATGTTGAGTAAGCTGCAGATGGCCAGAAATACGTGGAATCAAATGTTGAGAAAGACGTTGACGATTTGGAGAAATTTTTTGGCAAAGATGAAGCTGATGCAAAAGAGGACAAAGAAGTCGATGAAAGGAAAGTGGACCAAGATTTTATAAATTTGGAAGAAATATCTAACACTGCCGAATATAATCTCATAACCCCAGGAGTTCAAAAAAGACCAGTCAGGACAAAGAAAGAAAGCCAATACCTGAAGTCGCAATGGTTGGCTCAGCTAAAGGCAATAAAAGGTTTGAATGAACTGTAGAATGAAAAAATTATAAATATTCTAGAATACGTAAATGATGAAACTCAGCAAGAGTAAGTTTATAACCGTTCGCCAAATTCTTCAACATAACTTAATCAATACTACACTTTTCTCACCACATCGACTTCTATTGTTTGACAAAAACCTTATTGATGAGATGCACCATTCGTATGTCAAAAGAAGGTGGGTTAAATATTTGTTAAGCGACAAATGGATCGATTCCCATGTGAGACTGCTTATTCCATCAACAATTTATGTTTAGTTGCATTGTTAAGATACTAATTAAATTTTTGCATTCAGATTGTCGATGAAATTTCTAAATTGTTAAACTGTGACAGGTTGGAAAGTGCCCAAGAGTTTTTTTCTTGACAAATCATGGTGTAAGTTGTGATACGGTTTCGTAGTTATTTACAAATTTAATTCATTTTATCTTCGTATCATAACCCCAATCTTTTTTTGTTTACCACAGACAAAATTGACCACCAAGCATTTCGATATAAATCAGAATGGAGTAAAGGAAGTGTTTGACCAAGTATTTGAATTCTTGAAAAGTGGCATCAGTTTGGATGTGACTGTTGTGTTGAAATCAAATAGGGTAAGATTGTGATATTTTATAAGGGCATGGTTTCATTGAAAAAGCTTCGTTATTCAATTCATTATAAGTTTTTTATAATATTATTTTACATACAGTTTTTCTTCCCCGTATGATACACTTCGCACTGGACTTTATTTGTGATTGATTTGGAAAAGAAAACCATATTCTATTGTGATTCGTTGAAAACATCAAACATTTCAGAAGTTGATGCAACAATGGTAAAACCCTAAACCCAATTACAATATGTTATTTGCCGAAGATTTTGAGTTGGTAATTTTGTGACATCATCATAATCTTTTCACAGCTTAGATTTTTGGCATACATGTATTGTGATGATTTTTGTGGGGACTTGACTAAATTCAAAACCAAAAGGGTCCAATCGCCAAAACAAATTGATACGGAAGTCTAACGCAATTAAACATATTTTTTAGACTTTGAAAATGATTTTTTGCTTTAACTCAATGCAATTGATTATAGTGACTCCTGTGGCGTTTTCATGATAAGATGCATACAATTGTTTGATGGCGGAGATAAATATCTTTCAACACGGTGAGTGGTAGATGATTTTAGAGCTTGAATGTGTATTAAAAATATAGAATGTGTATTAAAAATAAAATAAAAATTCCTTGCAGGAAACCCCACACGATCTTAGAAGTCTAATTGTGTTAGACCTTCTATACCATCTGTGCAACACTTTTAGACATATATTTGGGTTTCTTGATTGAAGGATGTTGATGTATTTTGTGCAGATAGACATATATTAAGTGCATATTGGTTGTGCAATTTTTGAACAATAGGATGTGCAATTTTTGTATGTCAGTTGGTTATTGCATATGTATTAATTGTGGGTATGTAAAAGAATGAAACAACAACACCATGAGTAGTTTTTGATACTACAAATGCAAGAGTAGTTGATTGGAATTGTAACATTTTTTTTCATCATACTTATAAGCTTGTACATGCAGCAGTGATATACCCAAAATTTTTAAACATTAAATAAAGAATAAAACTGGTCAATTTAACAACGTTAATACCAAATAACGCATACACAAAACCAAATTCTGCAGTATTTGTAACATATGCAACAAATACATTAAAACCCAGTGCAATAAAGAATACAACAAATATTATAAGTAATTATAAAATATGGATTTAGAGCTGTAGAATTAAAATGGAATGTTGGTTTTACCAAGTGCAGTAAAGATTTTATCCAAATGCAACAACATAAGGATTATCATTTCCATCCGTCGACTGGTAATAGTGAAACACTATTTATAGCAGACTTAGCAGAGTTAGTACCAAACTCAGCGGGATTACAACCATGTACATGTGGGTTTTATATATATATATATACAAAATCTCTGTGAAATATATTTCCAAATAACATAACAAACATGCCCCCAAAATAAAATCATACATATTTCAATATTCAGAAATATGAATTATTTGTAAATGGATGAACCACAAGTGGCAAGATACTAAACCCTAACCCCCACAATACCCTATACCAACAATAGAAACATATGTATTCCAATGTCGTAACATTATTTATACTAAATTCAGCAACATTATAACCAGAAGCCACATTATCACTACCAAATTTAGCAAATCAAATATTTTGAAATGTTTGGAAATGTGATTTAATTGGTCCCCATGTGGTAAGGATGATCCTGGGATGTTATAAAATTACAAAATAGCTTCCCAACATTTTTAAACATTAAATAAAGAATAAAACTGGTCAACTCAGCAATGTTAATACCAAATAGCGCATACACAAAACCAAATTCCGCAATATTTGTAGCATATGCAGCAAATACACTAAAACCCAGTAATTATGTACATTTAAACTATTGGATGTCCATGAACCCCCACTGCAAATAACATTATTGGGATGCATCAAAGAATACTGTAAATATTATAAGTAATTGTAAAATGTGGAGTTAGAGCTGTAGAACTGCAGCGTTGGTTATACCAAGTGTAGTAAAGATTTTATCCAAATGCAACAACATAAGGATTATCATTTCCATCCGTCGATTGATAATTGTGAAGCACTATTTATAGCAGACTTAGCAGAGTCAGTACCAAACTCAGAGGGATTACAACCATGTACATGTGGGTTTTATATATATATTTTTATCAAATCTCCATGAAATATATCTCCAAATAGCATAACAAACATGCCCGCAAAATAAAATCATACATATTTTAGTATTCAAAAATATGAATTATTTGGAAATGGATGAACCACAAGTGGCAAGATACTAAACCCTAACCCCCACAATACCCTAAACCAACAATAGAAACATATGTATTCCAATGTCTGATAGGAGCTCAATATTGGTTATTTTTCGCCCCTATCTTGTCTTTGTTATGTTTTTACATTCCCTTACTTGGTATTTTTATCTCGTTTGTGTGTGTAAGCAAGTTTTAGGAGCTTAACGAAGAAACAATGCTAATATCGGTGAATTAACTGAGTTCGTGTTCATTTCTATCTCGAGAAAGGAATCAAGAGGCGTGCTAGAGCAAAGAAGAGTTACCGGAGGGCAAAATAGTCATTCCCGACATCGTTATCTCATCGAAGGGAAAAAATTTCATTTTCAAACATTATTACTTCATCCAAAAGCAGCGGGAGTCAAAAGCGACCAGTCTAGCTCAAAAATGAAAAGACGAGTTTTTAAAGCAAAAGATGCACAATACCCAACGTCGTAAGAGAGAAAAAGAGGCAGATTGGACCTGAGCTACGCTTTGGTTTGGACCCTACGCCCAAACGTAGGTCAGGACCGTAGCCTACGCCCTATACTTACTCTCAAGCGTAGGTCAGGACCATAGGTCCACCTTGTGGCCACGTGATCCCTTTACGTGTTGAAGTTGTTTCGAAATTGTTTCAGAATTTTCCAATTTTGTCCCTACTCAAGCAAAACTATCTACAATTGATATGTGCACTTGCAGAAGGGTAAAATCTAAAGTGTCGTTAAGGTGTCATTTTTAACCATATATTTTGCACACACCTGACGCCCACCAAGTTTTTAGCGTCGTTGCCGGGGACTTGGCATTGTTCAATAGCTTTAGTAGTTTATTTGCATTGCGTTATTGTAGAATAAAGCTAAATTTGAATTTTTTTTGTGATTTTCAGGTACAATTGAAGAGCGCAAAATGAAAAGAGAAAGCTGCTGAAGTTGCATCTAGACCCTTTGTGAGTTTCAATTTTGCTTGGTTTTTGCATTTAATTTTTAGCTTTGCTTTTTTATCATAGTTTAGATAAATTTAGAAGTAGTTTAGTTAATTTTCTTTATTTCAAAAATAAAAAATAAAAAAAATTTACTGTATGTCCGATTTATCGACGCGTTCAAATTCAAATTTTGCGTTAGTTGTATACGACCCGGAGATCGAAAGAACTTTAAAGCGTTTACGAAAATCTATTGAAGAGCGTCGTCAAACAGAAGAGGTCGAGATGGGTGACCAAAGTGTGAATCAACAGAGGGGACCAGATACCTCATTGAAGGGATTCTACGCATCGGACGCGTATGAATCGTATGCTGAATTTGAAGAAGAGGAAGGTGAAAAGCATTTTGAGATCAAGACGAATGTGATCAACATGCTCCTAAAGTTCTTTGGTCTCAGGATAGAAGATTCGTACCAGCATGTCAATGAATTCTTAGAAGTTGCATCAACTATTAGGTATGGTGGTTTGCCTAAAAATGATTTAAGAGTGCGTCCCTTCCCATGGTCTTTATAAGACAAAGCAAAAAGATGGTATATTAAGTTGACCAAAGAAACTAAACTTGACTAGGAAACACTTAAGCAAGAATTCTTAAAAAAACATTTTCCCATAGGAAAGACTTCAGAAGCACAAGATGCAATTAAGCGATTCAGATAGTTGCTAGGAGAGCAATTTCATGATGCGTGGGAAAGATACAATGAGATTTTGTATAAATGTCCCCACCATAGGTTTTCTGATCAAGATGTTGCTAGAAATTTTTACATGGGTGTAGGTAAAAAGCATAAAAATCTGATAGATGCCTCTACATAGGGTCAGTTTACCTTGAAACCTGCAAGAGATCTTTTAGAGATGTTTGATAATATCAGTAAAAATGCCCCCCAGTATGAATCTGATCTGAGGTCTAAAGATGGAAAGGATAGGCGATCTGAAAAAAGCATTTGAGGTTAATCATGATATGAAAAATCCAATTGAATTGATAAAGGAGATGTTAGAGCGATTTGAAAAACTTCTTACCCAAAGAAGTCATTCTCTTAAAAGAGAAGTTTTTAAGGTTGAACCAGATTATTCTCAAAATGAGTGTGATGACGTAATTTCTGTTGATGTCAATGCAGCATGAAATTACTTAAATAATGCCCCGTTCTTCAACTCATACTCACCAAATAATTGAAATCATCCATTCATGTCCTATAAGTCCACAAATGTGGAGAATCCTCCAGAAAAAGTTCAACAAGGACAGTGGTCCAACTCCCAATCCAATTTTCAACCAAGGCGGTAATTTATCTCGCAGCCAAGGTTCCAATAGAGCCAACAATCATTCCAATCTCAACCAACTATATTGGCTCACAATTCTCAATCAAATTTCCAACCTAGACAGCCACCTAATAATTCTCTAGCTCTTCAACTAGTTAATAACAACCAAGCTATCCAACCATTCCAATATCAGCTTCAGCCTCAAAGAAGCCAAGCTCCCCCACCTAGTTTCTAAAATAACAGGATAGAGCAGACCTTGGTGGACCTCCAAAATCAGATGGGTGTTCATACTCAAGCACTAGCCCAAATCACCATGCAGTTAGGACAAATGGAAAATCAGAGAAATACTAGAGAGCTAGGTCAGTTTCCTAGTCATCCTATCGCTAACCCAAAGATTTAGCAAGTGCAAGAGCTTGGATCATTTACCAATGATAATAATGAGTCTGTTCAAGCAATTATGACTCTAAAAAGTGGAAGGGTAGTGGAGAGCAGAATGGAGGAAGAACATAAGGAAAGGTTGTGTAGAAGAAAACAAGTTGATCAAGCTCAAAGGAAGGAAGCGGAAAAAGCACAACAGAAAGAGGTTGAGAGCAGAGAGGCTGAAGTTCAGACAGATAAACTGCCAATGGATAAGAGTGTCGACGAGACATTGCTTGATGAGCCAGACATGACGAACTACGATGAGGCACCGTCATTTCCTCAATGTCTTAGAGAACTGGCTAAGTATGGGAAGATGAAAGAATCTGATATGTTGGATACATTCCGACAAGTCAAGATTAATCTGCCACTCTTAGACGTGATTGCCCAAATCCCACCTTATGCTAAATTTTTTAAGGATCTCTGTATGCAGAAGAAGAGTAGCAAAGCAAAGAATCCAAAGAAAATACTCTTGACTGAGCAAGTGAGTTCACTGATGTTAAGCAATACTCCACAAAAGGGGAAAGATACCTACTATGTTTATTACATTGAGTATATGTGATTTTATTTTCGCACTATGAGGACATGTGTGCGTTTAAGTTTGGGGATGCGTATATCATGAAAATGTATTGGAAAATGTCATGAAAAAAAAAATTAACCCAAACGTAGGGTAGTACGTGGGTGGGCCAGAAAAATTGAAAATTTTGTTTGTTTTTGGGATGTTTTGTACTTATACTTGTATTAGAATTTGTTTAAGTTATTTTTAGGAATTTGTGTAGAATGTTTAGAGTAATCCTAATCTGACAAGGAAACTGCAAATAGAAGTTAGATTAGTTATTGTTTCCCCTTTCCTAGTCAATTAAGGGTTTTAAATCATTTTTCTCTTATAATTCTACTATATCCATCTATAAATACATCCATAGGATAAACATAATTCACAATTCTCAAGGAGTAAGCATTAGATTGTGTATTCTTCTTTTATTCTTTCTATTTCGAGGATGGTTAGTATGGATAATGCTAATGAAGATTATTCTAACCCGGAAGAATTCATGGAAGGGACGGAACCATATGTGGTCATGGAGAGCACGAATAAAGGAGCTACAAGTCAGAAGGGAAGTTGAACCACACCAAAATCATTTTTGTAGTGTCGGTTGCAATTTGAAGAGATATTTCATCCGGCGAAGATGAATTGAGTATTAGTTGCGCCCGGAAGGAAAATCCTTAGAGAATGAGGATTAAAGAGTCTAGAAAATCGGTGGGTGAAAAGGTGTATCTGGGCTTGGTCAAAAAATTCTATGAAAATATGATAATTTTGGGACAGCCAGGATTTGAGGTGATGAAGGCTAAAGTGACTCAGTGGAGTGCTCCTGTTGTGATTGGAAGAAGAAGTATTGCTGATGCATGGAATATACCAATCGGTACTCTGGTAAACTTACAAGGATTAGTGAAGGAGCATCCGGTAGTATGGCCACATAAAGATGAGGAGATGGTTCGGGAATTGTGTGCAGTATCAGATCCGAAAGATAAGATATGTGATAATTGGTGGTTGAAGTCAGATCTGCTTTATTTGGATTGTGTCATTGCGGCTCAACTTCAGCCTAATAATCAAACTAGTGCAAGAGATTACACTATGCTTAGAACTTTGTATGCCCTAACTCATGGGTATGAAATGTGTGTTCCAACATTGATTATGGTTGAGATGTCGTATGCTCGAGCGATTATAAATAGAGAATGGGCGGGTGCCGATAAATGTGAATATTATCTTCCATACCCGTTTTTACTATCAAAGATCATTGCTGAGCAGTTGGGTGATAGAATGAAGGAATTGGATGAGATGCGGTGGACATTTATGAAAATATATCTGGAGGAAGATTTAGAGAAGTTGAAAGAGACTGCAGACTGCTGGATATGGTTGAAGAGTGTCGTGTTGAGTGATGAAGACGAAGAGGCGGACTAGGATTTAGGTTTAGGAGTTTTAGGTTATTTTATTTGTAGGGACGGTAGACCCTTAAGGCCACGTATTTGTTTCTTTTATTTTTATTTTAGGATTGTAGGCCCTTAAGGCTAAATCAGTTTTTTATTATTATTTTTTTTGTCATAAAAAAATTCAATAAAAAAAAAAGAGAATCTTTGATTCATTGAAAACATGTGTCAATTTATAGATATTTATGATGAAATTTCTTTTCCATTGTTATGATTGGGTATGTGTACTTTGTTGATGATATCTCCAGGTGATCCAATTCAAGTTTGGGGGAGAGGATTTGTGCTTTGCTTTGGAATCCAGAATTGAGCTTCAAGGATAACTGTATATGTTCTCCTATTTTATTTTTGACCATGGGGACATGGTCTGATTTAAGTTTGAAGGTGAGGGTATAGTATTACAGGGAATAAAATTTTTCGAGAAAAAAAATTTTTGGAACAATTCTTTATTTTCACGCATGAATGTTTGGCATTTACAGTTTGATTAAGTTTATGTATATGATGCATGAGTAATATGTGATGTGATGTTCCCGCTCATAAAAATAATGATTAGATCGAGTTAGTAAAGTGATGTGGTTTACATAGGTGAGTAATTAGTGAAATTGAAATTAAGAAGGACGACTTTGACCTACAAACACAAACACACATTCACAATGAGAAATAGGTTGATTTTTTACTATGTAGTTGAAAATTAATTTTTCCACAATAAAAGAGGAAAAGGGGAGTTGTTATGGTTGAAATGGAGAAAATTAAAAAAAATGAGAAAATAAAATGCAAAAAATAGTTCTTTGATTTGAATAATCGGGTTTTGATATCACCAATATCACTGTTCACGTTTAAAGGGGAGAAGACTGATGAGCATAAATATCATGGAAGAAGCTCGAGCCCAGTTGGTCGGGACTAAAAATTCTGGTTGGAAAGTCAGGAGATTTAGAAAGACAAAAAGGGATGAAAATTGGAAAGATGAAAAGAATATGTTTTTACTAAAATTAGCAAAGTTTGATCAATGAAGTAGGAGAAAAGAAACTGAAATTTTGTAGTTGAATGTTCACAAAATCACGGAAGGTTGTTTGGATTTTAAGTAGAAAGTATCAAAATCATTCACTTAAGTGGGTACCATTCATAACACGAAGCTTGATATAATTGTTGTTTGGTAGTGAGTGGGAATATTTTCATTCATATTATCTTATATGTTGAATCATAGCTTATTTGACTTGTGTGTGTGAACTCATGAATGCGTAATTACAAAAGAATTGAGATGTTTGTAGGTACCATAACTGGAAACCTTCACAAGACTTCACTCGTCCACTAGGGGTAACCTATGGGTTTAAAAGGCTTGTTACACATGCTAAGTGTAATCGTTGACCCTCACGAAAGCAAGGGATTAGATTAGAGTAGATAGCTTAGATATAATAAGAATCATCACAGTCAGTTCTCTTTGAGTTTATTGCTAAGGGACTAGCAATATGTAAGTTTGGGGGTGTGATAGGTGCTCAATATTGGTTATTTTTCGCCCATATCTTGTGTTTGTTATGTCTTTACATTCCATTACTTGGTATTTTTACCTCATTTATGTGTGTAAGCATGTTTCAGGAGCTTAATGAAGAAACAGAGTTAATCTCGGTGAATTAACTGACTTCGTGTTCGTTTCTCTCTCGAGAAAGGAATCAAGAGGCGTGTCAGGGCAAAGAAGAGCTACCGGAGGGCAAAATAGTCATTTCCCGACATCGTTATCTCATCGAAAGGAAAAAATGTCATTTTCAGACATTATTACTTCATCCAAAAGCATCGGGAGTCAAAGGCGACCAGTCTAGCTCAAATATGAAAAGATGGGTTTTTACAGAAAAAGATGCACAATACCTTACGTCGTTAGAGAGAAAAAAAAAGGCAGATTGGACCTGAGCTACGCTCTTGAGCTACGGTTTGGTTTGGACCCTACGCCCAAACAAAGGTCAGGAGCATAGCCTACGCCATATACCTACACCCAAGCATAGGTCAAGAGCGTAGGTCCCACCTTGTGGCCATGTGATTCCTTTACTTGTTGAAGTTGTTTCGGAGTTGTTTCAGAAATTTCCAGTTTTGTCCCTATTTTGATATTTTAAGTGATTGGTGATTCCAAAACTCTACATACAGGCTTATACACATATTTACATCAGATTTTAGAGATATTATTAATGTATTATGAAATTACAGAAAAGGGCAACCATTAGGGTTTCCCTCACTTGTCTATAAATATGAGAGGTTTAGGTTTAGGTGAGAGGCTAGTTCTGGTTCTGATTTTCACGTTCATTCAATAAGTTCTCAAGTTCAAAGTTCAGACTTAAAGAGAACCACCATAGAAGACCTAGAGATCCGGAGAAGAAGACTATGGAGAGCGTTTCTACACCGACAATGCAGATTCTCTTCGCCATGATCAACTAACTCGGTATCTACGGTTTTCTCTCAAAACCCTAGCCAAGTAATGTAGTTCTAATTTTATTTTCAATTGTAGAGATGGGAAACTGTGACTATACTATGATGATTGTGTTAGATGAGAGATCGTTTTTATTCATGATACAAGTTTATATATTTGAATTGATTCTTGTCTGAGACTTTTCGAATGTATTTATCTTACACAATCACAATTATTCACTATAGGCTGGAACTCAGATGTTTAGTCTTGAGATGGGTTGTCGCTATCCGGTTGAGAGTAATCCTTTTTGGGGTCAAACTGCTGGCGCGGTGCGACCTAATTCACAGTCAATGTATCGCCATCATGCAATTGAAATAAAATTTGGACTATGTTATGCGGTTAGTGGTGGAGTGAGGAAATCCTAGTTTTCTCTCTCTCTGAATCACAACCATTATTTATTATTACTTTCTGTTTTTACTTTCATTAGTATTAGATAATTCACAAAACCAAACTATTTTTGAAATATATAATTCAGTGTTTTTAGACTATTGAAGTGAACAATCCTCGTCTCTGTAGGATTGATATTCCCCTACTCAAGCAAAATTGTCTACAATTGATATGTGCGCTTGCAGAAAGGTAAAACCTAAAGTGTCGTTAAGGTATCGTTTTTAACCACATATTTTGCACACACCTGACACCCTCCAATGTCGCAACATTATTTATACCAAATTCAACAACATTTTAACCATATGCCACATTATCACTACCAAATTCAGCAAATCAAAGATTTAAAAATGTTTGGAAATATGATTTAATTGGTCCCAGGTGGTAAGGATGATCCTGGGAAGTTATAAAATTACAAAATAGCTTCCCAAAATTTTTAAACATTAAATAAAGAATAAAACAAGGATAACTCAGCAACGTTAATACCAAATAATGCATACACAGAACCAAATTCCGCAATATTTGTAGCATATGCAGTAAATACACTAAAACCCAGTAACTATGTACACTTAAACTATTGGATGTCCTTGAACCCTCACTGCAAATAACATTATTGGGATGCATCAAAGAATACTTCAAATATTATAAGTAATTGTAAAATGTGGAGTTAAAGCTGTAGAATTAAAATGCAACGTTGGTTTTACCAAATGCAGTAAAGATTTTATCCAAATGCAACAACATAAGGATTATCATTTTCATCTTTCGACTAGTAATTATGAAACACTATTTATAGCAGACTTAGCAGAGTCAGTACTAAACTCAACGGGATTACAGCCATGTACATGCGAGTTTTATATATATATTTTTACCAAATCTCCGTGAAATATATCTCCAAATAGCATAACAAACATGCCCGCAAAATAAAATCATACATATTTCAGTATTCAGAAATATTAATTATTTAGAAATGAATGAACCACAAGTGGCAAGATACTAAATCCTAACCCCTACAATACCTTAAACCAACAATAGAAACATATGTATTCCAATGTCGTAACATTATTTATACCAAATTTAACAACATTATAACCAGATGCCACATTATCACTACCAAATTCAGCAAATCAAATATTTTGAAATGTTTGGAAATGTGATTTAATTGGTCCCTAGGTGCTAAGGATGATCCTGGGAAGTTATAAAATTACAAAATAGCTTCCTAAAATTTTTAAACATTAAATAAAGAATAAAACTGGTCAACTCAGCAACGTTAATACCAAATAACGCATACACATAACCAAATTCCGCAGTATTTGTAGCATATGCAGCAAATACACTAAAACTGAGTAACTATGAACACTTAAACTATTGGATGTCCTTAAACCCTCACTGAAAATAACATTATTGGGATGCATCAAAGAATACTGCAAATATTATAAGTAATTGTAAAATGTGGAGTTAGACCTGTGGATTAAAATGCAGCGTTGGTTTTACCAAATGCAGTAAAGATTTTATCAAAATGCAACAACATAAGGATTATCATTTCCATCCGTCGACTGGTAATTGTTAAGCACTATTTGTAGCAGATTTAGCAGAGTCAGTACCAAACTCAGCAGGATTAAAACCATGTACATATGGGTTATATATATATATATATTTTTACCAAATCTCCGTGAAATATATCTCCAAATAGCATACCAAACATGCCCACAAAATAAAATCATACATATTTCAGTATTCGGAAATATGAATTATTTGGAAATAGATAATCCACAAGTGGCAAAATACTAAACCCTAACCCCCTCAATACCCTAAACCAACAATAGAAACATATGTATTCCAATGTCGCAACATTATTTATACCAAATTCAACAACATTATAACCATAGATAACATTATCACTACCAAATTTAGCAAATCAAATTTTTTGAAATGTTTGGAAATGTGATTTAATTGGTCCCCAGGTGGTAAGGATGATCCTGGGAAGTTATAAAATTACAAAATAGCTTCCCAAAATTTTTAAACATTAAATAAAGAATAAAACTGGTCAACTCAGAAACAGTAATACCAAATAACGCATACACATAACCAAATTCCGCAGTATTTGTAGCATATACAAAAAATACACTAAAACCCAGTAACTATGTACACTTAAACTATTGGATGTCCTTGAACCCCGACTACAAATAATATTATTGGGATGCATCAAAGAATACTGCAAATATTTTAAGTAATTGTAAAATTTTGATTTAGAGCTGTAGAATTAAAATGCAGCATTGGATTTAGTGCATTAAAGATTTTATCCAAATGCAACAACATAAGAATTATCATTTCCATTCATCAACTTGTATTTATGAAACACTATTTATAGCAGACTTAGCAAATTCAGTACCAAACTCAGCGAGATTACAACCTTGTACGTATGGATTATATATATATATATATATATTTACCAAATCTTCGTGAAATATATCTCCAAATAGCATAACAAACATGCCCGCAAAATAAAATCATACATATTTCAGTATTATGAAATATAAATTATTCGGAAATGGATGTGGCAAGATACTAAACCCTAACCCCCACAATACCCTAAACCAACAATAGAAACATATGTATTCTAATGTCGCAGCATTAGTTATACCAAATTCAACAACATTCTAACCAGATGCCACATTATCACTACCAAATTCAGCAAATCAAATATTTTGAAATGTTTGGAAATGTGATTTAATTGGTCCCCGGGTGGTGAGGATGATCCTGGGAAGTTATTGATAGGTGCTCAATATTGGTAATTTTTTGCCCCTATCTTGCGTTTGTTATGTCTTTACATTCCGTTACTTGGTATTTTTATCTTCTTTGTGTGTGTAAGTATGTTTCAGGAGCTTAATGAAGAAACATAACTAATCTCGGTAAATTAACTGAGTTCGTGTTCATTTCTATCTCGAGAAAGGAATCAAGAGGTGTGTCAGAGCAAAGAAGAGCTATCAAAGGGCAAAAATATCATTTTTAGACATTATTAATTCACCAAAAAGCATCAAGAGTTCAAGTCGACCAGTCTAGTTCAAATATGAAAAGACGAGTTTTTACAGCAAAAATGCATTATACTCTACGTCATCTGAGAGAAAAAGGGGCAGATTGGACCCAACCTATACTTCTAAGCTACGCTGTGGTTTTGGACCCTTCGCCCAAGACCTACACCCAAGCATAGGTCAGGAGCGTAGGTCCCACCTTGTGGTCACGTGATCCCTCTATGTGCTGAAGTTGTTTCGGAGTTGTTTCAGAATTTTCCAATTTTGTCCCTACTTCGATATTTCAAGTGATTGGTGATTCCAGACCTCTACATACAGGCTTATACACATATTTACATCTGATTTTAGGAAATTATTCATGTATTATAAAATTACGGAAAAGGACAACCATTAGGGTTTCCCTCAATTATCTATAAATACTATAGGGTTAGGTTTAGTTTTGGAGAGTTCTGTTTTTAAGTTGAGTTCTAATATTGTTTTTGGAGGTTGGTTCATGCACGTTCATTCATAGAGTTCTTCTATTGAAGACAACCACCATAGAAGACCTAAAGATCTGGAGAAAAAGGCCATGGAGAGCGTTTCTACACCGACAATGCAGATTCTCTCAGCCATGATCAACTAATTCGGTATCTAGGATTTTCTCGCAAAACCCTTGCCAAGTAATATAGTTCTGATTTTATATTCAATTGTAGAGAGGGGAAACTTTGACTATACTATGATGATTGTGTTAGATGAGAGACCGTTTTTATTCGTGATACAAGTTTATATATTTGAATTGATTCTTGTCTTAGACTTTTCAAATATATTTATCTTACAAAATCACAATTATTCACTATGGACTGGAACTCGGATGTTTAATCTGTGATTTTCTACATAATGGTGGTCATAAACTCAAAACCCTAGGTTGATATAGGCCATGCCCTGACAAACTGATATAGACATGCTATAGTTTATTTTCATACTTTAATTTAATGCTTTAATTTACTTTTCTGTTAGTAGTTGGCATGCACTAATCAGTTTAGTCTTGAGATGGGTTGTCGCGATCTGGTTGAGAGTAATCCTTTTTAGGGTCAAACTGCTGGCGCGGTGCGACTTGATTCACAGTCAATGGATCGCCCTCATACAATTGAAATAGAATTTGGGCTATATTATACGATTAGTGGTGGAGTGAGAAAATTCTAGTTTTCTCTCTCTGAATCACAACCATTATTTATTATTGCTTTCTGTTTAATTTTCATTAGTATTAGATAATTCACAAAATAAAATAATTTTTGAAAAACTATAATTTAGTGTTTTTAGACTATTGAAGTGAACAATCCTCGTCTCTGTGGGATCGATATTCCCCTACTCAAACAAAACTATATACAATTGATTGTGCGGTTGCAGAAGGGTAAAACCTAAAGTGTCGTTAAGGTGTCGTTTTTAACCACATATTTTGCACACACCTGACGCCCACCAGTTATAAAATTACAAAATAGCTTCCCAAAATTTTTAAACATTAATTAAAGAATAAAACTGGTCAACTCAGCAACGTTAATACCAAATGACGCATATATAGAACCAGATTCCGCCATTTTTGTAGCATATGCAGCAAATCCCTTACCTTAGTATCTATTAATTTATGAATTAAAATTATTTATAACTGCAGCAGTGTTACAACCAAAAATCAAACCAATATACAACATCATTACACCCAAATGCAGTAGCCCCTTTTGAAACCTTAAATTTCAAAACCACTTTTTTATCTCATTTCATCCACTACCCGCCTCACTGCAGTGTGCATCCAACGCATCCATCCTCTTGCTCAATGATTGCAGAAGTTACCTCCAAGGATTAATCAGTTTTCTTCTCCTTCAACTTTTGTGTTATCTCTACCAGGTAAATGTCTCATATTCTTCATATTCTTCTACCTCCCATTTCAAAATCCCTAGAAATAGTTCGTGATGATTTTATTATGATTTAAGCAAATACTTCAATATACAGTAGGATTTTGCATTCCATTTTCTATGGGTTTAAGCAAATACTTCAATATACAGTAGGTAAGTTGATTATATAAGATTCAAAACCATAGAATTTAGGAACTGATAGCTTCGTAGGCATGTGAGAATTTTGTATACTTCAAAATATGATATTTTGCATCATGAATAAAAATCAAATGTTGCTAATGTTTGAACGAATTGCAACACGTGATTTATATAATTTTTTTGAATAATTTTGTTGCAAAGCGTGCAGATTCTCACCCATCAAAATATTCATCATGCCTCGAGGTAAGAGATCTCGTACGTCTCAATCTGACCCTATGGAAGTCGATAATGTACTATTCAGGAATCTCGATACGAAGAAGGTATATGAAAGTAGTTTCTTAAACTATGAAGTGTCGAAGGGTAAAGTAATTACAAAAGAAACATGCGAGAAATTGGGACTCGATGCTTACAACTACTTCAATGGCATAGGTTGGGGTGATTTTGTTTCCCTTCAACTTCCCTGTTATCCAAAACTTGTACGGATATTCTATGCTCATATTGTTGATGTGAAAGGTCAAAAGTTCACCTCGTATGCAAAAGGGAAGGAAATTGTTATCACAAAATAGAAGTTGGGAGATATCTTTAATCTTAAAAATGGCGAAATTTCTATCTATTGCAAGAACAAGTGGCCAAATGTATATGGTTTTGATCCGGTTGAAGTGTTGAGGCAGTTGTGTAATGATCCAATAATTACCAATGATGACCGCATAATAGCTTAGATGCGCGGGTGATTCACAATATCATTACTTATAACATCATGCCTAAAATCAGCAGCCACTCGGATGTCTCTCGTATGGAAGTATTTATCATTTAGTGCCTTTTGTTGACCCAAGGTTTTTCATCATGAGTAAACATGTCATTTTGATGATAACAAACCATTGAATGTGGTGAATTTAATGTCTACTTGAGTTATGCTTAATAGGTTGTTAATTCAAAATAAACTCAAGAGAGCTAGTGAATCCATGATAAGATCAAACAAATGTGCTTAGAGCTCAAAAAGACATTGAAGACAAGGATAGAGACATCAACCCAAAAGCTTAAAGAAATTGAAGATCAAAGAAATGGATAAAATAGGCTTGGGTGAGTGTTAGATTTAATGTAAAGTTATTTTTGAAATAACTTACTTGAAAACTCAACTCTTGACCAAATAGTATATAGGATCATGCATATCATTGACATCATTAATGAGTCCTTACATCATTAACATTAAACTATGAACATCATTGATGATATATTTATATATAGTCTTTGTTAAAGTTGAGTTAGTTCAAGCTTCCATAAGCTATGGTAGAACTCAACAAATAGGTTGTCCTAGAACCATAAACAAAATTCATATCACTTGAAATGGATTCTAGATGCATATTAAATCTTTGAACAAAATTGTTAAATCATGAAAAAGTTTTGTCTAATATTGAGAATTTGTCTAAATTGGAAAATCATTTTATGATCTCAATATTGACTTTAGGCATTTCAATTACCTTAATAAGTCTTTAAGACATCCTAGGAGTGTGTTTAAGACATTTCGGAAAAATCCCAAAAGATTTCATGAAAACCGTCAAGTGGGTTAGAAGTTTGAAATGAAGCTTCACATTCAAATAATCATATCGCACTCAAAAATGGGTTAAATGGAGCAATTAAAAACCCTAAAATCAATAGCTTGAAGTCCTCTTTCCAAAAAGCTAAAGAACGCCTCCATCCAAGTTACGAAACTCTAGTGATGACTAAAACAGTGAACTGCATCGGAAATGGGCTAAACCACCCAGT
Source organism: Cornus suecica (assembly GCA_963922005.1). Classification (NCBI taxonomy): domain Eukaryota; kingdom Viridiplantae; phylum Streptophyta; class Magnoliopsida; order Cornales; family Cornaceae; genus Cornus; species Cornus suecica. The sequence goes on from OY998244.1 coordinate 51,076,043, forward strand.
CGACTGCCTGTTGACCCAATCGACTGGGCCAAGAAGGCCAGTCGACTGGCTGAGTTAGAGAGTTAAAAATAAATTTCGAAATGAATTTTTGAAGACCCAGCCGACTGCCTGAAAACACCCAGTCGACTGCCTCATCCGGAATTTGAATTCTAACGGCTAGTTTCAGATCCAAAGTGTTCCAAAACTTCCCAAAACACCCCCAAACAACTATATTGTGTTCCTATGCTATATATATGCCTTATATGAGCCAAAAATGGGTTAGAGAAGATATGGATAGGAGTATGAAATAAATCTACCATTTATGCTTCATTTTTGTATTTGTACTTGGGTAGAAAACTCTCCTATAGGAATCACACCATTGTGCATCACTCATATCATCTTCTTGTGATTCATTCTTCCACATATTGAGTTAATATTTTCTATTGAGTATTTCATTTATGACTCTAAGTATGTGAGGAAGTGAGCTTTGAATTTCCATATATATCTATTGAGATAAAATGTTGTACACTCAAATTCCATTATTATTCTTCGTGAGTGAAAGACCAAGAAGTTGTATTGGCATGGGATGGGCTTGTTGAAGCTTTGTAAAAGTTTTTCTCTACCTTAAAAAGAGAGGATTAGGTTGGCTCTCTACCCGCAAAAGTGAACAAGGTTGGCTCTTCACCCGCAAGAAGGAACATGTAAGGGTTTGTTATTCACCCGGAAAGAAGGAAGCATGTAAAGGTTTGCTTTTCCCCGGAAAGAGAAGCACGATAGTGGAATCCTTGAGAAATTTTCTCAAGGCATGGACGTAGACCAAAGATTTGGTTGAACCATATAAAAATCTCGGTGTCTATGGTGTACATTTTCTCTAACCCTTATCTCTTTACTTTAAAAGTAATTGTCATTTTCAATCTTGAGCTTTATATATCAATGCTATGAAATTGCTTGTGTTTGTGTAATTAATGAAGATGTTAGAAAAATGAATAGTTGAAGTGAATTGATAGAACTTATCTTCAACACACCATAACATAAAATGTTTGGTTGAACCATGTAAAATCTTGATGTCTTGGTTTGTATTTTCTCTATCCCTTAATCTCTTTACCTTATAAGCAAATGTCATTTACAATCTTGAACTTCATATTAATGTCATGCTATGAAATTGCTTGTGGTTATAAATTCATGAGGAATATGAGAAAATATTAGTTGAAGTAGTTGATTGGATTGTGAGCATGATTGGATTATAGCTTAGACTATCATCTCATTTATTTTGCTATAAATCTTGTTACACAACATGTGTTTAAATAAAATGCTACTTCAACAAACCAAAGCCTTGAATATCTATATGAATCCCATGTGCTTGACAAAATGCTTATTCATCCTAACATTTACCTTGAGAGTATACATTCCTTTGTAAACTCTTTTAGGATATTTTCTAGACAATAACACTTGATGCATAATGTTCGTAAATGATGAAAGTGTTATTAGATGTTTTATTTGGTTAGGTGAATTGCATAGTCGGTCATTGGATGGTACTTCATATTCTAATTGAATCAATGATGCAATGTTTAATTTATGCAAATTATTATTGCATAAGTACAAGTATGAAATGAGGTAGTCACTTAAGGATTATCTATCTATCTAAGTGTTTGACTAGAGCTCTACAAAGATTATTTTTGTTAAAATAAAGTTAAACAAAAAAATTCTCAAAGTTTGTAATTGACCCTATTCACCCCCCCCTTCTAGGTGTCAATATGTGGCCAACACCTTCTAAATGGCGAAAAACTTGACCCAGCTCACATTATTTTCAATCATATATTGAATTGTAAGGCAAATACAAACAAATACTACTACGGCATTCCAATGACAAATATATTCATGGCTTATGATGTAGATTTGATGGGTGAGGAATCTCATGAAGTTGATGCACTGAATGAGAAATTTTTCGTCACAACCCTGCGACAAATGGGATTTGAGATGGATGACGGCAAATGGGTTACTCGTTTGACCAAACCCATGCAAACTTAAGCAAAGGCACTTGTTCCGGCGGATGACTAATCTTCATTGTTGCTTGAGGTAAAGAAAACGGTTGATGCTATGAATGCCAAAATTGACCATATTGAATTCAAAGTTGACAGTCTCGAACTTTTAGCAGAGAAGATGCTACTACGAATTGATCGCCTCGACCAAAATGTAAAAGAAATTCGAAGGAGTGCCGATTTGCCGCCTTTTTTATTTTGTTCATGTGGCCTTATAATGTTTAATACGTTTTTGGGAACTTCTACGACTTTTTTTTCTCATTCATGTGGCCTTATGTATGCAAAGTATGTTTTAAAAGCAATGTGTCGTGCTTTGAACAGTTCTTTTTTTATATTTGGAGATATACATTGTGTTATAACTTGATGATGCCAAACATTAATTTTATGTCATGTTTTCAAACTTGCATAATAACTTTCTGTTTGCAAAGCAATATTATTTCGGTATTCCAAAATTGTAGCATTTTTAATACCAATAGCATCAATAGTTGTACCAAATGCAGCAAATAAAATTAACAACGTGCAGGTTTATGTCATAAAATTAAAATAAAAAGAAAATAATACAATACGAATGTGAACACCGGATTCATTACAAAACAATTTGATCATTACAAATTTCTAAATTGAATACCACTACGACTTGAATCTCAAATTACAAACTGATAAACTTCAATTTTGTCCAAAATTGAGATCTAGCCATTTTCAATCTAAGTTGCATGTTGGATGATTTGGCAAAGTCTTCATTCAAGAAATTATACGTTAAGAAAATAATAGCACGTAAATTCTAAAGTAACTATTATATATTTAATAAGTTGTTTAACTTACTGAGGGAAAAAGAATTTTTCTCGCTAACGGTCTTAGGATATCATTTTTCTCTAAATCACCCACCTGCAAATATTTTAAAGATGCCGTATTCAGTCATCTTAGACAAGTTAAAATAATTTTTGAAGTAAATATAAGAACTATGCACTTACTGGATTTAAATTGAAATGAGCATGTGATATTGGAGTGTTACTAGTGTGGGAGGTGGGTAGTGGTGAATCTGGTTGCATATTAGAACATTCGGCACCCTAAGCACAATACCGAAGCATAAATTAGTTATCTAAAATTAATGAATACACTAAATTATATGCATATCTTGCTTACTCACATTACTTGTCACGCCCCAAATTTCCTAAGACTCCCGAACTGGGACATCCGAGGAATCCAGGTCGTGATTCATAAAATGAGCGACCAAAGAAAATACTAAACAACCACAAATCGGATGGAATCTTATTATCAATAATAATTCCATACACAACAAAGCGGAAGCTAAACCAAATGATACACAAGGCACGTCTAAGTTCCGAAAGAATACATCTCTACAACGATGTAACAATACTGAATACAAGGAAGGGATAGGCCAACAGACTGGCTCCCAAGAGGTACAACATCGACGGTCCCAATACAGGGAACAAGAAATGAAACAAAAGGTACAACTCTATATATATATAGCGTCCCAAACCCCGCAACAACATCAGTGCCACGAACCATCCTGCACTCCACGTTGTCCATAACCGAAACATTTCCTGCAAACTGGTGGTGTAAACCACCAGGCATACCGCTGCCGGGGTGAGCTCATTGAGCCCCGTAGGAGAAAGAAATCATAACCATCACATCCTACGACCATTCAAATCAAATGAAAACCAACCCGGGTACATGCATCTACCCTAGGTCAGTCAAATATCCCACCTGGCAATCACGCCAAGACGAGACCCCGGAATACATCCCACTAGTCCCCTACCATGCATCCACAAATAGGCCAATAGCATATAGTGAAACTATATCACAACAACATGAAATAACTCACACCTATATATATATATATATATATATATATATATATATACACGTATATATATATATACATACAAGGATATACAACCAATACCAGATACGTAGTACAACCCCCGTCATAGATCACTACGACTCGTACCCGTCAGTCCCACACTGACAATCAACACAGCACTATCACCTCAATACTATCACCAAATCATGGAAGTAAACCTCCTATTCATAACACTCTAGGAATGATAACACTTATAGTTCCTAGGCCACAGGCATACCGAACTCCAAAACCTCAAATCGTTATCGAATCATACTATCAATCACTTCACATGTCACTAATGACATCCATAAACCCAACACAAGGGTAAAACATTCATGTAAACCTAATATAAGTCACAAAGGTTTCCCAACAACAAAAGGAAGTGAAATGGATTGAATAACCCATCACACCGACCAATCAAAGGTCACATGTTCACCAAAGGGTAAAATGGTCATTTCAAGGGCAAAGATGTACTTTCAAAGGTTGCCCCACCTATTTGGACATAGGTTGAACCATAAAAACAAACGGGATCAAATTCAAAGCCCTGACGCAAGAGATATGAAGTTTTGAAAACGGTATCGGACAACGCCGATAAAAACGGAAAGTTGAAGTACCCCTCTTTCTCCAAGGGTAAGACAGTCATTTTAAATTTTATTTACAAATATTGTTCCTAGCACAAGCCATAGGAAGAAACGGGACCTTAATCCGAGTTACGAGGTGAGAGAAATGAATTTTCGAAAATCAGGAAAAATCCATCCAAAGCTGACCCAGTCGACTGGCTAGTTTACCCAGTCGGCTGTCTGATGACCCAGTCGACTGGCTCAATGACCCAGTCGACAGGCTGGACCAGAGAGTTCCAAAATTCTTACGGGAAAAGGCTTAGTTGACCCAGTCGACTGCCTGGAAGGGGCCAGTCGACTGCCTAGGTTAGAAAACCTCAAAAATGACTTCCAAACAGCTTCAAAGCCTTAGGAATCATGAGACGAAAGTCCTCAACTCATTTAGGGACTTTAGAAATGAGAAACTATCATTTAATCTCGGTTTAGTTTTATCAAAAATACTTTCTTGAAAATCCGTAAAACTAACCGTCTTGCCCCCGGTATCCGTTTTGGATACCACCGACTTTCAAAAGTCAAAATCCTTTATTCCTTGATTTTTAAAACCATTTCAAAACTTAAAGTTTTTGTCGGCATCACGGGGGTAGGCGAAAATGGGTTTTTCACTCAAAGACCAAATAGACTAAAACACAAGTCTTACGAACAATCCGTTTTCGGGAACAACCGAAACCAACGGAAAACCAAGTGATTTTAGAGACGCTCAAATGAGGCAAATGAATGAAGAACCGAAGTTCGAAAGTAACTTGAAGATAAGGGCAAGTGACTATACACAAGGCACTAACTCTAACTCAACCACACTTTACTTCACATTCGAATTCACCACCCTCTTAACCGGGAATGACTACAACTCCGACGACAATCCATTCCTTAAGACCGCTAAAGGGAACCTAGTGGCCGTTGCCACGGAACCAACTAGTTTTCAAATCAAGAACCCCTTCCGATTCTTTCAACCTCAATTTCATATTCGAAACCACATCACATAGGTTTCTAACAAGATCATAAGGTCATTATACACCATCAACCAAGATCACAACCTACACCGACTTTACTTATCACAAGTAAGCCCTTAAACCAACTCATATCACCCCCCTCCTCTTAGGGTATAATGGCACATAGCAATAAGCATAATTATTGATCTCACATTATACTTTAAATAAGTCATGGAATTTACATTTTTCACATCCTTCAATTCCAATTGAGCATTTTAAATAACAAATGAATTATTTCACAAAATTCATATTTAAACATGCTCCTCCATCACATGGAATAATATCATACTTCACATGTAAACATAACTCACATATACATGTCAAATGAAATCACATAAATGTCATGCAAATATAATGTGACTCAACACCACACTTTGCCCTATCATAGGTTAACGAATACGCACTCTACCCATAAATATGAGCTAACAGAGGGTCGCACCGGTACTTCCCAAGTGATTTTGAAACTTCTCACTTCAACAAGGAAGACGGTTTGCACGAGATGACCCGTGACCAAAGATTCGTCAACACGAATGCACGAGACGACCCACGACTTCGAGAATGAGACGACTCACCCTATACCCCATTCACAGCTCATTATTCTGTAGGATGGGAACACCCCCTGGCCAGTTGTTGCGACGATTCGACACAAAGACACCCCACATGATTTCATAAACCGCATATACCAACACTATATGCATCCAGTTTCAATGACAATCATGCCCCAACATAAATATGATTTCATAAACCGCATATACCAACACTATATGCATCTAGGTTTCAATGACAATCAATCATTAACATAAATATGTGATGCATCATATTTATATATAATATCCACATGAATCCAATATAATTCTCGAAATCTCTTTTAAACATGCTTTTAGTTCAATTTAGCAAGTTTTCACATATCACATCTCAACATGTCATGAAGTCCAAAAATACCTCCAAGGTACTAACCAAAGGAACTAGCCTAATCTCATTCTAAGGCTACCTCCCTAACACCCACATGCACATATGTATAACTACTCTTACACATACACACCACAATACCCACATATATATATATATATATATATATATATCCACATATACATAGGCATACAAACACACTTGCATATAAGAAATCTCAAGAACAACCACTTAGCTAGCATGCTTCATAACCCTATTCAATACTATCAAAAATACTCTATACACAAAGGTTAAGTCATATAACATGCTATAACCCTAACTTCATATTTCCAAGGATATACTTAGCAAATTTCATTTTAATGCTAGAAATCCTAGAATCCAATTTATCTTATTACACAATCACAAGATGGCTAGTTAGGAAGTTTTCCCCCTACCTCTTGAAGAGCAAACCACCAAAACCACCAAGCAAAGCCCATGAAACCCTAACTTTTCCTCAACCAAAATCCAAGGAGTAAACCGGTGGAAAGTTTCACCATGACCTCCTAACCATGAATCAAGCTCCAACACAAGAAGAGAGCAAGAAACATTTAGTGGTTATAACAAGAAACCCTAACTTGGTTTGAAATGGAAACACACAAGGGATGAAGAACACTTACCCATATTTAGCTTAAACCAAAGAAAAGGACACCATGAACCTCTTCTATGTTGATGGCCACACCAAAATCCCAACTTAGGGTGATGAATTCCACCCACAAGTGGAGAAGAACAAAGAGGAAGAAAATGAGAGAAAATGGAGAAGAAGAAGATGAAGTCTTGCAAAGTGGAAGACTTGCCATATGTAGAGATTCTCCACTCACACCACTCACCATCCAAGGGTCCATAATAAAGATGGGGAAAAGGAAATGAATCCAAGGGCTAGGAATAAGTCTTTCCAAGTGGAAGACTTATTACACAAATCACAAAACCCATTAATTTGCCAAACAAGGCCTTATCATCCAAGGGCCTAGAATGAAGATGGGAAATAATTAATCATCCAATGGTTGACAAAAAGTCTTGCCAAGTGGATGACCAACAATAATGGATTATTCCATTTAAGTGCCAACCAAACAAGGCCTTATGATCTAAGGGTCTAAAACAAAGATGGGAGAATGAGATCAAGGGCTAGGAATGAGACAACACATAAAATGTGGAAATGACCAAAATATGCCAAAGTTGGGGTTAATTACAAGAATGCCATCAAGCCTCTTAATTACCCTTATACCCCTTGTCATCCTCTCTAATTACCACTATGCCATCCATACACCAACACTTAGCCAATTCTTTACAATTTTCACTAATTGCTCCAAATATGAAATTACTCATATACCCCTAGGTCATTTCTTTCCCGAAATCGTTTCTAATAATTTTCATTAGTTACAACACGAAAATATAACAAGAATTTCATATAAGTTCTACACCGAACGTCTACACTAAACTAGGTTAGAACTTTCGAGAACGTAACACGATTGCCGAAGCTCCAACGAGAAAACGTTGCACGAACCCTCGTAGTCGTTGGCGATACTCAAATCCACAAAACCGGAAACGAAATACCACAAAGTCGTCCCGCTAAGTCCAAAACTTAAACGCAAAAAATTTACTCGTACCGAGAATACACAAGACGTTATGAATAAGTGATGTCGCAAAACATTAACACATGGAAAAGAATTCCAGAAAAGTGAAAGGAAAACGTGGGGCGTTACATTACTCTTCATGTTACCAACCTTTGCATAAGTTTTTTTCTTCTTTGCTAATGCAGCCTTATACCCTGCCTTCTCTTTATGCTTACTCTGTCCTCGCCAAGCATTCTTCTTTTTTAAACCATTTACACTTTTGTATTGTTCATCAAAAGGATTACCATCATCTGAAGTTGAGGCATTCGGTGTCGTTTTCCTTTTATCTACCGCAATAAACATGTTCTCAAAGTTTTTTTATCACCATAAGGTAATCTGCCTCACTTACCGCTGCAGCAACATTTAGCCGAGTCGTAAGATGACATAGCTTTCTGTACCGAAGAGCTTCTTACAGATTTGGATCAGCTTCGACTATATTACCAACGATGTCATGGACTGTTTCATCTCTAGCGCATCGCGTCCATCGTTTATGGATGTATTCCGTCAAAATTTCAGTTGCATGCAAGACATCTCTTAAATTTTTATCATATGGCAACATGAAATGCCTTCCATTTCAAATTTCCCACAATTACAAATTAAAAGGTTAATTTCTTTCACCCTCCTTAAACATCATTCTGATCAATGTCCTTCAACCAGGATAATATTATATATCAAGTCTACACCATCATCAACAATGTCGTCGCTGACATACGAATTAACCCCCCTTAGAAATTGCTTTTGAAACCGCTCGAATATTGGATTGGTGAATATGTTTCCAGCTTGTACTATCATTGATGAGTTGATTAATAATTTTGGTAACTTATTGCACAAATCAAACTTTGCATGTTTTTCATTATGCCATAATTGGCAAATCAATCTCTCAAAGTGCTTTAAAAAATCAGGAATAGAGTTATCCGATCTCAAGAAGTGTTTCAATGAGAATTAAAACTTTCACTAAGTTGTGTGGTTCTCATACTGGCACACCAATGATGTTTGACATAAGCCTTTGCCCATTTTCTCTTCAGTTCGAACAAATCTTTCAACCATCTATTTTCCGTAACATTGAACTCATCCAACATGTCATTCCACCCAAATAAAAATAAATCTTTATCATCAACATACTTCATGAATCGAAACAGAACACTTTTAATACCAACCTCATAGCGAATCAAATGTCCGACATGCTTCAATGCATTTTGCATGATGTGTCATATACACAAAAAGTGATTTGTATTCGGCATCATAATTTCCCAAGCTCTGCTCATCACGGCAACTTGGTCAATTAGAATTATCTTTGGAGCTTTGAGGGACATTGCTTGAAGAAAGGTCTCAAATAACCAAATAAATGACTCGGTTGTCTTATCATACATCAACGCATCACCAAATACTACAGTTTCTCTGTGGTGATTCAAGCCAACAAAAACAACAAAGGGTTGGTGAGCATTATTCACTTTATACGTTGTGTCAAAAATGACAACATCACCAAATAGAAAGTAGTCAATGATCATTCGGGCCTCTATCCAAAATATGTTAGTCATCAAGTTATCGATGTCCAATTGAGTGTCATAAAAGAAAAATAGATTTTTTAAAAGCCGACTCTTGAAATAACTAAGAATGCAGGTTGCCTCCCCAAATTATAGATGTTTTTGTCTTCTTGTTCTCAACATATTCTTAACATCCAATTTTGTAAATCCCAACGCTTCGCTTGTGCCAGCTTCTTTCACCATAAACTCGAATGATGAACCGACTCATATTCCACAGTCCTTTGCCAACTCAATCTCAAAACCTTGTGCTTCACCAATTTTTCGTTGAGATCGCAAGAACTCGATACAATCACCTTTAACCAATTTGTGATTGCGTTCTTCAATAAATTTGTCTACCACCAAATGTTGACTCTGCCTATTATATTTTACATGAATCATGGCCAAACATTTGGTCCTGGTCTCTGCTCTATGTTCTTTAACCATGCAATCCCTTTTATCTTTCGCTATTTTACCCTCCTTACAACAAACAATTTTACTAGTGGTGACGTGCCCAACATTCCTGAATTTATTGGTTTTAGATATTCTTATACCAAATCCAACAGCTCGGCCATATGCATTGTAAAACTCGTAAACTTTTTTCAAAATTCAGAAACACCATACCAATATGGAGTTTCAAATCCATTATGGTATCATAATCCATCTTCAAATTAGGTGGTAATGATCCTCATATGTTGTAGGAGATTAAAATCAAATTATTATAATTTGGCAGAAAATTATGAAGCACATTTGTTACCACATGCAGCATAAAACTGGATAATACATTAAATACAATGATGGAACGTAAAATCATACCCTCAACTTAGAAAACCAAAGATAATCTGTAGAATACTTTAAATACAATGATGTTAAACTTCCAAACACTTGATTCAACTATGAATTTATCTAAACAAATATAATCAAAACTAAAGAATTGTAACTTAGGATGGAATATACTTTAATACAACAAAATTTATAAACTACTTCATTCAACCTAATTAATTCAAGTTGTTTAGACTAACCAAACATAAGGCAACATGTGCAACAAATGATTTACCAAATACAATATGTTTAATATCACATGCAACATTAAACTGGAGAATACATTAAATACAATGATGCAACATGTGAAACAATTGTATTACCAAATACAATATTTTTCATACCATATGCAGCATAAAATTGGAGAATACTTTATATACAATGATGGAATGTAAAATCATACCCTTAACTTAGGAAACAAAGATAATATGGAGAATACTTTAAATACAATGATGTTCAACTTCTAAACACTTGATTCAAATACGAGTTTATCTAAACAAACATAATCAAAACTAAAAAATTGCAACTTAGGATGAAATATACTTTAATTCAACAAAGTTTACAAACTACTTCATTCAATCTAATTAATTCAAGTAGTTTATATTAAACAAACATAAGGCAACATGTGCAACAAACATATTACCAAATACATCATGTTTAATATCATATGCAGCATAAAAATGGAGAATACATTAAATACAAGATGCAGCATGTGCAATAATTTAATTACCAAATACAACATTTTTCATACCATATGCAACATAAAACTGAAGAATACTTTAAATACAATGATGCATCATGTGCAATAATCGTATTACCAAATACAACATTATTTATACCATATGCATCATAAAATTGGAGAATACTTAAATACAATTATGGAATGTAAAATTATACCCTCAACTTAGAAAACCAAAGATAATCTGGAGAATACTTTAAATACAATGATGTTCAATTTCCAAACACTTGATTCAACTATGAGTTTATCTAAACAAATATAATCAAAACTAAAAAATTATAACTGAGGATGAAATATACTTTAATACAACAAAGTTTACAAACTACTTCATTGAAGTTAATTAATTCAAGTAGTTGATACTAAACAAATATAATGTAAACAATATTGCAGATTTTTACCTTGAAAACTCCAGATTTTTGGAAAGTTGTGGAAAGACCAAGAAACCTTTAGGGTTTACAAAGGACTAGACCAACACATCAATGTAGGAGTTTTGGTTAAGTTGGGGGTGGTGGTGGTTTTGTGCGAAGAGGAGGTTGTGGGATGTGGTGGGAAAAGGGGAAGAAGAAGGAGAAAGATTAGGGATATAGACGGTTTATACACGCCATCCCCCAATTTTTTATCGTTTTGCTCCTTAAACTTTATTTTTTTCTTTTTTATCATTTTATTAATTATTTAATAAAATGAATAAATAATTTACTAATTTAATTAAATGAAAATTCAAGAAATTATTGTTTTGCGGATTTTCTTATAAAGGGTGTTGCAGCTGTTTACAATTTTGCTGCGTTTCTCTTATCGCAACTGCACTCAGTGCAGACGATCCCAGCTCGAGCCGAGCTCCCAATCTTTTGTTTGAGCTCGGCTCGCCTAAGTTCACGAGCAGCTCAAGCTCGGCTCGAAACTCCTCAATTTTTTTTTTTGCCAAAGCTTGTATCATTCTGTGAGACCTGTCAATATTCACTAATCCATATCCGATTGATAATCGGATCCGATAATTTGTGGAACAAATATCGAACAAAAATATAGATGATAATAATTAAATCGGTAAATAATTAGCAAAAATATAACAAAAAATAAATCCAAACAACAACAACAACAATATGAACAAATATATATAAATTATAATAATTAAATTAGGAGAATAGGTAACGAACAAGATCTGACTGAACAATTTCACCTTAGCCCATCATTACGTACCTTACAATATAGTATATGAGTAGAAAACTTCATAAAATTCAGTAAGAATAACTATGATTGAGAGATGACCGAAAGAGTATTTCAATTTCCAACAAGGTGAAATCAATTTCTCGCAATAACATATAATAGATTGAACCTACATGAAGACTTGAAAGGGAAAGAGAGAACAATTTTCAAGATTCACATCGAATTGATATATATATATACATACATATATACAAACATATAGAGAAAGAGGGAGTGTGTGTATTTGACTCACCATTGGAGCCAGTGAAGCTCAGAGAGAGAGAGAGTGTATTTGATGAAAGAAAGAGTTTAGGCGAGAAAGTGGGAGGCGAAAGACTTGGGATAAGGAGGCTTCTTTAGGGTTTTCTTGTACCCGTTAGATCAATAGATTAGAGGGTTGTGATAAGTTGTCTAACTTGTCTTCACTTACTCTATTTCAAGATTAAAAAATAATATTTTAATTACAAGCTAATTGTATTTTGTTATCCACTTAATTGTATTTTTAAATTAATTTTTTTAATTTCATAATAATTAATCTTTAATTAAAAACTTAATAATAATTAATTTTTTTGTCATGCCCCTAAAATTCCCGAAACTCCAACCCGGAGAATCAGCGAATTTCAAAGGGTGACGTAAGTCGAGCAACCACTAGAGTCAACAATAACAAAAAGTACATGGAATAATGATGGAAAAATATATTCCATAATTAATCGAATGATAGAAACTCAATAGTATTCTCTGATACCAACTGACACGCCCATAAATTCCTAAGACTCCCGAACCGGGACATCCAAGGAATCCAGAGTGTGATTCTTACAATGAGCGAGCAACTGAGATATCATTAACCATGAAAACGTATGGAATAATGATAAAAGTAGTATATTCCATACCCAAATGAATGGTAGAATTACACAGCGGAATCTAACAAAAATCCGGCAGAGTTTCGTTTGTAAATGGAATATCCCAAAAAACACAACACAACAGATATCCTACCAATAACAAGTGCAATAATATCAATGACTCACAGGCCCAACATTTATCGATCCTACTAGGGTCGAGGCAGTGGAAAGAAGCACCGCTACCCCTACATATCCCTTTATAATCAACAGAGCCACAATTGCTCGAATAAGAATACTGAAAAGCACATGGCAATGCAGAATAGATACAGTGACATCCTGAAATAATAAATATAGGAAATAAAAGATACACCAATAAGGATATGCCAACAAACTAGCTCCCAATAGAAATATATAACAATCCCACAAAACATGAGTAAAGAAACTGACAAAAGATAACTATCGTCCCCAAACCAGTCATGCTGCAACCGTAACCGCATCACCCAGCGCAATTCCAAAACATGTAATAATGAAAACAAAAGAAAATTGCAGTGGGACCGTATGTTGCCCGTAGCCGCAACATTTCCTGTAACCTGGCGTGGGAATACTAGGGGGCAATGAAATACCCATGTGAGCAAATAAGCTCAGTGGGAAAAACGATATCCTAACTACCACACCCTCTAACTGTTTAGGTAATGTTAAACCATCCAGCAAGATACATAGCCTATAACATAACACAACCACGAAAACCCAAGGCACGTACTCATATGCTACTGTAAATAAGTATATATCGAGGATATAAATATATATACATATGTATATATAAGTACAAAACATGAGTCCATAAGGTACGACTACGACTCGTAGTCCAAGTACCAACACCAGTAGTCTACACTACTCTCACAAACGTATACTAGGTACACGACACCTAGGTCCAATCTAACAAATCATCAAGCGCTCACAACGCTAACCAGAAAATCCAAACAGAGGGAATCAAACTCACCTCTAATATCCACAGGAATCAAAATCCACAACTAGTACCAAGGAAGGCTCAAATCCCCCTCCCCGAGAAAACATGAGGAAAATCTCTCACGTCCTTGCGTACTAACACAGCCATCATCAATATATATATATATATATATATATAATATATAAACCATTATTCCATTCCTAGAGAAAATCTATACCTCAAGGATGAAATCCCCTCATCATATCACCATATGAAAATCTCAAAATACTATCTCCAACAAGGTCAATAAATCACCAACACTCTCCCTATGGATAAGGAACGTTAAACGGTCGAATCTCGGAGAGTACCTGAACACTACTCTCATGACAACCACATAAGAATCAAGGAACCAAAGTAAGGGAAAAGAAGTCATAATGTTAAACCAACGGATAACCAAGACAACAACGTCAAGATTAAGAACACCACAAGTGCTTAGGGAGAACACTCGAGCAAAAGAAACCAATCCATTTGGCATTCATGCCCCTAACACGTGTAACAACTCAAAATACCTAGGTGGTGACATCAACAACCAAGAAGAAGTGAAAGGCAACATTATATATATGCACTGAACAACACCAAGTCTCATACCCGAGACTTAGAAATTATCCAAAGCAAAGGTGAAACAAGAAACCACCTTTCAAGACACTACAGGTCGATATTTTTTAGAAAGAAGTCTCATAACCTCAGAATCTCGAGATTTTTTTTATAGAATAGGTTTTCTTTAAAAATCCACACAATGAAAATGATTGTCTTGCCCCCGGTCTCCGTCATTCGCCTGTCCTGGCTACGGGGGTAGGCGAAAACGGGTTTTTCTTTTTAAATACGAATGAGTTTGTTTTCAAAACTTAAAAAACTTCGTTTCTGACAAACAGTCATATAAGAGTGACTACAACTCCAAGGATTCCTATAATGTCCAGGAGGACAATGAAGGAAGAACAATACGTTGGACTCACGGAACACAACCATCCGTTTCCAACTCCATAAAATCAAATGACACCACGAGAAAGAGGTTCGGCACCACGACGTAACCGATGGCTCAAAGAGTGACATACAAGTCAAAAACATATCATCTAGTATACAAAGGATAGCACAAAGAATGCTTAAGAGAATTAACTAAGCACGAGAAACAAGATTGCAAAGCTACAGTACCTCGAATACTTAATAAAATCACTTAGACCCCTTAATATCATGAAAAGGGAAAACTAGTGGCCGATACCACGGAACTAACTAGTTTCAATCAATACATCTTCCAATTCATTATAATCTCAATTTCACATTTGATACTAACTCTCTAGATTACTAACAGAATCAAGAGACCATTATCACTCAACCAGATAGGTTCAATCACAACCTCGTCTAACCACACTCAAAACCTCAAAAGTACTATAATGATACATTTCTCTAAGTATGAAAGAAACCTCTATTTAGTCAGTATTAAGCAACCAACCAAGGCCACAAGACTATCACCAGCCTTATCAAGGCCTCAACTCACCGTTAATACTACACAATCAACTAGGTTTACAATCTTACCACTCGTATTCTCTAATGCATCAACTCAAAGTCGACTCTACAATCCATCACTAACTTCAACTATCCACAGAGGTCACTACACCAATATACTTAACCCCCCCCCCCCCCCAAGGGCATAAATGTATATAACCACAAGTATAAGAATATACATTTCATTATATTTTAATAATTACTGCATGTAATCACATTTTCACATTTTTCACTTTCAGTTGAGCATTTTAATAAAATATGAATTTATTTCGCAATATTCATAATCAACATGCTCTAACATCCACAGGTAATGATAGCACATAATAAACCTACTCCAACATCACATGCAATAATATCATGATCAATGTGTAAAATAGAATCACATAAATGCTACACAAATGCAATGTGACTCACACACCTCATAGTACACTCTTTGCCCATCACCGGTTAACGGATACATACTCTGTCCACTTACTTTTGATGATACAAGCTCATCAAGTAATATAGAGTACTGCACTGACTCTTCCCAAATGATTTTTCTCTCTATCACTTCAACAAGGAAGACGGTTGCACGAGAGCCCAACTTGTAACTCTGTGCGTCATGACCACCAAATTCAAGAATACAAGCCTCTCTTACGACTCTTAACCCACCTTTTCGGCTTATTAGTTCTGTAGGCGTGAACACCTCCTAGCCAGTTGTTGCAACGATCCGACACAAAGACACCCACACATGATTACACAACCCGCATATACTAACATCATGATTTGACACTACACGATGTTCTCAATATGCATCCAAGTTTCAATAACAATCATGTTCAATCACAATATATGTTTTTTTCTTTGCAATATATTATACAC
The DNA here is from genome assembly GCA_963922005.1 of Cornus suecica. Classification (NCBI taxonomy): domain Eukaryota; kingdom Viridiplantae; phylum Streptophyta; class Magnoliopsida; order Cornales; family Cornaceae; genus Cornus; species Cornus suecica. The sequence goes on from OY998244.1 coordinate 51,092,576, forward strand.
CATATAACTATAGTCCATCATAATACATGTTTTTCCTCATATGCAATATATTATGCCAAATTTATCCACATGCTCATAATATGACATTTATAAGTAATAAACCACAACAAGCAATTATATCACATAATCATTATTGTAATTCATCAAATTATCCTTTAATTCACAAGTATAACATTTTCATTTCTTCTTAACATGTTTTTATTTTCATTAAAGCAACAATCTATAAATCTTAAGGGGAACTAGAATAACGTCTAAGTTCACGTCCCTTACTGTCACATATCCCCTAACCTGTTTTAATTTTGTAAACATAATAAAAAGGGAAACTAATATCGCGTTCTAAGCTCACGTCCAACTTTTACAAATTTTACTAACCCATTTTAATTTTCAAGGGTTTACTAGGTCACCTATTCTCATTCAATCCAAATGGGCACCTATTCTCATTCAATCCAAATAGGTATTAATTTAATTTCCACAGGAAAATAATTTAATTAATTTCTCAAATTAATTTCTAAGTCCTGCTTCGGTTCTAACCCAATTTTAGATATTTTAAATTCATAATTTAATATATATCTAAATTAAAATAAATACGGGTTTGCACACCCAAACCACGTCAATGATATGGAAGTGAAAATAAAATTTCCCACCTTAATTTACGCGTAAAACAGCCCCGAAATGGCCCACCATGAATAGTGTCAGCGCTCGAATATGGTACCCGCCAACCAAAGTCACCCGAATACTATTTCGAATATACCGAAACGTCTGCTTCGACGACCTATACGATATATACGAAGCTCATTAGTAATAGGTTAATCAATTTTGGCAAATCTAAAATAACACAAAAATTTGAAACTATAAACGCGATTTCCCTACAAACCGTTTAACGAAAAAATACAAAATTTTAGTATTACGTACCTAGCATTGAGACAAAGCTACTCTCCGAAAATCAGCTCAAACGAAGCTCGGGAAGTCGACCCAAAAAAATGGCCGAAGTTCTGGCAGAAGTTCCCTACTCGCGCGAATTGCTCCACCGCGCGTCACCTCATCTGCGATCAACATCGCCACCTACACTGCCGATGACCTCCTCCCAGGTCACACCAACCCTCGCCATCGCTGCCCCTCCCTGCAGTTGTTACTGGTGAACTCCAGCTCCCACAGGTTGCGCCTCTACCAACCTTCCATGTCTGGCTCCTTCCTCTCTCTCTCTTTAAATAATGGGGAAGAAGAAGCATGGTTGTCGCGATGGAGGTGAACGAAGGAAAAGAAGAATGGGGAGGTGGGCACGATCGTCTCTCGTTCTCAATAATCTGATACCAACATATACATATATTTTCTCTATATATATATATTTATATATATATACTTATATATATATATTTAATTAAAATTATATATATATATACCCAATAAATACCCACACATATATATATTTCCAATTTATAATACATACATGTACCATGAATCCCTAAATAAAATCTCGAAAGTTCCACGGGACTCCAAATAAATAATACACTCCGAAATAAATACACCACGGTATAAACCCAAACATCGGAATCCTTAAACGTCGGGAAAATAAAACATGTTGTCACTCAGTCAAAGCACTAAATGCAAACGTCGAAACAAACCCGCATAGTCGACAATAAATACAGTCCAAGAAGTCGACAAGGAGAATTCATAAGTCGTCCAATCGACTTTAAATGCAAACGCGAAAAATTTACACATATTGAAATACCATGAATAACCAAAACGTCATGAACAAGTGACGTCACAACCAAAAATAAATCGAAAAATAATTTCAAGAAAAAGGGAAAATAACACGGGGTATTACATTTTAATTGCAAGTTTAATATTTAAAGTTTTTGATAAATGGATAAATATACTAAATTGACTATAATATTAACTTACAAATAACAAGTTATAATCATTATTAACTTCTATAAATAACAATAATATTGGTTTATATATTTATAACATATATATTAATAGAGTAATGATCTTTTCTTCACCGTTGAGTGAGTAATTTATTTCCTTATTTATGAATGTTTGAAAGGTCATGAGATCAAATTATAAATTAAGTATAACTTGCTTATGAATATGATTATACTTGGAGAGATTGTTATGTTATATTGAAAATTGAGAAACAAAAAAGAGAGATAAAGTAACTATCTTATTGTACAATTAGGGTTATCATTTTACAATTAGATCGTAGTAAGAGAATGGAATAAAAATAAATGATTATTTAAAACCCTAATCTCCTAATTTTTATTACATTGAATTTTCAGGATCAAATTTATTATGATTTGTGTTATACCGTTGAAATGTTGTTATAAAATTCAACTACAATTGTGTTTGAATTTAAACATAATTTATAAATTGAGTATTTGTGATAGAATTTGAATCAATTAAGTTTATTGCTATTGAATTGTAATTAAAATTGAATTTGTACTTAAAATCTATTTTATATATTTAAAAATAGTGTATAAATTGAAAGTATAAATACTAAAACACTAAAATTATTTACCCAATTGAGTAAATCCCAAATTCAAAGTATTGAAATTGGCTTCTATCGAGTGAAATTGAGTAAATCTTCAATTCAAAGTAGTAAAATTGACTTAAATTAGTGAAATTCAGTAAATTCTCAATTCAAAGTAGTTTAATTGAGTGAAATTAAGTTCAATTGACAAAATTCCGAATTCAATGTAATGAAATTGTTTAAATTCCCAATTCAAAGTAGTTTAATTGAGTAAATCACAAATTTAAAGTAGTTTAATTGAATTAAATTGAGTGAAATTGATAAAATTATCAATTTAAAATAGTAAAATTAAGTGAAATTAAGTTCAATTGACAAAATTCTCAATTCAAAATAGTAAAATTGAATGAAATTAAGTTCAATTGATAAAATTCTCAATTCAAAATAGTAAAATTGACTTCAATTGAGTAAATTCATAATTCAAAATAGTTTAATTGAGATCAATTGAGTGGAATTGATATTATGAGAGAGGAATTTTAAATGTATGGCTTTGAACATAACTTGGTGATGGAGCACAAAAAAAAAAAAAAACCAAAATCTCAAAAGGGGGAAAAGGAGCATAATTCCAAAAACCAGTACTCAAAATAAGAAAAAATAGTTTATGACTTTTTGGAAAAATGTGAAGGTTAATATTATTATTTTTTAACATTTTTTTATCTAATAAATTAATAATTACGAGCATATTCTCGAACATGATTGCAAGCCTTGATTACGAGCCTATTCGCGAGTATATTCGTGAACATGTTCACGAACAAACGAGACGAATGAGCTCGGCTTGTTTGATAAATGAGCCTAAAAATTTTGTTTGAGCTCGACTCGTTTAATAATCAAAGGAACACGAGCCGAACTCTTAGCAAGCCGAGCCGAGCTCTTAGCAAGCCGAGCGCTCTATTTGTTTTCAGCCCTAGGCACGACCCCTCCCAAAAAAATCAAAAATTATTTTTATTACCTCAAAAATTATATATTTTATGAATAAGTTCATAAAAATTGTATATGGCCCCTGTAAGTTTTTAAAAAATTTCCTTTACTACCTCATAATGTTATATATTTTATGAATAAATTTATAAAAATTGCATATGCCCCCCCCCAATTTTTTTGAAAATTCCTTTTATTACCCCTAATTTTTTTTATATTTTATAACTAAACTCACAAAAAAATAAACTCACAAAACAGTGCAAACGAAGGGAGCCTTTTAGTATAAATAATCCAACATGTCACTCCCATTTCGTTTCGTTGCTAAGACGTGTCTATCATGTTAGCAAAGAATCTCAGGATCATAAATCTCCTTTATACTACCCCAAAGCGTCATGTACTCTCAACATTAACAAACGACAAGAAATTTAAAATTAATTGAATATTGGTAAGATAAGATATGAAATACTTTTTTTTTTTCATTTTGAAATTCTTACAAAAATTCATACATTAAATTTACTTTATTCACATATAAGAAAATTTTCATGTAGTAAATTTTGATGTTATGGATCATTAATAAATAGTAAGAAAAATAATGGTTCTGATGACACTTGATGGTAATTTGATAAATATGCAAATTGTAATATATTAAGTAATAAAGTAGGTTATTTTGAAAATGCTACTACATATTTAATAATGTCTCACATATCAATAAAAGAAAAAAAATCAATAAATAAAATTTTAGTTTTGAGAAAACTATGATTTTTAATTTTAGGAAAAACTATATATCAGTTGAATTAGAAATGATAAATTACAAATATGCAAATACAATTCACACTTTTAAAGAATGAGAAATTTGACTCATCTCACCACTTTTTACCAAAAAAAAAAAGGAAAATAGATAAATAAACAAATTAAAGTTAAAAACTTAATTTTTGTCAATTTTCCTTCCTCCTAACGAAGATACTTGTTGCTTCTTCTTCTTCTTCTTTTTTCTTTAAGTAGTAATGACTAATACTTAATAATACAGATGTATTATACTATTTTCAAAATACTAGCAATAAGAATATTATTATTATTTACTTTTCCTAATAAGGAGAGATATTGAGAAACTTCTTACTAGTTATATTATGGGTTAAACACAAAAGATTTCCCTACAATTTTTATATAGCGGTAATCCCTCCTATGTAAAATATATAAAAATTAAATAAAATTGTGGTTGTATATAACTTTTTAATGTTATTTCATTACACCGACATGAGGGCATTAGAACTATTTAAAATAAGAAATCAATTTTATTTCACTAAAATTTAAACAAAATGGTATTATGTTATAGAAAATTTTTAATAGGACAATATTTGTATCATGCCGTATAAAAATTAACTTCATTCCACATGTAATATAATTCAATAAAAAATTTATACATATCCTAGAGTTTCAAAAATATTTTTGTAATTGATCTGCCTGATGTTTAAATATAAACACATATATTTATACTAAGAAGAAACACGTGCTCTGTACGTGACGATATAATTAAGTATGAATCAATCAATAAAAGGATAGAATAAAGTTTATATATAGGTTAATTGTTTTTTTAAAGATAATTTAAGTGAGAAAAACATCTTTTTTCAAGTTAAAATTATGAAAAATATTTCTAAATAAGAACAAATGTTCATTCTTTTGCAAGTAATGTTGTTATTAATATTGAGATTGATAAATTATAGATAATAATATTGCTCGCACTTGTGATACATGTGAGAATCTTTAATATATGGTGGATATAGTCAAATGATGATGATAAATAATACTTTTTTTAAAAGTTAAGACATACAAAATTCTATAACCACTATTTCATGCAAAAATTAAATAAAATTACAATACTAATCTATTACAATATATTATGAATATTAATAAAATCATGACAAGAATTTCTATATGGAGTTTGAGTTCGTATGTGCATTAAAACTCTTGGAGGGGAAAAGAAGTAAATAAATAAACAAATAAAAAGTTATATGATTTTTGACAATGATAATACTGTCATGGAGATAGAGAAAGAGAGTGAGAGGGAGGACTATAGAGAGGATGAAATGAATTGAAATTGTAGATATAGTGTTTATTTATAAACCGCGGGTCTTTATTTAAACTAAAAACATACAATTTAGCCAGCAAAATATAATAAAATTTTATTACATTTACTTCTAAAAATCCTTGTTGATTATTATTCTCGAAAAAATAATTTATGTAATATTCACATGAATTCTCCATTGATACAAATTCATGAGATATAAAGAGAAATGGAGGAGAATATAAGATAGACATAATAAAAATATATTGAATATATCCGAGAATAACAAAATGGGGTTCTTTATATACAATTAAAGGTATATGTTTACCTTCAAAAGAAGTACCATCAATACAAAGAAATCAAGGCTGAAATATATATATATATATATATATATGTCAGAGTTAGATCTTGTCATTAGAGAAGAAAAGATATGCATACATGCAGATGTGAGATGTGTGCATTTATACTCACAGAGAGAGAATACTTGAGATCACATGAGTCATGATGATGGGGAGAATTTTAACAGCCTTAAAAAGTATAACGGATGAATAAATTCAGTTTGTCACTCCATTTACTTCATTGAATGCTCCTCCTTTTTGTTTTGGTCCTTGAAATGAGAAGAGTTAGAAATAAACTTGAAAGGTTATTTCTTAGGAAATACTTTCGAATACTATTAAGGTAGTGAATAATATATACATGTATCATATTATTTGATATTATTATTCTGTGTGGTTTATTTGTTTAGAAAATAAAGCTCTTAAATTGGATGGGTTCATCCCTATTAAAGTTTTTTGTGTTCCCTCTTGCCATTGTTTCCAAAGGTCCCGTAATTACTATGATCTCCAAAAGAACAACAAAATAAAAATAAAATAAAATAAAAAAATGCATACGCTTAAGGTGATGGTGCAAATCATGAAAAAAAAAGTATCTTTACTAACAACCCTAAATATATAACTTATGAATGAATTTAATACCTACACCATTAATGCCTTTTATTTTGAACTTAAATAAATATATTAGCAGTATAAGTTATAATCATGAAAACAAACAATCTCAATAAAAGCCCTAAACATATAACTGATGATTAAATTCAATACATCCACTATTAATGCATTTTATTAATTGTCATAATAAGTTAAGCACTCCATGAATATAATAATTACACTAATAGGGATGACCGGATGAGAAACTAAGAGATTATAATCATTATTAGCTTAAATAACTCATAACAATTGTAACACAAATTTGAATTAGATGTATAGGTATAGATAGAATAATGGTAATTATAACATAGTGGGAAGCTCAAATGAATTACTAATGAAACTGTTGCATTTAATATTTAAAATAACACTACTTTTATTTTATTTTTAAATTAAAAAATATTTGGAAATATTCAAAAACCCTTAGACTTCTATAATAGTTTATAGATAGATATAGATATAGATTTTAATAATGATGATTATTTTTAATACACTCTTTATGAATTTTATGGTATTTGACCTATAAAAATAATGAAAATGTATAACAATTATGATTACACTTACTGCACTCTTTATGAATTTTTTGTATAGTTAAATTTTTTTGAATATATATATACATATGTAAATATTAATTTTAAAATTTGCTTGTTTTTTTATTATTAGTATATATATAGATATGAGAATTAATACATATATAGATAGATCAAATTTGAGGGATTGGATGGAAAGAGATTTGAGGGGGACGAAAAGGTATGTATTAAATTCATATGGTGAGTTGTAACGTTTAATTATAATATTAAATACATAAATAAGAGTATATCTTGAATGAATAGAAATTATATCTTGGATGAATAGAAGTTGTTATAATTAAAAAAAAAAAGTATAAAAAAAACAACACAATGTACATTATGATATGATTATGTTAAGACCTCTATTAAACATGACCAATGCATTTAGTCAATTTTAATGATAATAATAGTTATCTTGTTTAGATGAATAGTTATTTTGTTTAATTTAATTAATTTTTATATAATTCGGTATAAATCGTGGACTAAAAGCTAGGGACTTTTTGACTTCTTAAGATCAGAATTAATACACTTAAATTAGAATATGATTTTAACACATTAATAAATTTATTTAAGCATTTAACAATTAAAAAATGTGTAGAAATTATCCAAATTGCAATTTTCTATCAAAAAAACTATTTTATGTTTAAGAATAAAGAAAAAGTGTAAATAAATTACAACATAGCTTGTATACTCTAATATTAGTATAAAATATAACTATTTTGTATTTAAAATGGAAGAAAAATAGTGTAGAAATAACAAAATAGCCTTGTAATAGTATAGATTTCTACATATAGATATAGATATATAGAAGATGTAGATATAAATATAGATATGGACATATGAAGAGCCATTACACTTTTGAAAGGCTTTATACATGCATCCTAGTTTAATGATGGTATATATTCAATGAAACACATTTAATGAAATAAAATTATTTTTTATTAAAAAATAAAATACAAAAAAGGTTTAAAAATATTCCAAACCCGCACATTTTTAGAATAAATAGATTATAGATATAGATATATTTTTTAAATATTAGAATATATGCCAATTATTTATAAACCTTCATTATCGTGACACCAAGACAGACCTTTTCTTCTATGATAGAATTGTATAAATTTCTACATATATGTATATATGCCGTTACGGTGCGTATTGGCCAGGTTCGTAACGAAATTTTGAGTCACCGATACCGTTACTCACCGACCGATATATCGGTGAGTGCCGGTTGCCGGCCTTTACGGTCCGTACCGGCCGTTACGAAGGTCGTATCGCCCGTTCCGGCGATTCGGGTCACCTAGAGTCGGCTAACAGCAGGTTGTGGGAAGTAAAGAGAGATTTGAGGAGAGAGAGAGAGAGAGTGAAATTGTGGTTGATTAGAGAAGAGGGGGATGAACTTGAAGAGCCTTCGGCCATTTTTCAATTACATCCATTTTTGTAGTCAGATCTAAAAAATCAAAGAAATTGTAAGAAAAACTCAACAATATATTTTGTAAATATATATATATACCTTGTGAGATTGGGAGTGTGTATAATTGGGGTATCCTCCACGGAAGAGATATGTACTTCTAGAGAGAGAAAAAAGGGTAGCGAGAGATGAACTGAAGCGGTGGAGTTTGGCTGGAACCGTGGAAGATGTGGAAACAAAAAGAAGAGCTTTGTGGTGGTGTTTGGCAGCATGAAGTTTCTTTTGAAACGATGAATGAAAGGAGTTGTTGAAATTGGGGATTAGGTTTTGACGCAATTAATTGTAAGGATATGTGATGTTACTTTTCCACCCCCATTCCTCTTTTACCTTTTGGGTCCTTTGTTTGCAATTCTTTTACTTTTATTTTCTTATATATCAATTCATTTATTTACCAAAAAAAAAACACATGCAATATATCAATTCATTTATGGGTTAATTTCAGTAAACCCCCTATACTATCCAGATCAATCAACTAACCCCTTGTGTGTCCACTTTGCCCCATATACTATTCAATTTCATCAAATTGCCCTCTAATTTCTCAAAATGCCTAAATTATCCTCAATAATATAAGGGGGTTTAGTGAAATTAATAGTATAAGGGGGTTTAGTGAATTATTTCGGAAAAAATAATATATACTTTTTGCAAAAAAAAATCATATTTTGTTCCAAAATATGAAAACAAATTTCGAAAAATATTTTTTTTGCGAAAAAGTATATATTATGTTCCAAAATATGAATTTTGTTTTCGAAAAATATTTTTTTTGCGAAAAAGTATAAATTATGTTCCAAAATATGAATTTTTTTTGCGAAAAATATATATTATGTTCCAAAATATGATTTTTTTCTGAAAAATATATATTATGCTCCAAAATATGATTTTTTTTTCGAAAAATAATTTTTTGTGAAAAATATATATTATGTTCCAAAATATGATTTTTTTTCCGAAATTATTTTTCAAAAAACAAAATTCATATTTTGGAACATAATATATACATTTTTGTTCCAAAATATTATTTTTCGAAAACAAAATTCATATTTTGGAACATAATATATACTTTTTCGCAAAAAAATTATTTTTCGGAAAAAAAATCATATTTTGGAACATAATATATATTTTTTGCAAAAAAAATTATTTTTCAGAAAAAAATCATATTTTGGAACATAATATATATTTTTTGCAAAAAAATTATTTTTCGAAAAAAAATTCATATTTTGAAACATAATATATACTTTTTTGCAAAAAAAATATTTTTCGAAAAAAAAATTCATATTTTGGAACATAATATATACTTTTTCGCAAAAAAAATATTTTTCGAAAAAAAAATTCATATTTTGGAACATAATATATACTTTTTCGCAAAAAAAATATTTTTTGAAAAAACAATTCATATTTTGGAACAAAATATGATTTTTTTTCGAAATTTTTTTTTTTTGCAAAAAATATATATTATTTTTTCCGAAATAATTCATTAAACCCCCTTATACTATTAATTTCACTAAACCCCCTTATACTATTGAGGGTAGTTTAGGCATTTTGAGAAGTGAATGGGCAATTTGATGAAATTGAATAGTATAGGGGGCAAAGTGGACACCCAAGGGGTTAGTTGATTAATCTGGATAGTATAGGGGGTTACTGAAATTAACCCAAGTATATATTATTTTTTCCGAAATAATTCATTAAACCCCCTTATACTATTAATTTCACTAAACCCCCTTATACTATTGAGGGTAGTTTAGGCATTTTGAGAAGTGAGGGGGCAATTTGATGAAATTGAATAGTATAGGGGGCAAAGTGGACACAGAAGGAGTTAGTTGATTAATCTGGATAGTATAGGGGGGTTTACTGAAATTAACCCTTCATTTATTTACCAAAAAAAAAAACACATGCAATAGTAGTGTTTGGAAACTTGCAATAATAGTAATGTTGAGATATTTACAAACTTTTATATTAATAAATAATTATGATAAAGTTTGCTTCAAATCACATAAAAAAAAAAAAAAAAAAAAAAAGCTATTGATATTACTTAGATTTATTTATTTTTATTTTAATTTTTTTATTAAAAAATATCATATATAACTTTAATGATATTTAAAACTAAACAAAATTTACCAAAAAATTATTTTTATTCAATTATGTTCTCAAAAGTATCATATTCATAATTTTTAATTAATGTGTGCAAGTTCTAAAAAAATTCACGACTTCGATAACCGAGTCTGTTACGTAAATCCGATACTCATTCGAGTCCGTTACACAAATACCGCGATCGATACCACAACCGATACTGCGACTGTGAACCTTTATAGATATATATACAAGTATATATGCATATATATATATATTCCTTTTATAGTTAAAGAAAATTTATGAATTATTTACACCGACACCCTCTGAGGTTTGGGTAAATTACATATAAAATACAACATTGACAAATGTAATCCAATCGTCCCATGAGGTTTGAAAAGATTGACAAAGACACCCCAATGACGCATATGCCCATTCAATTTAAGAATTGATTAAATGAATAAAATCTCTGGATAATAAAATGATGCATATACCCTCTTATGTAATAACTTGAGATTTTATTATAGATAATTAATTTTTTGCAACAAATTGGGTTTGTTGCCTAAAATTTAATTTTTAGCCACAAACTTGTATGTTTGTTGTCTAAAATTATATTTTGTTGTAACAAAGTTTCAATTGGTTGCAAAATGTTTTGAACTTAGCAATAAAAATATAAATCGTACCAAAAAAAAAATATAGTTACAAACTATTTGTTGCAAATTAATTAACTTTTAGTGACATTTTTTTGTTGTTGTAGATAATTAGTTTTTTGCATTAACTTTTTGATTTGTTGCGTAAAATATATTTTTCGACAACAAATTTGTATGTGTTGGTTAAAAATGTATTTTTTATGACAAAGTTCCATTTGGTTGCAGAATATTTGTATTTGGAAACAAAAGTATAATTTTCAAATTAATTAAGTTTTAGCAATAAATTATTCGTTGCAAATTAATTATTTTTAAGTGTGATAAATATGTAAAAATAATGATTAATTTCATTTACACCCCGCATGTATGTCTTTATTTCAATCACACCCCCCACATTTGAGTATCTTCATTTACACCCCCTGCCAGCATTAAGTGGTGTGAAATATCAAAATTGCCCTTAAACCAAACACTACCTAAATGAAATTAATTCCAGGATAGTCCTAATCCTATACCCAAATACTCCTATCCCTATACCCAAACAAACCCCACAAACGAATTACATAACCCTAATATACCTCTCACACACATATACTCTCAAACTCTCAAAATTCAGTCGTTTATCTCTCAACACTCAACTCTTAAAACCCTAGATCTCAACCTCACACATTCACACATATACACACGTATACACTCTCAAACTCAACCGTTTCTCTCAACCTCACACTTTGAGACACTAGATCTCAATCATGTGTTGAGACACTAGATTTCACTCCACTTCACTCTTTCAGACCCACCACGCTGCCACTACCCACCCCACCCCTGCCGCCACCACCCTACCGCCGCCACAACGGCAACACCTTCCTCTCCTACGCCGCCGCCACAACGACCACTCTCCTCCTCCGTCCCAAAAACTTTGATGTTTGATGTTTGATTTTGGGTTATATAAGGTTAGAGTTTTGATGTTTGATTTGGGGACGAAGTTTGCGGGACAGAGAACTGGATGGAAGTATCAATTTTGAAGCATGGTGATCATTATTTGCTTTGTGATTTTGCTGGGTTTCTACTGAATTTGGAGTGAGATGAAGAACAGAAAGAGGGTTGGGGTGATTGGGAAGAAAAAGTAATGTAGAAAGGAAAATAAAAATTATTGTAGATTTTTTTTTTTTTTTGTGAATCTAACTATGGTATATTACAAATATATATATAAAAAAATGGTAAATTTCATTATAGTAAATTAAAAATATTAAAATTTGTTTTGGTAAATTTATTTTTAAAAAATTATTGTAGATGTGAAATTTCAATTTTTTTAATCTTTTATTTTTCAGTTTTAATTTCAATAAATATATGTATATGTATGTATATACTAATAAGGTTAATATAGAAAAAAAGTGATTCAAATCTATATATATGTATATGTATGTATATAATTTGGTCTCACTTTGACAAAGATATATCATCATTGTTTGAAAACATTAAAATAAAAAAGTACTAAATAAATTACACATTCTTTAATTTAATTAATTACAAATCGATCAACCTTTTTTATTTATTTGTTTCAAATTATATATACATTTTTTCAAAATTTATATTTGTTTTTTGAATTTTATATATATTTACGAATTTTATATATTTGTTTCAAAATTTATATATATTTTTGAAATTTATATGTTTTTTTAATTTTATATTTTATATTTGAATCTTATATATATATTTTCGAATTTTATATATATTTTATGAATTTTATATGTATATATTTTTGAAAGTGAATTTTATATATTTGTTTTGAATTTTATATGTTTTTTTCAAAATTTATATATTTTTTCAAATTTTATATATATATATTTTTAAAATTTAATATATTGTTTCTGAATTATATATATATATTTCGAATTTTATATATTTGTTTTGAAATTTATATGTTTTTTCAAAATTTATATATATATTTTGAATTTTATATTTTATTTTTGAATTATATATATATAGTTTTACCAATTTTATATATTTGTTTTGAATTATATATATTTTTTCAAATTATATATATATATTTTAAGTTTAATACATATTTTTCGAATTATATATATATATATATTTTGAATTTTATATATTTTTTCAAAATTTAATAAAAATGATAATGATAAAGTGAAACTTTTTAAATAAAAAATTAAATGATTAAATTATTGGAGGGGTCAAATTGATAAAATATTATATTCTTGTTTCCAAAGAACCCTATGTTATCCTATTGAGGGTAATTTAGGTATTTACAAAAAAAAATTAGGATGATGTCATCGTTAAGGGGTGTATGATGAGAATCTCAAATTTGAAAGGGTGTAAATGAAGATAGTCAAATGTGAGGGGGTGTGAAAAAAATAAAAATAAACTTCACAGGGTGTAAATAAAATTAACCCTAAAAATAATGGGTAAATTACACTTTCACCCCTTTTGTTTGGACATATTTCATGTTTCTCCCGCTTGTTTGGATAATTACACTTTGACCCCTCTAATTTTGTTTTTGGTCTCACTTTCCCCCTCCGTCGGACTTCCAGCATAGTCAACGCCGGTCAAACACATTTTTGGAGGGGAAATGACTAATCTACCCCTTAGTTTGTGGGTTACACTTTCCCCCTCACTTTACTGTTTTCCCATGGACCAAAAAACCCCTTGTATATACCCACCTCTTCCCTCTCTATTCATCCACACACAACAGCTTCACCTACCCATATATTGCAAAAATATATCATACATACATACTTACATAGCCATATATATGAATACATATTGATATATGTATTTTTTTGATGATTTCCAAATCTTGCTAACATGCTTCACTAATGTATTCACCTTTTTTCCCAATTTTAAACATAACCATTCTAAATCCCCTAAAAATTTACATATATATACATATACATAATTATTTGCATATGTGATTTTGGCGATTCAAAATTTCCTAAAATGTTGCATTAATGTAGTCACCACCATTACAATGGACCATGGCCTCTCACCACCACAACACTATGAAAAAACGCTACCACCATTACCACCACCACCACCACCACTAGTTTTCAATCCCCCTCGCTACCGACTCCAGCGATAAAAATAATCTTAGCCAAAGAAGAGGAATTGGGTCTATGTTGTTGGATCCTGAATTGTAGGCGTATGTATATATATGTTATACACACACACATATATATATGTAATAGATATATACTTATATATGAAAGATGTATACATCTGTATATATATAGATGAGGGACTGAGTGAGATGAAGAGAAAATTGTTTCAGAAATTGTTTGGGTTCCTTTTCTATCCTCTCTCTAAAACCATGGTTGGTTTTAGTTTCTCTTTCTAGAAATTTGTTGTTTTGTAAAGGGAAAATGAAAGGAGGTCAAATAGGTAAATGCACATTTAAGTTATTTTTGAATAAAATTATAATATATTCTGATGGGCATTTAAGTAATTTGTAATTACCGGTCACCGGAAATGATTTAGAGGGGGTCAAAGTGTAATTATCCAAACAAGAGGGAGGGACATGGAATATGTCCAAATAAGAGGGGGTGAAAGTGTAATTTACCCAAAAATAATTACTAATGATAGATTGGAAGATATATATTACCATTATTAAAATTTAGGTAATTGAGATTTGTCTAACAAGTGTACCAAATACAAGTAGAGATTACTATTATAAGTGAATACTATTCTTTTCAAATTATTTTTATAAATAAAGTTATTTAACAAGTATTACAATTATATCTAGAAGTAATCGCTAATAGTTAAAAAAAAACTAAAATCTACGCACACAGGGGCAAATAAAAAAATTGTTTCAGGGGCGTATATTGAAAATGATAAAACGTACTTATGATAAATAAAAAAATAAAAAAATTACTAAACTTAATGATTAATAATACTATAACACAATAGTTTGAAAAATTAAAGTGTAAGTATAATTATTTTAGTCAATTCAACTTGAGGGAAAATGATAATAAAGAAAAAAAAAAAAATTATATTACAAATTCAGAGTTAAGGGGTAATATGGATATTTCCTGGTCTGAGAAGGGCATATGTGGAGGTGAACATTTTCAAATATGATGGGCAATTGAACCAACACACTAGGTTGATATTAGCTGTAATTTACCCAAACCTTATTGGTTGTTAAACACCTGCCCAAGAATGAATAGCATCAGCAACTGAGCACTCATCAGCAGCAACAGAAACCCTAAACCCTAGTCTCTCCGCTGCTCGATTTCAGGTGATTTTCTTCACTCCACATTCACAATCTCATACATTCAATTCAACTTCACTTGAATTTCTCTGATAAATGTTGTTATTGATTTCACAAATTAGGGCTAAAATGTTACCTAGATGGAGCAGAGCCATTGCTCATCTCTCTAGGGTTGGATCTCAGACGAACATGAAATCGATAAGCGATTTACATATCATTTCGTGCCGTAGCTATGCGAAGGTTGCGGCTGCTGCAGTATCAACACCGCCCGATTTTCCCGCGAAAAGCTATGCGAGCAAACAGGAGGTATGGATATATCCAGAACCACAGGTTTTTTGGTTTTTTGATTTTTGTTTATATGTGATAATGTATGTGGAGTACATCAATAGTTTGTTTAGTTTTGTTGATTAATTTGAATTTGGTTTGTACAGAAAATAAAAATCACTATGCTTAATGTGGATAAAACAGTGAATAGCTGGATTAGAAGTTATACACACACACATGTATTCTATATGCCAAACATGTTTTTACTTATCTATGTTTTGAACTACCAATATTGAATTGTGCGAGGATATATCTTAGTGAGATAAATTTTTAGGTTGATAAAATTTGGAAGCTATGGTTGTACTCTCTCTATTTCGATGTTTATCTTTTGATGCGTGCATTTTAATCTGATAATAAGATTTCTTAATTTTGGTAATTAGTGCTTTGTTTTGAATTTAAATTTTTGGTTGATTTGCTTTGATAATGTTCACCCATTTCCTTCGTTTCTGTTTCAAGTTCTAAAAACATTCAGGATTAGTAAATATATGAAGTAAGAGGAGCATCTAGACAAGAAGGCAACTTCTTTACAAGGCTGGGCGAGATTGTATATATTGAGGAACTTAGAAAGGACACTCTCAAGTAGTGAAGCTGAGATTCTCATAAAGGTTGACAATCCGATCTTGCCTCTCTAATTGAACCCCCGAAATGCTGAGTCTCCTCCTCCCCGAAATGCTGAATCCCCCCTCCCCAAAAAATGGAGGGAAGAAATTGTGGTTCTCCTAGGATTGTGCACTCTTGTTAGATCAGAGTGGAATATGGTTCTCACTTTGCATGATATATCTTCCTTAACGTCACCGTCTTACCTTTTGGGACGGACTTTACTTGTCAACAAGGTCATACTTCATTCTTTAATAGTTTTTGTTCTTTAACTTCCACCAATCAATAGATAAGGGTTGCTAATATATATTTGAGCTCTTCCTGTTAGCACATTGCAAGATACTTCCATGGCCTCTTTTTCGTCAAGACTAAATTTTTTGTTTCCTTCATCTTTAGTTTGTCTGTTTTTCTCATGGAAAGTCATATGCTTCCAAATTTTAGACAGTTTTAAGTTTTTCAAAGGCGTTTATGCAGTTTGAGGTACTACAATGAGCTATTAGATATTCTCTTGATATGGCACTTTTGTTTAGTGATAAAAAATTTCTTTAGATGGTTGCCTACACCTACTGTAGGTTGAGTGAAAGGCTCTGTTCTGAGTACATCTAAGCTTTTCCATTCAGCCAAAACAAAAAAATAAATTGCATGAAAATTTTAACATATATCTATGCTAAGTGGTATATTGTTGAATACTGTTCTGATGCCAGAAGTCCTGTTCTTTGAGCAGGTAAATTTGAGTCGGATGTTTTGGTCTAAGCCCTGCTCATTGGCTTTGGCCTCTGATTCCCCTCTAAGAATTGAAGAGCCAAAGTATGAAGGCATCCGGCGTATTATCCTCAAGCTTTTGCTATTCTACAGCAAACAAAGCAAATCCATTCGTGGAGCAAATGTGGTTTACCGCCGTGTAGTTTCTCAAGTTGATAAACCTGCTATATATGATGGTTGGTCTATCTTTCTTACTTTTCTCAAGCAATGCCATCTGTTCTTCCCTTGTGCTTTAACAAACTGTAGTTAGCCTGTATTTCACTTTCTATTTTATCTTTAAGTAAGATTAATTTATAAGGAGAGAAAAAGGATGTATATATAGAAGTAGAATACTGCAGGAGGCTACAAGCAATAAATAAAGAAGCATAGAAGCCTAACCTAAAACACGCCAAGAAGGCCGCTACGTAAAGGTGGGAATGGAAGTCTAAAACCAGAACCAGCTCTAAACACACTAACCCAATGAGGCAATCTGAATAATTGCAACAGAAATATAGATCAAAAGTATACCCTTTGTCTAGAGGAGATGGAGTTCTTGGGTTCACAGCCCAGTAGCCAAGAACAGAGGCTATAGATGCTGGTTTCTACCACCTTACCCATTCCAGAGGTCAAGGTTTTGGGCCATGCACCTCTACGGACACATAAAGCAGAGAACATTTGACCAGCCATATCAGTGGAGGATAACAAACGGGTCAGTGCTAAGATGAAGAGCTGTTGAAGCTCAAGCAACAAACCATAATGAAAATCATGTATGTGGAATTCTCTTCTGAAGTATATGCACAATAAAAATCTGATGATCTACTTAAGGCCTCCTTATAGTCATTCACAGCACTTTTAAGTAGGGAATTTGTTCTTAGTCCATTATTAGCTAAAGGACTATTACCTGTAATGATTAAGTTATTGGGAAAAAAAGGAATGGGACTCCCATGACGTATGTCACGCCCCGAATTTCCTAGGACTCTGAAACACGAGCCTAAGAGTCAAGGAAGTGATGCGGAAGGAAAACAAAACGAAATAGAACCTTAATCGCCAAAAAGCCCGTACAAGGGTAAAATGGTCATTTCATATTAAAATTCGCTTAATTAAGCATTAGAAATGTCATAGCAACATGTGGGAATGATTTCGGGGTCAAAATTCAAAAATAAGTTTTAAGTATTTTTAGCGAATAATGGTGCACTTACAGGAAGGAAAAAGGGGGCTGGAATGCTGAAATTGGCGCTTAAGCGCACCCATCAGCACAGCCTGGTGCTTAATGCGGCGCTTAAGCATCCCCATCAGCGCCAGCTGCTGGGAAAAAACCACCAGGTTCTGCCAAAAATGAACATTTTCGAAACCACCTTCAAGCCCTCTAGGCTAGTTCAATAACATGTAGATAAGCTTTAAAATAACATGTTTCGTTAAAACTCATAAAAAAATGATCGTCTTGCCCCTAGCCTCCTGTATGCCACCAACTTTTAATATGTCAAATCCTTTTAAAAACAACTTAAATCATTTTCAAAACTCAATGTTTTAGTCGGGATCACGGGGGTGAGCGAAAACGGGTTTTTCTTTCAAAACGAAGAAGGTTTATTTGAAAACCGAAAAAAATGCCGTTTTCGGATAAATACCTAATATCAATATCTATCTCAATTAGGGCTGCACATGGTACGGTTCGGTTCCTTAAAAATAGGAACTGAAACCTAAATTTCGGTTCGGTTCCGGTTCCTACTATCCCATTTCAAAAAAATAAAAAATAGAAACATAACACAAAAAAAGAAAAGAAATTTGTTTGTGAGACTCAAATTTTTGAACCAAAGTTGAACAATGGTGCAATCTAGATATCTAATGGTAGTTATTTTGGTCAGCTATTTTGAACCAAAGTGGAATGATTGGGCAAAGACATTAGTTGTAGTTATTTTGGTTAGTTAGGGCATGAATTGAAGATTGAAGTGAAAAGCGGCATGAAAAAATAGGGCATGTATTTAGGTTTATAACCATATATATATATTATAAAAAAAACGGTTCCGGTTCCGGTTCGGTTCAGTTCCAAAGAGGCAAGAACCGGAACCGAATTGAAAATTTCGGTTCTTGAATTTTAGGAACTGGAACCGAACCGTTTCAATTTCGAACCGAACCGAACCGGAACCTAATACCAAATAGGCAAATTCACAAACACCAAATGAAAGGATTCATAGATTCACCATTCAAGCGCCCTAGGGCGGAACATGTCATAGTTTGAACAAAGATAAGTAGTTTTACATTTTCGACACCGAAGTGGACTAAAAGAATAAAGTCCCCGCGCATAGCGCTCCAAGGGATGTACATCAATATAAACTACCCGGCTAACATGCTATTCGGCAAAAGAATAAAGTTTAAATCGTCTGAGTTACTTGATCAAAAGAAGCATATGTATACATTTTCATTTATGCTCTACAAAAATAAAGTAATCCGCCTCCACAAGCTCAAAAGGAGCAGAAACAACACCGTATCCCCACCAAGAGACTACGGGCCTCCTGTAGTGGGATCATCACCTGAAAAATATTTAAAGTCGTGGGGTGAGCTCACTAGCCCAGTAGAGGAAGCGTCATCGCCTCAACTTCGGTAGTCCGAGTGGTACAACCCACCCAAGGCACATGCTACTAATCCTAGGTCGGTCCCTTGTCCCACATGACTCTCACGCCAATTCGAGACCCCATCGAACCCAATAATCAATTCCCTTAACATGCTCATATCATAATCATTAAAGGATATAACACGCAACGACATAAATATCTCAATCATATATATGACAATTTAAATGCAATGTAACTTGACACCACCCATGGTACACACACTAGTCACTATGGTCATGGATATAAGTTGTTCACTTGAAGAGGACATACACTCTCAATCAAGGAATCTCAATTGCACGGGACGACCCGTGACTTAATAGGGTGGCTCAATCCAACACTATATCACAATTCTTGGACGAACTAGTTCCGTAGGTTGTGGAAACACCCCCTGGCCTGCGACAATCCGACTCAAGTCTACTCACACATGGTTACATGACCGGCATAGACCAACAACAATGTACTCAACACAACAAGGTGTATTCAATATGCAAAAATGCCTCAATTAAACCATGTCTCATCATAATACATGCTCTACATCATTTTGCAATATATTATGTCCAAAATGTCAATATGCTCATAATCATACACATATAAACAACTTTTCACAACAAACATTATCATCACACAATCATGTTTTTCAAGGGCCTAATTTCTTGTTTATGTTATCAAGACTCAACAAACATATATATCGCATATATATATAGAATCACACACCCTCGTACAAAAATTAAAACAACTCATTTTCCCCATACCTCAATGGAGTTCAAGCAAGGCTAATCAAGAGATGCAATCCAAGTGAGCGAAAGGGCGCAAGCAAACACGATTTCAAGAGTTCAAAAGAGAGCTTCCAAGAGAGACAAGGGTTGATTCACAATTCCTCCCAAACTATCAATACACCATTTAATAAAAACAAGATTACAATGGTGTTATAAAACAAACTTTAATCATCAAAAGTGACCCTAACCACAAGAATAGAACCAAATCCTAATGAAGGAATTCTAGGGTTTCATAGATAAGCTTCAAAGGAGTAGAGAATTGTGAGCTCACCAATAATTTCTTCACAAGATGAAATTAAGAATTACCACAAGTAAAACCCACTTAATGGTTGGAATCAATGCTCAACCTTCCACAAGAATGAATAATGGAAGAACAAAATCAATACTAACATATGAAAACTCAAGAATTTGAAATCTAGGGTTCTTGTAGACAAAACCCTAAATGAGAGAAAGAATTTACCCAAATGGAGTTCAAGAACTTTACACCAAGAGACCCATCACAAGTGCTCATTACCCACCAAGTATGGAGAGTAGGAGAGAGCAAAATGGAGTAAAAACAAGGGAGAAAAGGGGTGGCCGAAATCCCCCTATGGTGTGTGTGTGTTATTGCTTTGGAAGAGAAGAAGAAGACGAAGACCAAGTGATATGTGGTTGATATGTGGTGTGTAGAGATTTCCCATCCACTGGCTATGAAGAAAGATGGGAGAAGGAAGATCATCCAATGACCATATTCTTGACAACACAAAAGTGTACCCTCTTACAAACACCCATTTTCAAAAATGACCCTAGGGTTACCACTTATTCACAAGAGTGCCATTATGATACCAATTTACTAATTAACCCCAAGTCTTCCATCATATTTACCACAATGCCACACACACACCAACATTTAACCAATTCTCTACAAATTCCACTTAAGTCTTCCACATGTGAAAATAACAATTTTCCCATTGGTAATTAAATTTTCGAAACCATTATCAATACTTTCATTATTCACGAAATGAAAATATAGTATGCAAATTTAATTACAAGTAAATCACGTAAGTCATGTTAAGCACATAAAACACATTAAACACATAATCATATAAGCACTTAATCATTAATAATTTTTTTAATTTAGACGTGAAAATACCGGACGTTACAATGTACATGTGAAACACTACTCACTTCTGTTTATAATTTAGAAAGATTACTGTACACAACATTTCTTTTTGATTTTCACAAGAGGTGATCTCAATCTTCTATTCACCTCTCTGCTCATTTTTTTTGAGAAGTTGAGCAGAGAGTCATTTTCCAGTGTTTTTTATTAAGATGAAAAATTCGAGGGTTCTTTGCAATGGGAAAGAATATTTTGAGGCAGCCATTAGCCTGGATTACTCTGTTTATTGTCCAATTCAACACAACTACTTCGGACCACCATACATCAAATGCCCTTAACTACAGAGCTCACAGAGGAATCTACGAAGTGGCGTAAATGGCTAGTTACCTATTTACATTTAACTCAAAATTTAATATATTTTACAATGATTGCATCAATGACTAACACAGACCATGACTTTTATCAACCTGAAGTTGGTGAATCTTGTAATATTTTAGGTCAAATGAAACATTCTCAATTCTGTTCATCCAAGCTTTGAATTCTTAACATCTACTCTTTTCAAGTCTAAGATGCCAAGGAAGTCTTACTTAGAAATGCTTAGCAAGTACGGGCAGATGTCTTTCTGTGCAAATGTGTTTATGGATTGCAATGAAGATGTTAAAATGGGTTTTAGATGTTATTAATGTCTTGGATTATTGTTACAAAATATGCATTGTTAATATGTAGAAATCTGATATCTGCACTATGCTAATACTGTTATGTGATAGTTAGTGGTGGCTTGTGAGGTCCTTTTTGTAATAAATATTGATTTAATTTAGAGATTGTGTTGTATTTGAGATAGGAAGTTTTTTGATATCTGCATGGTTACTTAAATTTCAGCCATCCTATCTTGAGTTTGACCATGATATACACTCCTTCACATGCAGCATTTAGCTTGGAAAAGACTTTCAAAACTACTTTCTCTTTGCTTGTGCTTCATATGTGGCTTTGCTTGCGACGCCTGAAGGAAGAGGGAAAGGAAGGGTCTGAGTTTGGGCAATACTTGTATGAAATTTACAATCATGATGTGGAGCTGAGAGTATCTAAGGCTGGGGTTAGCATTCTGTACCCATATCTAGAATTTTACCTTTTAAAACATATTGTTTAT
Source organism: Cornus suecica (assembly GCA_963922005.1). Lineage (NCBI taxonomy): Eukaryota > Viridiplantae > Streptophyta > Magnoliopsida > Cornales > Cornaceae > Cornus > Cornus suecica. The sequence goes on from OY998244.1 coordinate 51,115,314, forward strand.
TTCTACTGAGTAAAAGTCACTTGTCCAGGCAACAACTTCTTTTCAAATTCACAGTTTAGCATTCTTGTGTCTTGTGGTAATCTTCCCCTTTTGGGGGAAAAATTAAGGTTCTCAAGTTAGGCTTGGTTAATTTCCTTTTTTTTGTCTCAAAATCTGACTAATATTCATTACTTGAAGTGGTTCGGGCATTCATCGAAAGGAGACACTTGCTTTGAATTTGACCAATTGAGATATCTGGAAACAATATTTTTTTAATTATTTCTTCATTCTAAATTCGAAGTGGATTCTTATTCTATTTTTGTATTCTTTCTAGATTCAAGGACTAACCACAGAATCACAAATAAAAAACAGTGAATAGATTCATAGGTTCGCTAGCTTGTAATAGAACTCATGCTTGATAGAAATATTAGATCCCATAGAATCGACGAATGAGATAGATTCATTAACAATTCACAGATGAAAAAATGGAAAAAAGGAAAACATTCACTCCTCTTTGTATCTATAGTATTTTTGCCCCGGTGGATTTCTCTCTCATTTAATAAAAGTCTTGAATCTTGGGTTACAAATTGAGCATTTCTTATCACAACCTTTTTTCGTAGCAGAAGTATTTACCGTCAGTCTAAATTCCTAACAGTACTTTGCAGTTGTCTTAGTTTTAACACAAAAAAATAAATAGTGTCCCGAAGAGCCATATTTTCCTTTTTTTAAGTTCTTTGTCCAACTTCACACCTTTGTTAAATGTGGTGATAAAGTTTGAAAAATTGTGATTGATGGAGGAAGGCCCTTCTTTTCTTGCCCGCAATGGGACTTCTTCACGCTTAAGGGAAGACATTTTCTTGGTGGATGCAGGACCTGGGACTCAGGCCAATTGGTGAACTTTGGAAAATCAGGTCTCTTTTTCAGTGTTGGCTTTACGTATGAGAATTTCTAAGATGCTAGAGAAGTCAAGTGTTGGGAAGTGATGTGAGTCTGAGAGAAGTTGCTTTATGCAAATGATACAAAAGCTTACGTCTGCCCCTATTACACACCTCCTAGCACCTTGCTTTAGCAATCTAACTCTGGTTATTGGGCTTATAACTAATATGATAATTCCTGCAATTGGGTAAGTGTTTCTATTTGTTAGTGTTTCGTATTGTAAATTGGTATAAATCTGGAGCTTAACATTTGATCAGTTTGGAAAGAACGAAAAGTAAGAAAGTTTGTACAAGGCCTTTTGTGAAGATGTTAACAAAGGCAAGGAAAGGTGGGAACAATAAATTATATTTGAGATGCTAATATGACTATTTTGAATATCTTTTAACCAGATCCACCGGATGGATTTGTTGCTTTCTGTTTGCTAGGTCATATTTAATTATTTGGGGTTAAAAAAATGACTTAATTGACTGATTCATCTAGTTTCCATTTTATATTCTCTGTAAAACGACGAAAACAAGTTTACATGTAAATAACCCTTTGTTTCCACTGTTCAAATTTTGGCATAAGAGATCATGATCACATGAGAATATGATGCATGTCCGTACAAATGTTAGCATGGGGCCCTAGTCCTATTGCTCACTGGGAATTTGTCGCTAGTGTAACAATTTACGAGATGGTAATCTCTGTGGTCTTTTGTAGAGGGGGGGGGGGGGGGGGGGGGGGGGGGGATCATATTTGGAACCACCCATATCACATTGAATAACAATATGTATGTTTTAGGTTAAATAGCCATAACACCTCCAATTGTTAGCGTCGGGCCCTAGTCCTATTGCTCACTGAGAATTTGTCGCTAGTGTAACAATTTACGAGATGGTAATCTCTGTGGTCTTTTGTAGGAGGGAGGGATCTTATTTAGAACAACCCATATCAGATTGAATGACAATACGTATGTTTTAGGTTAAATAGCCATAACACCTCCAATTGTCTTTGGGATGGCAGGTTAACCTACTGTTGCACAGATGGATGAAGGACTTGGAGAAGATCTTTTATGGAAATATTGTTGCTTATGATGCTGCCATGCTTCCCGAAGCTAAACAGGATGAGTTGTCTAATGCGCTATGGAGGTATGGTGTGTTCTAGATACAGCATAAATCTGTTATAATAATATCAATTAGTCTAAATAGGACATCTTACACTTGTTTTGGCATTTAATAAAACTGTGGGGTGGACTATTTAATTGCCTATCAATATTGACAATTCTGTCCTATGACCAAAGTAATTTAACGGTATAATCTGAGTACTCTTATTTACAGGCAACTAGAAATCTAACTCATCTTTTATACTTGTTAATTTTTGTTTTGCACTTTAAGAGTTTTTAACTTTATTTCAGTACATGCAGAAGCATTATAAACCCACTAACTCATCTTTTATACTTGTTAATTTTGTTGTGAACTAAGAGTGGACTTCAGCTTGTTGGAGTAAAAGTTCAGTCACTCTGCTGCCAAATTTTATTGGTTATCTTGCTGTCACTTCTTTTATGTGTACACGGTTCTTGACTTCTATAATAATTTTCAAACTTGTGAAGCTCATATACAATTTGGGTTCATTGGTATGTATGCATATATCAGTAGCATGCATCTATTCGCTAGCCAGATTATATTGTAGGTGCTTATTGGCAATTTGAAGCCTAATCTTTTCAAATTTGACTTCATTAGACGCTTGCCCATCTCTGGAAGCTCCCCTTTCTGCTGTCGCTTGGTGTGTTTGTTATTAGGTTTTGTGTGTTGCTATTATACTAGAACCATCGATATCATTTTTAGTAAAAAGGTAATTTTTGATATGGAAATGATATAAGAGCTGGGGACTAATTATTATGCTATTAGATATTCTCTGAGAAAAATTTCCATGATGCTCGAGAGAATGTTTGTTCTTACCCTATCTGTTTTGCTTGACTATGCATTGGTCCTTTAATCGTGTGGCAGGAATATCTTCTCTGATGACGGTTTGTCAAAACCAGATGATGCTGGGTTACGTACTGTACAGGCAAGTTCATGTCCGCCTTTGTAACTTGAGTTACTCTTACCATTTGTGGTAAGACACTATACACAAACCACCTACCACAATAAAAAAATGTGGGGAGTACGAGAAATCTCTAATCTTGTTGGGAGTGGGTTTGGGTGGTGGGGGCAAAGGGATCTTCAATTTTGATTATTGAAGCTACCAGGAAATATAACCTGAACTGGTTTCTACATTAGACGAGAGACAGTTACTGTAGTGGGTATTCGTCCCATATATTGAAACAAGGTCATATGGTGATCATGGAAATTTCTTGATGTGGTAAATACTATTTGGTCATGCAGCTGCAATGGCTCTCCAGGGATCATACTGTTTCAAACTTTAGCATACAGCAGCGTTTTCAGGGCTAAGAATGTCTAATTTCCACCTGCAATCTTCTTCTATTTTGTCTTATGTCTCTGTATTCTAGGCACAATGATTTTCAACAAAAAGTCTAGCAGAGTGATTATTGGTTTTATTTGCAGGCCATGTCAAGGTATGTTCGTCGGGAATCTAGTTGCTTGTCATTAACAGGTAGGCCAACTGTTTTTATGTATTGTTCTTTTCCCCGATTCATAAGCATTCTTGTTGTGTGATTCTTTTTGGGTCTATTTGTCACGGATTGGTTGCTTGCAATTCAATCCAAAAGTTTAAGCTAATAGGTGCTATTAACACCAGGCCTGAGCTAATCTCCATAAATAATAGGTCAACTGAAAATAAGGAAATACTCCTAACCTTTCAAGCTGACTCTGAATTAAGGATTCATCAGATCCCGTTCTAGGATGAACTAGAATCAAACCATTTTCAAAACTGCTAGAACCAGATTGAACCGCCAGATCTATTGGAAGTGAACTGTACAGATAGCTGAATTTTAAATGATCAGTTTCGTTAAGTCGGTTTAGTTCTATGGTTTTGCACTTTCTTTTTTTATATATATCCCAAAGTAAGCAAATGAAAAATCAAAACATGGAACAGATAAATATATGATTATCCTATGTATTGTGGTTAATGATAATTTATATTCTCCACTAATAAAAATTGAAGACTTGTACTATATAAGACTTGTCCTGCTGATGAAGCTGTCTAGTTGGTATGTACTCCAACCTTTACTGGCTCCCTTCCCTTCACAACCCAGTGATCTTCAAGACATGGTTTGACCACATAATACAGCCCCTTGCACGTGTATCTTTTACTGAAACAGATGTTCCTGTGCTTCATGTCAATTGAATTCTTCGCTTTCTCAATGTATCTCTAGTATTTCTGCTGTGTTAATGTATCTATGGTATAGGTTCTTTAAAATTGTAAAAATTTTCACGACATCTATTTCCATGAATTCTCTTTGACAAAAATGTGATTCTGCATGGACAGACAAAGCAGCTATTTATTCTGGCAACTTCATGTTCACTTCGTTAGAGAACTTGTCCCCTAATGCAGTAAGAGGATAGAGAAGAGACCCCGGTGACACTATTACGAGCGAGAACGGAGGTGAATATTCTATTCGGAAGTAAATTCAACAACAGCATAATACATGGAGGTTGATATTCTTATAATTTCTAGTCAAAATTACCATTCTGTTGCCAAAATTACAAATGTAAAAAGCCTCTATCAGGCGGAGGATTCAAGACATTATTGTATTTAATATTGCCCCCACTGTAAGATAAATTGAGCTGGTTAGTGGCTTTCACAGTCCATTTCTTGGTCTGATTTTGTTAGCTCTTTGAAAGATCTCAGCTGGTGTTTGGGTTGGGGCCACTGTGACTGTTCTTGTCACATTGTAACTGTGTGGATGTAGAGTACAATGCAGTTATAAACTGAACTTCAATTTTCATGTTAAATAAGCTAAAAGAAAATCCTGTTAGCTATTTATTTATTGGGTTTGTTTTTTTCAGGTGAGTTAGCTAAAATAAACTGGTGGCATGAGATGTACCACATTGATCATTCGTATTTTCTGATTGCCTGACTGCGAATTTTGCTCTGACTAACTATCGCGATGGAAGAAATCTTACAGGAATACATCTTTCTTACTGATGAAACAAAGTGGCATGTATCAACATTCCACTTTCTGTGATCATATATATATATATATATATATATATATTTATAAACATAGCCATCTCCGAGCTTGTAACTTTCTGTGATCATGCTGTTGTCGTTGATTTGAGTGTTCTAGTCTTGGGTATGTTGTAGCTAATGATTTACTTTTGCTTGGAGTTGTAGAGCCGAACTTGTCTCGCATGAACAACTGTTGTTGTGGCGCCATAATTTCATTTTGCGACATCTTATTCTTGAATCTTTTATGTTATGCTTGTAATCTGCTATTGCTGAACTACATACCTAAATTTGTTAGAAAAGAAATGTAATTAGTTCTACTAATATATTTGTGGAAAGCAAATGCTATTACTAAGACAATTTCATGATATTTCTAATGAATTGTTTTTAACTTTTATTATAGGGTTAATTTCATAAAATCTCATATACTATCCAATTTAATCAACTAATCCCTCATGTGTCCACTTTGCTTCCTATACTATCCAATTTCATCACTATGCCCCATTCTCTTCACATTTAGAGTCAAATGTCTAAACTACCCAACCTTAATAGTATAAGGGGGTTTAGTGAAATCAACTCTTAAAAAAATTATTTTTCAAAAATAAATTATATTTTTCATAAAAATTATAAATTTCAATATATATATATATTTCAGAAAATATGATTTTTTACGAAAAATAATTTTTTTGCAAAAAATATATATTATGTTCCAAAATATGATTTTTTTACAAAAAATATTTTTTTTGTGAAAAATATATATTATGTTCCAAAATATGATTTTTTTTTCTGAAAAAATATTTTTTTTTGTGAAAAAATATATATTATGTTCCAAAATATGAATTTTTTCCAAAAAATATTTTTTTTGCGAAAAATATATATTATGTTCCAAAATATGATTTTTTTCTAAAAAATATTTATTTTGTGAAAAAGTATTTATTATGTTCCAAAATATGAATTTTTTTCCGAAAAATAATTTTTTGTAAAAAATATATACTATTATGTTCCAAAATATGATCTTTTCCGAAAAATAATTTTTTTGAGAAAAATATATACTATTATGTTCTAAAATATGATTTTTTTCGAAAAATAATTTTTTCGAAAAAAAAAATATTATTTTTTATGAAATAATTCATATTTTGGAAAATAATATACTCCCTCCGAAAAATAATTTTTTTGCGAAAAATATATATATATTTTTTTGAATTTATAATTTTTGCAAAAAATATAATTGATTTTCGAAAAATAATTTTTTTAAATAGTTGATTTCACTAAACCTCCTTATATTATTGAGGGTAATTTAGGCATTTTGACTCAAAATATGAGATGAAGGGGAATAATGATGAAATTGAATAATATAAGGGGCAAAGTGAACATAATGATAATTAATTGATTAAACTGGATAATATATTGGGGTTTTTTGAAATTAACCCTTTATTATAATACGTGTGTATATATATTGTGCAAGGAAATATATACCAATACATCTATGATATTGGACAGATTAATTGAAACACAATTCATCAATAATTAAACAGATGTACCTCTAATTAAAAGTAAGTTTTACTTTCTACTAATCTCAGAACATGTTTTATATATATATAATATATGTATATATATTTGCAAATTGTACTGATTTCAGAAAAAGTGCATGACAACTGTATATACATATACAACGGTCCATGAACAACAATACGAGCATGTTTGGTAGAGGGAATTAACTCATTTTTTTTGGGTTTGATTTGAAAATTTTGCTCCACTCTATATTTGGCAAGCATGATGTTGGACAACGAGTGTTTCAATAGTGTCACTCTATTGGACCCAAATCCATCAAATTTCACACCATCTCAATATATGATTTGGTTGGAGTTGGGTCAAATGATTTGACACTATTCATTTATAATATTATATATATATATATATATATAAATTCGAAATTAAATATTTCGAAAAATAAAATATTTATGAAAATTAAATATTTCGAAAAAATAAAATATTTATGAAAAAATAAATATTTCGAAAAAATAAAATATTTATGAAAAATATAAATATTTCGAAAAAAGAAAATATTTATGAAAAATTAAATATTTCGAAAAAATTAAATATTTATGAAAAACAAAATATTTTGAAAAAATTAAATATTTATATATTTTATTTTTTAAAACATATATATTTACAAAATATTATTTTAAATAAATAAAATGTTAAACTATTCCAAATTACCAAATATGATTGGTTTCAAAATTTCAGCTTATACCAATTCTACCAAACATGGTTTGGTTTTTCAATTTCACTTTTCTCACACCAAAACCATCTGCACCAAACATGAATTTAGAACCAAAATAAAATCATACCAACTCCAACCAACATGACCCCAACCAAACCAAAACCAAAAACCCAAGCACGTTTATGTCACTGCCTCGAGTGTATCATTCTCTTCCCTATAAAATTACACCTTTTTCCTGTTTTACCCCCAATCAATATCCAAAATGATGAACTTATCCTTTATGCAAATAAAGCCTACACGAAATAGAATATAGACACGTTTCAATTACACGTAAGAGAATATAACAGATGGGCAATTTTGGTAAAACGAACAAATTTTTTTTGATCCGTTGGAGCAGTGATGCTTGGTTTCTTCGCGGGTTCGAATCAATGGTACGAACTTACAACGACAGTCGTGTAATGCGATGGGAGTGTAGTGATCGAACGGTTG